>CM056497.1:1798323-1869870 GCA_029783415.1 Anisodus acutangulus
ATATTTGTATAATCTTAGTCACTAAGGTGCTTCACTAAATAGCTTTACGTGGATATTTCCTTTTTATCCACTTAACCCATAATTAATTACCTTATCACTCACTATGATTCAATATTTAACCAATCACATATATAATTAATTTTTTATTTTAATTCACTTAAATAATAATTACTTTTAACATAACTCATATACTTATTATTACGACCATGTAATATATCACTAATCCATAGTCTCTTCTATTACACACAAAATATTATTTTTGATTATCGTCGTCACACTTTAAAATCTCTAAATTATTTATGGACCTCATTCTTTTATACAATGAGCTCTTGATCTGATGTCCGTATAATTTGTTCAACATTCCAAACTTCGACGAAATTATTTTAAACAGTCATCTATAAACAAGATCCTACCCTCCCAAGTCACTTAGGTTTATCAACGACGAGTCTTGACGTAAAACTATGAGATGTGACACTTATGATGCATTTTAACATGTAAAATTACGAGATATAATACATAGAATTATCAAACTCATCCCCAAAGGTCTTAGTCAAGGCCAACAAATATTCATCCAATCAGGTGGAATTGGTGAAATCCTACATTTGACATATGATTGATGCCAAACTAAGGCTTCATCATCACAGCTGCTAACCTCACTCTATGACTCATAGGAGTATCATCAATGGAGAAATACTGATCTATCTTATACAACCATGACTTCAAATTTTCTCCATTAAATCGGGGGAACATCAAATTATGAAATAAAAAATTACCACTATGGTAAGGATTTGGGCCCAAAATACCTTGATTAACTACTAGATTAGCCTCTCTAGGATGAGAAACAGTGGCTCTAGCAATGTTTCTAGGTCTCTAATGTAATTGCATTCCATCGAGTAAGTCCTTGATTGCATTCACCATATGAAGGATCTCAACTTGTCGACGATCCATATCATCTCTCATCTCTTGATGTCGAACATTCATCACAGTAAGGTCTTCATACTGCTCTTGCAAGTTTTCAGTGGGTATTGCGGTTGTTGATTCCTTTTGAGATCCCATAATGAATCAAGGAGTCGGTGGCTCTGATACCAAATGGATAGTATCGCAATAATGAAGAGAAGAAGAATCAGAAATGCATAAGAAGAGCAGAAGAGAGGAAGAAATAGGGGAAATGAAGAACAAATCTTATATCATATCACAATGCCTTGTAATTTAGTACAATTCTCCTTTTCTACTCATACTATTGTTGCTTATTATATCTATGAAAATAATAAAGAAACAAAATACAATAATCGATAAAAGTGTGATCTTAACTACTTTAACTAACTTTCCCGTCAAAATCAAACTTGGCTCATTTCATGTGACCTTGTCCACATCATCCATGACATGGTATTCCAATGCTTTAATCATCATTTAACCACTAATATTGGTATATTTCGTTTCATATTTGTTTTGATAATTGGGATAATTCACTATGCGAAATTTACTAGTGTAATCAATTGGAATCATGTTGAGCAAATCATTGGCAGATAGAGTGTTGTGTTGTCCAAAATATATTAAAATTATAATAAAAAGTAGATGTGAACTTAAAATTTTAAGCTTGATTTGCCTCAAGAGATCGATTAAAAAGATAAGGTGTTCTATTTTTTTTTGGCAATTAGGCGTTCTAAAATTTTAATTATCAAAGTTCGTATCTACAACAACAAAAAATAACATATCTAGTGTAATCCACAAGGTGTAGAGTGTACGCCCGTATTCCTATTATACTGCTTTCGTAGTCGTCAGCTCGTTCTTGGCAGATCCGATCATGTGTTCATAATATGAAAAAAGGATTCAAAATTTTGCATGTCGGTAGCAAAAATTGATGCCTTACCACTTAGCTATACTCCATAAGCATATTTTGAATGGTGGGAACGGGGAGAGGGGGAGATTGAAAGATTGTTTTCGATAGACCTTGAGTCAAAGAAAAGAAAACCACAACATTAAAAAAATAATACTCCCTCCGTCCCATATTACTTGGTTACATTACTAAAAATATTTGTCTCAAATTACTTGGCCACTCTCTAAAAATAAAATAGAATCAATTATTGTTTTTCCTACTTTGCCCTTGACATTTTTTTTAAAGTAATCAATATTGATTAGAGTGCAATTAATTGGGGAGAGATAAGAGTAATGTAGTAAAAATATCCTTTTATTTATGATTTCGTAAAGGGCGTGTAATAGAGAAAGTGTCCAAGTAATATGGGACGGAGGGAGTAACATCAGTAACAAAGCCATGAAAAGATACTAAATAAAATATGACAAAACAGTATGAAAAAAGAAACAATAACGTAACTACTACAAAATCATATGTTAATCGAATTACAAGACACAACAGATAATAACAGGAATCAAAGAACAAGAAATAACAAAAGTAATACGATGTGTGTCACGCACAACTAACTACTAACCTTCTACCCTGATCCGTATCCTCTCTAACCTCATATTTAAACTCTACCTACTCTCTCAAAGTTCGTATCTAAACTCTCTAATTGAGGTGGAAGCATATCTCTTATATTCATTTTTATGTAGAAGTGTAATCAAGATTTTCATGGATGAGATTCAAAATATAACAAGTAAACAAGCGAAAAGTCAAACAAAAATAATAATTAAGATCTACTATATATATATAAAAAAAAATTATTTTAATTTTGTAAATATATAATGTGATATGGTTAAACCCCTTCCCTAACTACCTGCATGGATTACCTCTCTTACTCATATATAAGATTTTTGAAACAAAAGATATGGTTGGGCTTTCTTATTTACTTTTAATAGAAGATATATATCCATGAGAGAGATCTTTTCCGAGTAAAAAAAGAAAGGAAAAACAAATGAAAGTTTCACCAAGATGCGAAAATCCAAAAGGAATTCTTGGAGCAGCAATAATTGAAGAATTGATATAATCAAGGTAGGTTTGTTTGATTAACATTTAAATCACGGGGATTGAGGATGTAATCAAAAGATCCCAAATATCAAGGCGCATTGGGCCTGGTGGGGTCTTGTAATTACCAACTTGCGATCGTGGGCCTTCCTTGTCCCTAAAACAATGGGCCATGGTGTGTGGTCCAATGTTCCCGGGTTTTAACTTACGATGACGCTAAGACGCTCCTTTCATATTCAAGCCTCAAGGTACAACTCTACCAAGTACCAACTCCTTTTTCCTTATTTTTTACTTCTTCTTTGGGGGTAATAGCACTTTTAGTTCTTTGATTATTGATATATTTTGATTTAAATTTTTATAGTACTTGACTATGCATATTGAATATTCAATTAATTGAATTGTATATTTTGATCCCTTTATTTGTAAATATTCACAAGTTTACTATGATTATTACTCCAATAATAATGCCACTTAATTACTTAGATGCTATGCAAAGTTTGTTTTGTTGCTTCATATTTGACTGTAGTATAATTCTATAAATACTCCTATAAACATATTTCTAGATGAAAGAACCATAATACATATTTTAATTAATTGATAATTAAACATGAAGAATCATATATCACAAGAACTAAAAGAAGATTTTTTCAATAGGGGTCAAAAGTGCTATTACCCCTTCTTTCTACTATACTTATACTATATGCTAAAACCTATCTGATCCTAAATATTATTCCCTCCATTCTAATTTAAAATATTTTTTAATCATATTAACTTGAGAAAAAATACAACTTATAGTAGTTTTGTATATTTTTGAATATCAAAATTTTAATTTTAAAATATTAAATTAATCTAATCAAATTGAGTTTTAAAGATTAGTCAAATTGACTCTCGAGAAACGAAAAGTACCACGGAGGAAGTAGTTGTTATTTTGGCTAATTAACTTTATTCCAAATATTTAGTTTTTTAGAAAAATTAGATGCATTTGTTACTTTATTTTTTTAATACAACATTTGTGTTCCAATTAGTGGAGTGATAACTGATAACTAAGTGAGATGTGTATACGTAACTTAAGAGAGTAATAAATGGTATTAATATTCTTACAATTAAGAATATTAAATATTTTCTAAGAAGTATATCACAGGTACTAAAGTTTATTTTTCAGAAGTAAGTGTATGATTGAAAAGAAACTCTTTGTTTGGCTCAAGTGATTTAATGAAGTATCAATTAGGCAATTACATACCTGCAGGCTGCAGGAGTTCTATCGTTCGTGCATATACTACTAACTATATATTCGTGCATATACTACCAACTATATATCTCATCACGCCAATTGAATTCACATGCATTGCTATCACTCATCACAATCACATGGTGGTGGCTCCAAACTTAGGAAGTAAAGATTTTCTCCATTGCCCTATCTTATCTGCTAATGATTTTTATGATACTCACGGCTATGGGTATGGGTGGCAAATGAGTGAGTTCGATTGGATTTGGTTCGGTTGAAATTGGATTTTAACTTACCCATATTTTATGTGATAAATATGGATTGGGTGGTAAATGAGTTAGTTGGTTATGAATTAGCTCATATTATCCATATTATATAAATATAATATTTTTTCAAGTGTAATGTTATAATTTTTTTGGTCAAATTAAATTAATTTCTTCATATATTTATAATTATAATAAATAAAAAAATCTATAAAATAGAAAATGTGTTGTGTGTTGGGGGGGGGGGGGGTAGGATGGGAGAGATGAATAAGCGAAAGAAGTAAGGTCTTTACCTTCTCCATTCTCAAAAGCGGATTCTATCCCGATTTGTCAAATAGTGGCAGCGCCTGTGCCTTCAACTCGTCTCATAAAACCAAGTGCCTTTGCCGGAAGAAAGTATACTAAAGAGAGTCGGTGCAACCTATCTAGGGAGAGGCTCCAACAAGAAATCTCATAAGAGAAGGAAAGGTTGGGAAATGGTGTGTGGGGTAATTTTTTTTTTTATTTATAAAATTAAACTATATGAAATAAATAATGTGTGGTGTCTGTGTGGGGAGGGGAGGGGAGCATGCGGGGTGTGGTGGGATAGGGTGGTGTGCGGGGTAAACAAATTTATTTCACATTTATATATTTTTTATAAAAATAAAATATATGAAATAAATAAAGTGTGGTGTGTTGTTGAGGGGGGAGGGGGTAAAAATTCCCACTTTTCAAAATTATTTTTATAAAAGTAAAATAAAAAATGTGTGTGTGTGCAGGGGGGGGGTAAGAAAAAAATTCTAATTTTTCATAAATCTTTTACAAAAAGTACAATGAAATATACAACGATATACCCAGTAAAATATCACAACGTGGGATCTAAAAAAGTACAATGAAATATATAAAATAAAAAATTATGAGGGCATGTGGGGCAAGGTGGTGGTAGTGGGGTGAGTGTTATTAGTGGGTGTGGGTGGGGAGTTGGAAGGGAGGGGAGAGTAAGGGGTGACGTAGAGGTGTAGGGAGCAGGGGGTGGTGGTGGAGGTGGGTAGGTAGGGTAGGGGGTAAGTGTAGGTGGTGGGTGGCAAATTGTGGGTCGGGGTTGGGAGTGCATTGATGTATTTTTTATCGATCCGGAAAATATTTTTCCTCAAATTTACATTTTCTCTTATTTTGAGGAAAATGAGTTGTTATTGGATCGGGTAAGTCACATATGGGTATCCTAATTTTACTCATATTTACCCATATTTTTATTGATTAAAAAAATTGAAACCCATATTTACCAACCAGAAATATGATTGACCAATTCACCAAAATATGAGTTAAATGGGCTATATGGACTCAAATTGCAACCTCCACTCACTTCATCACATGATGAATGTACATTTCAATCTTCTAACCTCACAACATAAGTTACTCCATGTTACTATAAATTACTTGGTACTTTGTTTGTGAACATGTCGTACTTATTCACTAATTCCTAATTCTATCTAGCACAAAATATTGCTAACTATTTTGAGTTTGTCCTAACTTGGTTGGATAAATATTTGGTCTTCTAATCTAAGCGATGCTCATGAGTTAACTTTTGCGGACTAATTAAGTCTAATATTCATAGTTTATTATGGTATGAGAACTATACTCATTCCCAATTTTTGGTTCATCAAATATTAGACCTCATATTATGTTATTCACGCTTCGAATTGTAGATCTGAATGTGCGGGGTTATTAAATTTATTCTTATCTCTTTTTATAATTTTAGACAATCTTAGCCTCATGAGTTAGTACTTGAAATTAAGCTATATGTCTAAGTTCATATCTTATCACTAACCACCTTTGAAAGTTTCTTGCTACATCAGGTGTCCTAACAGGCTACCTTTTTTTTATTAAGTACTCCCACTGTTCAGTTTTATTTGTTCATTATATTAAAAATATTATCTAATTTTAAAAAATCAAGAGATAATTTTTCACTTCATACATATTTTACTGTTATCATTTATTATTGGATTGACAAATTCAACGAAATTTTATTTTTTGCACAACTTTTAAAATATAAAAGGGCAGTCCGAAGCACTAAGCTCCCGCTATACCCGCGCATAGCATAACTTTTAAAATATGTTTTATTTATTTCAATCATTAGGTTACTTAGTAATAATTAGGGGTGATATAGTAAATTATCATTTTATTTTTAATTTTTAATAGGTGCGCTAAATTAAAATATGACAAATAAAAATGAACGGAGGGAGTAGTTTTTTCACAATGTCTTATTTGGACCGGATCAAACTTTGTTTCTTAGTTATTTAAGTAGGGCAATATCTATGATTGCTAGACATATAGTTACTTATAGTACTCCCTCAGTTTATTTTTACTTGTTGACTATTTTAAAAATAAATTTTCACTTTTATTTGTCAATTTTAACATATCAAGATAAAAATAATTTATTTTTTCTATTTTACTCTTAGTATTAATTACTTATTCCAAATCATATTTCAAGTCCATTAAAAGTATACACTAACTAATATGATATCATAGTAAAATATGACTTCATTTATTACTTCCACTGGATAAAAAAGAGTGTCCACATAGTCATTTGCACACCTAACAATTAATAAAGGAAAATCTGGAAAAGTAAGATTAATTTTTTCTTGATTTGGTAAGTGAAAACTCTTTTTGAACAAAAAAATAAAGACTAAATAAATACTTTTTTTGATCCGGATGGAGTATTTTAAGGGGTGTGCAAAGTCCATAGTGGACAAATAAAATTGAGGCCATGTGGGGTGTCTAAAGACATATCATCCAGACATAGAAGACCCTACAAGAGGCATTCCCAAGAGGTCACCGGAAAGGATGACGGGGGTATTTTTTCACTTAAGACATAAATTTGCTACATATTAATGGTGAAATATTCGCGGAAGTAATTACTAAAGGTAAGTTGTTGAGGTTTTCAATGAAGTGGCACTACTGGACTTTAATTTCGTATTATTCACAAGTTTTGTGTGATGTGCATATGTCCTATAATTAAATTCTCTCTTGGTTTTAATATACATGGACCATGGTCATACTCATCATACATACACAGAATTATTAAAATGTTGCACGCCACAGTGACATTATATACTCAAGTTGCCATTTAATTTCGTAACACTATCACTGAATTTAATTGAGAGCTTATACAATTTAGCAGGCCTTTAAATCGAAGCTACTTAGCTATGGCCTACATGTTTAAGGCAAAGTCATGAGTTATCCATTTATATAATGTCTTTATCCCATGGGCCACTTAATTAAATTTCTGAAGTTGCTGAGACAGATCGTTCATACCTAAATTATTTAAGGCAAGTAACTAGTTCTAAATAAACCTCAGAATTGCACGAAGAACAATTGAGTAACAACAGAGACAAAACTTCTGAAGCCTACATAGTTTGACAACTGCATAAACGCATTCATATTGTCGTTATAATGAAAGATTCCTTATTGTCCTATGAACTAATGCTCAAATGAAGATCAATGAGCACCCTGGGTAGTTTGGTCTTATTTATTTATCTAGACTAGATATACACTATTTTTTCAATATAATCATTTGATATTCAAAATTCATTCATTCGATTAATTTAAATTCGCGCCGTGTAGTGCATACACAAGAAAAATGTTCCCTATCAAGAGTTTTTCAATTCCTAGGGCTTGAACCAGAGACATTTGATTTTTGATTAAGAGTGGAAGAATCTTATTTATCCCACATGTCTGGATGATTTTATATATACACTCTCAGATCTAGAGCATGCTTGGTCTTTTTTTTAAAATTATTATTGGTAGGGGAGGGGGGAGAGTAGCTATTTTATTTTGTACAGTTTTCCTTATGTTTACTGCAGGGGAGGATGTATAGCTCGGTTTAAGGGTTAGAACACAATAATTTTGGGCTAAATCCTATATTTATCTTTAAAAATTCACTAGTTATGTACAAATTATTACAGTAATTTAGAATCCAGTTACTCAAACGTCTAATATCCTTAATTCACAAATTTCAAATACTAATTTGCCTCTAGTTTATTGCGTACATGATAATAATGTTGTCTAGAGCTAATTGCATGTTATTTGATGGTACGAGATCGCATGGAGTCCTATCGTATGCTCAGGGCCGGCTCTTGGGTAAGGCCGCCTAAGTGCTCGCTTTAGGCCCCAATATTTTTGGGGCCCCATTTTGAAAATTTATGAACTAATTTTTAAAATTAAAAGGAAACGAAAATTTTAAAATAAATTTAAATAATTCAGAGTGCATGAACTATTTTTAATTTTTAATTTAGTGATAATAAATATTTGGACAATTTGAATTAAAAAAAGATCGATTTAGCCTAAAAAAAACCTTAAAATGTAATAGCCACTCAGATATTGATAATGTAGACTTCTTTTTTGAAGTAAAAGTAGTAGATAATATTCAACTGATACACTCAATGATATAAGAAGACTTGATACTTCTCCAAATGTTGTTATTGCTTATAGAATAATGTTATAAATTCGGTGTAAAAGTGACATTTACGTAAAAAAAATTTCAAGTTAATTTGATAAAGGATTATAAAAAATTGATTATAAAATAACATATAATTTTGTATTTTAAAAGGATAAAAAATATATCAAATTCTTTTTTTATTTTTTATAAAAGACCTCTCATCCAAGTTTGGCTTTAGGCAATAAACTTAATTGAGCCGCGTCTGGGTATGCTTTTAGTTAGACGAGTTAATGCGTATAAATGATTCGCTTAGTGATAGAATGCTCGTCTTATATTGGCAATTATTCTCTATTTTGGGTAGTGACATGCTTAATAAGAGTAACAGAAATTCATTGATGGTTAACTACTACTTACTACAACATACTTTTGATCTCGACAAACGTTTGGTGGATCTAAAAGATTATAGATTTTTTGAATAAGAAGGGAAGGGCTTGAAAGACAGCAAAGTGCCACCAATATGTAGCAACTCTGTTACATTCTGCCTAATTGGAGTATTGGACTGAGTAAACGCACAATATTTTTAGGTCATTTTGTAGGTAACGAAATATTAGTTCTGTATATGCAATACAAATCCCTCCCTTGAAATCTTTTGACACTTTTCCAGCTAGAAAATGTTACTTGGTCTTAAATGCTGGAGAAAAAAGGTCTTAGACTTTGAATTTTTTGAAATTATCACTGTAGGCTATTTCATTTCTTGTCACATCATGTAACAAGTAATTGCTAGTTACTGTTGGAAATTAGCCTTTGGCGGGAGTTGAGACCGACCAACTTTAACGGCTTAAACACTAGTGTTACGCATATTGGAGAATCCGGTTCTTCACACATGCAT
Organism: Anisodus acutangulus; assembly: GCA_029783415.1. Taxonomy (NCBI): domain Eukaryota; kingdom Viridiplantae; phylum Streptophyta; class Magnoliopsida; order Solanales; family Solanaceae; genus Anisodus; species Anisodus acutangulus. The sequence goes on from CM056497.1 coordinate 1,808,038, forward strand.
GATCTACTAAGTACGTAGATAACCGTAGGGCCAAGAATCGTCGAATTTCATTGAGAAATGAAAGAGATATTGGTTCACGAAGTAAGGTGTTTGAAGCATGGAAAAGTGTGTGTGTGATCAACTCTCCCTCATCGGTAGAGGAAGAAAGAATTGTTGTGTATATAAGACTCGAAATTGGTTTGGGGTTTGGGACCCCAAGGGGTATCCCATGTGTTTAAAGGAGGGAGGACCTAGATGTGCTTCGGTTCGAGGAAAGCCCACACGCGCGCCGCCGCCGCCCTGTCCGGTTCCAGGTCCACGGATATTATCTTTTTGGGCCAGAGAACTTTGCCAGAAGTACAGTTTGATCCCAGAAGTTTCAAGATGTACAGTTTGGTCCCTGAAGTTTCCAGAAAGTCAGAATTTGGGCAGCCAGAACAGAAACGTCAAGCACTCAATTCAGCCATTTATTTTGACTGAATTACTCCTCCTATAATGGCCAATCTGTTGGTCTTTCTCACCATTTATTTGGTGGCTTTACTACCTCCATAATGGTCATTATTTGGCCAATAATGGTTGTTATGGAGGCAGTTAAACAACCCTCCCCTCACCTATATAAACACCCCTTGCACCATTGTTGAGCAATACTTACACTACACGAAAATACGCAACCAGAAAATAGTTTCTTCCTACAACTTCCAAGCATCATTTCGTTACTCAATATTCTTCACGGTAGCTCTTGAGTTTCCTTTGCTCAATTGTTCCATTGTTGTTTTTATCCTGGGAGACGAATTGTCCAGGACGTATAAAGGATACATACGGGGCAATATTGTCTTAAGGACAGAGTGTCACACTCGACTCAGCAATCAAAAACACTTTCCAGTTTTCTTGTTCAACATCTTTGTAATTTTCAGTTTTCTAGTTGAATTGTAATTTCAATTCTTACATTAGCAGTTGCTTGTAATATTCCGTTTCCTGCAAACTTTGTATCCAACCGTTACAATACACATTCACTGGCTTTAAAGCTAATGAATTAGAATTGCTGTAATTACAGAAGTAATCACAGAGTTCATGCCAATTGTAAGTAATGGCCACACATATAGTGAAATCCTCGATATAGTGAAATCTTATCGTGGACACAAAGTTTGAGTGAAACAAACTTAGAATGCTAAATATTACTGCAAAAAACAAAACTAAAAAGTGATCCAACAAAATTAACAGTGTTACATCACAGTATCCCGAATCAAAGGCTCAAAACCAGGGCACACTTTCAGGTGTAGTAATTCAACAAAACCATAAAATACAAGTAATTAACTCTTAATCACAGTTAGCTGTCATAGTTGATCTCTTTTAATGTTTGATCAACACACAAATCACACATTTTTATCAACACCAAAAGCAAGTCATCAAAAGCTTAGTAAGGCACAGGGAGAGCTTTCAGCATGGCTTCATGGATTGCATTAATCGGAATTATCTGGAACTTGCAATCAACTGATAAAAATTGGCTGCCTTCAATGGTAATTGTTTTAATTATCTGAAGCAGAATGTGTTCTTGCTCTTCTCCATCACTCCACCTGCGGATTACCACTCTTATGAGGTCGCAATTTTCCAGACTGGGAAATCTTTCCTTGACAAAACTAAATCTTGCTCTTTGAGCTTCAAGCTAGGGCAAAAATTTCCTGCTCCGTCACCGGGTTAAATCATTCTTTTCTTCCCTTCCTTATAAGCCAATGAGGCTTGTATTATTTCCATCACCAAACCCTGTTAACACAGAAAATCATACATTAGGATATATTATTAATTGTGTATAAATCTAATTTTGATACGATTAATTAAAAGATTAAATGAACGTTATAAAGAGGAATTTTCCTGGGCTTAAGTTTGGTAAGAAAGTACTCCTACTTATCAAAAGACAGATTCTGTGGGGACATAATAAGGAGCATGTGAAGCTGAGGTTCAAAACGATGAAGACATAAGAAAACATATTTCCAGCATATTCGAATAACATTAGAAAATTACTATTCTAGTATGTAACAAGTCTTGTTGGAACTTGGAACATTGGAACCATAAAAAGATGTTGTAAAATTAGTATCAAACGTTTACACCAAAACTTTCTAATCTATCGTGATTATAATTAATTGATAACAGTATTTGCAAACTCGCATGCTTTAAATTTGTTATATATGTGTAATTAAACACCAAGTAGGAGTAACTGTTCAATTCTATCTAGAATAAATCCGTGTTATAATAACACATGAACATTTCTTGCACCCAAATCCAGTTTTGAGCACACATCAATGCCTCCACCGTTTTCGGAAGAAGTCGACTACGATAAGGATAAACTACACGTCCATTAGTGCTAAATGCGGATTCCGATGGGACGGTAGAAACTGGAATGCTCAATATATTCCTTGCTATTTGTTGGAGAACGGGATAATTATTTCCATTTGTTTTCCACCAATTAAGAATATCGAAATCATCCACAAGTGGTACAATTTAAGCTTCCAAGTACTTCTCCAAATCAGATTTTAGTCCAACTTTATTAATGTCTTGTGACACAAATTGTGCAAACTCTTGCATGTACCCCATTCTCACACTACTTGTAACATCAGTTGAAGACACGTGGCTACTACTAGCTTGATTATTATCATTTTTGTACCCATACTCATCCACCAATTCCTTTAGAAAACCATAAATCCTTTTTACCTCAACATCAACATCACACGCATCATAAATTTTAGCAAAGTAAAACCGAATGAGAGCCATATTTAACCTAGGATCAAGTATAGTTGACATGCCCATAAGACCATTAACATCTAACCAATACTTATTGTATTTCTATAGCATTACCTCGACCATTTTTCTTATATAAATGGTACGTGAGGACAATCAGTTGGTTAATAAGATTCTAATCTCACAAATTCTAGGAAAATAAATATTGGCAGTAGGATACTTTGACGCAGAAAATTGATATATAATATCACTAAACACTTTCAATAGTTCACATATTTTCACAACCTTATCTCAATCTTCACTAAGTGGATATTTGTACAAATTATCTCGAGCACTTAAAACAACAAACACCTCCCTAAACTTCATAGCAAGAAGAATCATGTCATACGTCGAATTTCATCGAGTTTTACAATCAAGTATTAGCGATTTTGAACAATCAGAAATAACTTGCTTAGCTACTTGTTCAAATTTTTGAGCTCTCTTATGTGATGAAGTCCAAAAGGCAACATTTTCCCTAATTCTTTCAATACCCTCTTTGAACACAACACATAAGTCATCTTGAACAATCAAATTAAGTATGTGTGCACAACAACATATATGAAGAAAACGCCCATGCAACATCAGTGAACCATAAGGAAACTCCTCACGCAATAAATCCATCATCACATCATTTGTAGTGCAATTATCAATCGTTATAGAAGACAATCTAAGATCAAGATTCCAAGATTTAATGTATTCTTTTAAAGACTCAGCAAGCACCTCAGATGTATGAGGTGTCGGGACATACAAGAACCTATTAGATTGATATGAACACACAAAACCCATCATGAAAATATGGATAATCACAAAACCTATTCAAAATAAAAAAAAACTTGCATAATCACAAAATACCAGATGTATCAAATTTATATTACCACATTAAAACTTGCATAATCACACAAGAAAGAGGAATATTAAGCATAAAAAATATGGAGCAAAAGTATACCTGATGATTCAGCTTTGGAGTTTTCATGAATAATCAACGAAGTGTGCGGTGACAGCCATGTATCATTTTTTTTATAGTTTGCAGTCCACATGTCGGTAGTCAATGCAACCCTTCCTTTGACTTTCCTTCACAACACACTTACACTCTTTTTTTTGACATTGTATCATTGGAGAATGTCTTTTTTTGTTGTGTTGCGGTAGGGAACTTTGAAACCTGGTTGAAGAGTCTTAGAGTACTTTCTAAAGCCATAATGCTAAATCATGCTTAGTGGGTATTCATGGAGAGTAATCATTTCTGCTAAGTCTTGTCTTCCATTATCTTGGCGGAACTCATACAGGGACAATGTCATCGTCTCATTCGTATCACAAGGGCTAGCAAGTGTACCAAACATCCTTGTTTGTCAGAGATCCATGCATTTCTTTTTTGAACATTTACTTGTATGCCCTTTCAGTGACTTGTTCCCGCTCTCGGTCCTCCAGCAAGTTTCTTCAAACAATGGTTGCACTCCGCTTTTATTTCTTACCCTACTCGTTTCCTTGTAAAATCATCCCAAGCTTGTGATGTATGTCTACTAGTTCGGGGAAAAACAGAAGGATCTGCAGAATTAGTTTGCTCTTGGCTCTCTTCAATTTCTTCACCGTTTTCCACTGTATTCGGAGTACCACTTGTCGTAGAAGGATATGATGATTTTGAGGAAGACTTCGTAGTGGCATTACCCTTGCTTGTCATTCTTCCCTATGCAATTACATATATACAATCAGAATTTTTCAAAGGAAATTAAAGTAGGTAAAAACTAGATATGCTTTACAAAATGTGCAAATGAAACAAGAGTTTTCACAATTCAATAATAAAAAAATGAAATTAAAATCACAAATTAAATACATAAAAATGGTACAAATGAAATTAATCCAAGAACAACTAGACACCATTACATGCAACTTTTCACTTGATTTTTAAAAATCTATTTAAAATTTTGATTTACAGAAGAATTATTTAAAATTAATCAATACATGTTGTCGACTTGTCGAGGTGGTTCGTGACTCTGATGGCGGCGTGACGGAGAACGAGAGAGGGATGAGAGACGGCAGAGACCAGTGAAATGGCGGTGTGAACGCTGATGGAGGTGGTGGACTGGCGTTTGAGGGAGAGACGGCAGAGAGCCAGCTACTTGCAAATAATTAGGGGCCTACGGATGGACAAAACCTAGCGGCTGGTGCATGTAAACTGTTTCTTTCAAGTCCCCATGTAAAAATGCATTTTTCACATCAAGCTGATGAATCGGTCAATGCTTACCCATAGCGATGCTTAGAACTGTGCAAATGGTAGCCGATTTAACAACCGGACTGAATAACTCACCACAATCAATACCCTCATGCTTATTAGTACCATTAGCCACTAGTCGCGCCTTATATCTCTCTAGGTCACCACTGTCTCTGTATTTGTGATAAAAAAGCCATATGCATCGGATCACATTCACCCCCTCTGGTCGAGGAACCAAATCTCAAGTGTGTTGTTTCGTTAAAGTATTAAGTTTCTCACGCATGGCCTCATTCCAATTTGAGTCTAGTTTGGCTAATTTTGGATTTTTGGGAATGTGAGATATGGTTTGTGTGAATATGTTAAATTGGACTCTGGGTTTGAAAATCCCATGTTGGAAATGCGTGGGGGCAGGTTTGGTAATTATGTAGGGTGTCGGGTCAGGGATCTGCTGGGTGGGTGGTGTCACGTGAGAGGGTATGGCTGGGTCGGTTGGTACTGGGGATGACTGTGGGTTCGGAAATCTGGGCAGATTAAGTGGTTGCGGGGTTGTCGATTGTGACTGTGATGGGTTGGTTGGGGTCTGGTTGCATAGACGTGACGGGACTGTTGCGGGAAGGGTTGAGTAACTGGAAAGTCGACGTTGGGTGATGGCGGCACAGTGGGTTTCAGTTGCAGATGTCGGAGGCTAGAAGTCACAACGACGGGTTGTGACAGAGACATATGGAACTGATATCCAGTGACGTGAAAGACAACCGGCGGTGACTTGGGTCCGGTTGCCATTGCCGGCGAAGGGTCTGACAATGCGTTGTTGGTGGCAGTGTGGTTAGATAGCGACGTGATAGTGGCATGGACTATGTGACTGTCGGATGTGGCAGTGACCTGACCGAGAGACGTCTGGGCAGTGGCGGCGGCGGGTGTGTCGGTTGCTGCCGGAACAGTGGCAGCACGACGGAGAGTATGGTGAACAAGCGGTGCTATGTCTGAATCATCGAGAAATTGGTAATCAATGACTCAAATTTTTTTAATGTTGTCGAACGGGAAAATGTATTCAACAAAGGTGACATGGCATGAGATTATAATTTACCCCCTATGGTTTGACGGGAAACCTAGGAATGTACACGTAGTGGATCGAGGTGCTAGTTTGTGGGGAGGGCGTGGATGTCAGATTTGGATAACACAAACAATCAAAAATTCTAAGGTGATAGTAAGTAGGGATCCGGCGGTAGAGAATTTCGGCGGTTGTCCTAGTTTGAATCGCACGGATAGGTAAGATGTTAAGAATATGTTCTACCATTTTTAATGCATATACCCAAAACGTGGGGGGAGAGACGCATGAAAAATAAGGGTACGGACCATATTATTAATGGTACGGAGAATTCTTTCGGTTTTACCATTTTAGGGGAGGTACATAGGCACGAGAAACGAAAGACCATGCCATTAAGTCGCACATAATTTATGAAACATGGAATTATTGAACTCACGACCATTATCACATTGAAACGTTTTGATATCTTTTTCAAATTGCGTTTTAACCATTGCACGAAATTTAACAAATTTGGAGAACATCTGAGATTTGAGTTTAAGCGGAAAGACCCAAAGGAAGTGAGAGAAATCATCCAAAAACACTAAATAATATTTGTGTCTAGGTTGCTAGTTATAGGGGAAGTCCATAAATCGACATGAATAATATCGAAGGGAGAGAAAGTAATACTAAGAGAAGGCGTAAAGGGTAGCCGGACATGTTTCCCTAGATGACATGAGGAGCAACTATGGGGAATGTTCTCTTTATTACATTGAATTAAATTTTGGTCACGAAGGGAATAAAAACATGAGCACCCGGAGCCTTTCTCATTAATATAATATATATTGTGTACAATGTGAAATTCTAATACAATAACGATCCTAAATCTACCATAATTATACAACACTAAATATTACAAAGTATATAAGGAATATTTTATACACTAAATTACACCAACAAAATTAAAAAGTGAGATAGATGATCCAACAAAATTAAAAAGTGAGATAGATGATCCAACAAAATTTAAAAAGTGAGATAGATGATATATATGTAGTTAACAGTGTTACATCACAGTATTTAGAGCCCGAATCAAAGTCTCAAAACCAGGGCACATTTTCAGGTGTACTAGTAATTCAACAAAACCATAAAATACAAGTAATTAAAGCCTGTCATAGTTGATCTCTTTTAATGTTTGATCAACACACATCACACACTTTTATTGACACCAAAAAGCTTCGATTGAGATCAGTAAGGCACAGGGAGAGCTTTTGGCAAGGCATCATGAACTGCATTAATCGGAATCGTCTGGAACTTGCAATCAACTGATAAAAATTGGTTGTCTTCAATGGTAATTGTTTTAATTATCTGAAGCAGAATGTTTTCTTGCTCTTCTCCATCACTCCACCCGTGGATTTCCGCTCTTACGAGGTCGCGATTTTCGTTTATTAGTTTCCACACTGGAAAATCTTTCCTTGGCATAATGAAATCTTGCTCTTTGAGCTTCAAGCTAGGGCAAAAATCACCTGCTCCGTCACCAAGATAAATTATTCTTTTCTTCCCTTCCTTAGCGAAGGAGGCTTGTATTCTTTCTATTACCAGGCCCTGTTAATGCAGAAAAACATACATTAGAATATGTTATACTTTGTATATAAATCTATATTCAAATAAAATTTATATTGTTAAAAAATAGGTAAAAAGAATTATAGATCATAATAATTAATAACTTAAAATATTTAAAAAACATATTAAAAAATCCGGTTAAAGAAAAATTTGATTTACTCTCGAAATTATAACGGTGACATATAAATTAGAACTGGAGGAGTAATATATAAAGGATTTTTACTGGCTTTAAGTTTGGTAAGAAAGTACAACTCTAGTTTTTTTTTTTTTAATTCTGTGGGGACAAAATAAGGAACACGTGAAGATAAGGTACAAAACAATGCAGACATGAAAAAAAAATCCAGCATATTCGAATTAACATTAGAAAATTACTATTCAAGTATCTAACAAGTCACGTTAGAACATTGGAACCATTAAAAAAAGTTAAGAATTTAGTATCATATATTTAAATCAAATCATATCAATTTATAACGGGCAGTACATGTAAAAACACGTCACACATGTTATAAATTCATGGTTCTATATATAGTGCAAGTAAATTTTTGGCGTGGTTTTACCTTGCACATGTTGGGAGGGCAAACATTGCAGCTGCAGCCATGAGAGGATATGTGAAAATCATGGTGAGGAAGAATTCTAAGTTTTCCTTCCTCATCAACGTAGCCTGGATTCGTGTTAATTTCCGAAAAGCAATCATATATTTCCAGATGTTTCAATATCGTCTCGATGTAGAAGAGATTCGCATCACTTACAATCCTCAAATCACACCTGAAAAAACAGCAGTAATTTAGGTTGAGCAAATCTGATTTTAATTAACCAAAAAGAAAGAAATTATATTTAAAAAAATATATTATACAGATACGTACCCTAAAGCATGAGCTGCTTTAATGGCTGGAACAACCCGTGGAATTACGGGTGCACGTTTCAGTACTTGTTCAATGTCCTTAATAGTTTTGCCTTGTGTATGAAGTTCATTCATCATCCTATCCTGTAATTTGTTTGAAACAGGGCAGATAACAACAATTAAGACTAACGTAAATTTAATTAAGTGGTTAAATAGACATTAATAGAATGTTAAAATTAAGTACGTAAACGATAACTAACCATAACAGAGTTCCATGGCATGGTAGGAAGAAGTTGATTGAACAAATCAGTAGCACCTAATTCATCCACCACCCAATTATCACTATCCAAATCGATAATCGTCTTATCAAAATCGAAAACCACAACAATTCCAGCCATTTTTTTTGGGTTCTAATTTTTTTCTGAACACAAAAAAAATTGTTTGTTTTTGAAGTGATAAAAAAAATAGGATAAGAAGAGGGGTATATATAGTGGAAAAGAGTGAAGGGTTTGTACATTTGAATTAGGAAACGGAAATAAAGATGCCAAAGAATATTATGCTGTATTTGAGTTTATGGTGAGTTAAAGCAAAGCCATTCAAGTTCCTTTTTGCAGTAGGGTAAATATTAGCCGTTGGATTTACTAGACAGTGGATTCTAAACGGATGATCGTACGGCTAAAAGCGAGGGTTTTCCTTTTGGTATATACATTAATTTTGATTAGCGCGGCGGGTTTAGGGAAAATTAAGCGCGGGAATATGAGGGAATATTCGAATTGGAGGAACTCAGTTCTCCAAAATTAAGCGCATTTTTACAAATTAGAATGGAATATTCCACTTTTGGGCTCCAAGCCTCCAACTGCGATTCTCGGCGGCTTATCTCGAAGGGTAAATGTGTAATTTGGTAGTTGTTTTTTAGATAAGAATTTTTTCTAAGTTGAGAAGGATTGTGCTTATGCTTTGTTTCCAAAAGGCAATTATGGTAATAATTTACTATTACAATATTAATTAATAAAAATGTAATCAATCTTTTCCCAAGTTGAGAGGGATTATGATTTATGTTTATGCTTTGTTTGCAAAAGGCAATTACTGTAGTAATTTCCTTTTACACTATTAATAAAACGTGTAGGAGTAGTTTATTAAGAGTGTTAATAGTTAGGTCGAACCGGTTATATTATAGTACAATTTATATCATATATTGTACTATCAATATTTTGGTTACGATATGATGAGGCCGGTGTATACAACAACAACATACCCAGTGTAATTCAATAAGTGAGGTCTGAGGATGATATGATGTGCACAGATCTTACGTCTACCTTTGCGGGGTAGAGAGGTTGTTTTCCTATAGACCATCGGTTCAAAAGAAACGTAATCATTACAGGATTGCATGAAAAATAAGATAACAAAATATCAAGTTACAAAACAAATGGTACAACATACTAATACATACATAAAGATAACGATCGATGCGATATCAAAATAATACATCAAAGAAAAGGAGAAGAGGAGATGAAAAGGCTAGCCCCCACCTCTCTCACACACAGCGCAACAAAACTCAAATACCTACTACCCTTTTATCCTAATCCTCGACCGCCAAATTTCCCTATCTAAGAGCATGTCCTTAGTCACCTGGAGTAGAGTCATATCCTGTATAAAATCACCTCCCCCGGTTCTTCTTCGGCCTACCTCTACCTCTCCTAACTCCTACGGCCGTCAATCTCTCATACCTCCTGACTGGCGCATCCTCACACCTCCTCTTCACATGCCCAAACCATCTCAGTCTCGCTTCCCTCATTTTGTCCTCCAAGGAGCTCACTCCGACCTTGTCTGTATATCTTCATTCCTAATCATATCTCTCCTAGTATGACCACATATCTATCTGAGCATCCGCATCTCTGCTACTTTCATCTTCTGGACGTGGACGTTCTTGACTGACCAATACTCTGCCCCATACAACAGTGCTGGTCTAACCACAACTTTGGAGAACTTATTTTTCAGCATAGGCGCCACTTTCTTATCGCAAAGCTTCATCCACCCTGCTACAATACGGTGGACGACGTCCTCGTCAATCTCTCATTTTCCTTGTATAATGGATCCAAGATACTTGAAACTTCCTCTTTTGGGTATAACTTGTGCCTTGATCTTCACTTCCACATCTGTCTCTTGCATCACGTCACTGAACTTGCATTTCATGTACTCTGTCTTAATCCTGCTTAACCTGAAACCTTTAGATTATAAGGCCGTCTTCTAAACTTCTAGCCTATCGTTAATGCCGATGTGCATCTCGTCAATCAAAACTATGTCGTCGGTAAATAACATACCACGATACCTTCTCCTGAATATGACACGTCAATTCGTCCATCACTAAGGCAAATAGAAATGGGCTAAGGGCTGACCCCTAGTACAACTCCATCACAATTGGAAAATGTGTAGAATCACCTCCCACTGTCTTTATAACCTGAGTCTTGACACCCTCATATATGTCCTTAATTGCCATGATGAGGCTAGTGTATATATGATCTTTTTGCTTGTACTGTCAAATTTTAATGTAGTTTAAAATAGTGTCTTACACAGATTGAAACATTGACTAATATATAGACGGGTAATATTTTGATTTCTATTTGATAGAATCAAATTAATGACAATGAGTTTTTGCAATTATAATTTTACTAAGCTGAAACAAACAACTTCCGATAAATTTATAATTTAAAAAGATTGTTGAATTCACTTGATTATATTATTACTATAAAATCTCAATATTACATGTATTTCTATATAGAGTATTTGCTTATTACTGATACAATTATATTTTTCTTACTAAAAATTAAATAAATAAAATTAGTGATGACTATGCGAGAGTATTTTTACATAAAATTCAAGATCTTGCCTACAGTAATTCTCCTGTGAGATTAAAAATGAGGCGGGCAAGATTACAGATATGAAATACTCTAGTTTACTAAAAACTTGTCTCACTCTACTACTTTATTCATTGGTTATTATATATTTATTTTATTCCGTGAGAATTATAAAATTAATATAAAAATAACTTAGGGATATAATATATAGACTTGATAATAATGATTAATTAAAACTCATCGATCATTTCAGAACAATGTGAAATATAAATAAAAAGTTTTAAGTCAAGAATATATTAAAACTCAATAGTACTATTATAAATATATCAAGCATCATAAACTATTCCAACTGAAAAAAATTACTCGTGTGAATTAAGAAAAGTTAAATATGAGTTTTAAAAGACTGAATACTTTTAGTATAAGAAAAAAGAAAAGAAAGAATGATCAGGATTAATTCTTATGTCTCTCTCGTTAAAAAAAAACTAGCTGCCCTACTTTATACAAACATATGCCTATTTAACATAAGTTTGCATTGGATTAGGCAACCTATCGAGGACTTGGTGAAAAGTTACAAAGTCCTTAGTAATTCATTTTAGCCTTTTACAATTTATCATAACTGTCTCTTTTGGTTTTGTGCAGCTTCTTTATGAAGGTGGAGCACATGACAAATCCTAATGCTAAGCAGATCTAGTAATTAGTCTCTAAGATTTTAACCTTTAGTCATTTCTCATTTGAGTCAAACTAAGCCATTCTTGTAACAACAATAACATAGATGAGTTAAACTACGAAAAATGGATGTGATCATATATACCGGCCTCTTTTATTACTAGACATGCATTCACAAGGTAAGCAAGTTATCCACGAATGAAATAAGTTCCTCGTACACGTTAACCTTGATAGACATAAATATAGAATTACAGGATTATGCAACACTCCATAGCACAATTGATTCTTCATTCTTGATTAGGTATAATTTAGAAGCACAGATGCCTGCTTCTGGATATTCGAGCATAATCCTAATTTGATTTTGCTGTCACCTTATACTCATTAATCCACTAGAAAATAGTATAGGCAACAGTCCCAATAATGTATCGATTTAGTTATAGAGGAGAACAGGTGGTGCAACATTTCTTCTTCTTTTTTGTGCCTTTTTATATATATAATTATGATGTCCAGATCAACTTATACGTACCTTAACTAATTTTAGGAGTATCCATTATTCCTCATCAACATAAATATGAAGTAATTCGATTTGTATATCGAAACTTGAATGATACTTTCTTATTCTAGATTTGAAAGATCCTCTATCTATTAGCATACCTTACCAACAATTAGGCGAGAATTAAACATTTAATATATTTGTCAATATTGAAATTTGAATATGATATACACGCATTAAGCGAACTGTTATTTTTGAGATAAAAAAGTGGTCGATTACTTTACTTTTTCCTCTATTCAAGGATGGAGATGACATAATGGGAAATTTTCTCAACAGATTCATCACAATTCGCGTGATTTAGGAAACGTATTTCGTTGCGAATCTTACAAGCAATAGATTGAGAATATGAGTTATCGACCTTGCTTTACATTTCACTACACAACAATAATATTCATAGCAATTTTATAGTAAGTTCTCTCATGTAATGCAAGAATAGAATGTTTTATGTGACCGCAGTAGTCGGTTGAATTAATGGCCATCATTAAAATAGAGGCAATAAAACTAAAATAAATAGTTTTGGGATTTTTTATTTTTTTACACATTAAGGAAAAGGCACTTTTGTTAAAACTAACACGTCAACGTTGTTTTTATGCTACTAAATAAGATAAGAGGGAGGATCTTTTTTTCCCCTTTTTTTCTTTTTTATTTGAAATAAATGATGGTGCTACTCTATTAACTTTTGATCATCTTTTGTAAAACACACTTGCTAAAGTGTAATGTATGAATTGAGCTAAATTTAGTTTAGATGAATCACAACTTCCTCGATCCTATATATATATATATATATATATATATATATATATATTGTGCGTCATGATCTTAGGGTATATGTAAATTACTTAAAATTTTCTTGGTTCAACTTCAAAGTGAGTTGGGTAAATTTAATTTATTTATGAAATGTATCATAAACAATCTGACCTATTCAAAACTATTTTTTATTTTGTTTCTTTGGTTTGTTATAATTTGTTTAGTTCTCAAATCGGAACAACATTTTTATTTTAGATATACTTACTGAACCAGGAAAATCAATTTTATTTCTATTTGTGACATTTTTTTCTTTTTGCATTTCACGGACACGTTACTATGAACTACCAAGATAGAAAATTACTGCTCGTTATTTAGGCCCTAGAATTAGATCTTTGCTTATTGTAATCATCATCGGAGTTCTTCGCACCTGAATATTGCTAGGACTCATGTGCCCTGGCCCGTGATAAACTTTTAAATGGGTCACAACCCGTCAATGAATCTATTCTCAATTCAATACATTTAAAATTAGAAATACACTTATATATTAAGCTGATTTTGACACCTATAATAACAACCTAACCAATTACAAAAAGCAAAAGAAACACATTCCAAGAACTGTACGTATCAAAATTACTTTTTAAATAATAGAGCACTACCATATTAAAGAACTAGCCTCTAACTATCGAACATTATAGAAAAAGAAATAATTTAAAGTCGATAGTATAAGATGATATTAATCTTCCTTAGGAAGTCTTTCTCATTAATATCAATATATATAGTGTACAATATACAATCCTAATACAAGAGGAAAGATGAATCCTAATCACAATACAAGAGGAATCCTAATATAATAATGGGTAAGGATTGTAGTGTTATACTTGTACACGTTTACACACCCCCTCGGCCGGAGCGGGAGGAGACCTAACACTAAGACTGGATCTGAAATCAAGGAACAACTGTCTTGGGAGGCCCTTTGTGAAAATATCCGTGTATTGATATGAGGAAGGCACATGCAATACCTTAATATGTCCGAGAGCAACCTTCTCGCGAACAAAGTGGATGTCCATCTCAACATGCTTGGTTCGCTGATGCTGAACCGGATTGTGAGACAGGTATATGGCGGATATATTATCACAGTAGACCAGAGACGCTTTACTTAAAGGACAATGAAGCTCTAAGAGAAGGTTTCGGAGCCAATAGATCTCAGCAACAACATTAGCAACTCATCTATACTCAGCTTCTGCACTCGAATGGGATAATGTGGCTTGTCGTTTGGCAGACCAAGAGATGAGATTATCACCCAAAAACACACAGTAGCTGGATTTAGAGCGGCGGGTGTCTAGACAGCCTGCCCAATCTGCATTGGTGTAGGAAAATAGCGAGTTCGGTGCGAAGGGGTATAAATGTAGTCCATAATCCAGAATGCCCTTAACATATTGAATGATACGTTTGAGGGCAGTAAAATGAGGTTTTCTGGGGCATGCATAAACAAGCATACCTGCTGGACATCATAGGAAATGTCATGTCTGGTGAAGGTGAGTTACTGAAGTGCACCTGCAAGACTCTAATACATAGTAGGATCAGTCACTGGAGTACCGACCATTGCACTAAGTTTGGATTTAGAATCAACTGGAGTGGCCATGATTTTGCAATTGTCCATCTTAGCCTTGTGCACGATCTCCTCTGCATACTTACGCTGGCAAAGAAACATACAATCAACGGATCTAGTGACTGAGATCCCCAAAAAATAGCTCAACTTTCCCAAATCAGTTATGGCAAATTCAGACTTGAGCCATGCAATAATCTCATCTTTCAACACAAAGATGAGAGGCGAGAAGAACAATGTCATCCACATATAACAGTAAATAAGCAGTATCACGACCTCGATGTAAAGTAAAGAGAGAGGTATCACATCTGCTGCATGTAAAACCGAGACATATAATGAACTGTGCAAAACGATCATACCATGCTCTGGGGGCATGTTTTAGGCCATATAGTGACTTACGGAGACGACACACATAATGTGGGGCTGCTGGGTGGACAAAACCATGCGGCTGGTGCATGTAGACAGTTTCTCGTAAATCCCCATGAAGAAATGCATTATTCACATCTAGTTTATGAATCGGCCAATGCTTTCCCATAGCAATGCTTAGAACCGTGTGGATGGTGGCCGGTTTAACAACCGGACTGAATGTCTCGCCGCAACCAATGCCCTCCTGCTGGTTAGTACCAATTGCCACTAGTCTTGCCTTATATCTTTCTAAGTCACCACTATCCCTGAACTTGTGACGAAAAAGCCACATGCAACGGATCACATTCACCCCCTCTGGTCGAGGAACCAAGTCCCAACTATGTTGTTTCGTTAAAGTATTAAACTCCTCACACATGGCCGCATTCCAATTCGAGTCTAGTTTGGCTAATTTAGGGCTTTTTGGTATAGGTGAAATTGTTTGGGTGGACATGTTAAATTGGACTTTGGGTTTAAAAATCCCGTGTTTGGCACGGGTTTCCATTCGGTATGTGGGCGCTGGCTGGGTAAGGGTATTGGTCGACTGGTTGGGTGGACTGGGTGACGACAGATTCGGGTGTGGTGCATGTTGTGTTGTCGGGACTGGGTTTCTGTCGAGGGTGGCTGTCGGGTGGTGCGGAACAGTGACGGTGTTTAGGGTTGGAGTCGAGTGGATTTGGTCGTTGGTTGCCGGTGAACTGTGGTAGAAAGTTGTGAGGATTCTCGGTATGCCGAAAAGGGAGGAGGTTTGTAGGGTAGGGTACGACGTCGGTGGTATATTAGGTCCGGTATCTAGGTTTTCTGGGTAGTGGTTGATAGTCGGACTGTGGTCGGCATGGTGGTGAGACCGTTGGGATGGGACGGTGATCGGTGAGTTGGTGGAACCTGGAGGCAAAGTTGTGCTAGAGGTGGAAAGAAGCGGCGACGGAGGGGACGCCGGTGGCAAGGATGCCGACGGCAGGTGATGTATGATGGCAGATGGAGGCGGTGTAGTGGTGTCAGTAGGGCACAGTTCCCGAAGGTGGACATGAGAGAGAGTTGATTCATCTAAAAATTCGTAATCTGGTTTTTGAAATTTCTGGATGTTGAAAAAGGGCAATTGCGTCTTGTCAAAAGTGACGTGACGCGAGTCGTGAATTTGACGAGTGGATAAGTCATAGCACAGATAGCCCCTATGGTTCAACGGAAAACCTAAGAAGACACACGGAGTGGTGCAAGGAACTAATTTGTGAGAGGATGTGGAAGAGAGATTGGGGAAACATAGGCAAACAAATATCCGTAGGTGATCATAGGAGGGAACCCTACGGTGTAAGATTTTGGTTGGAGTCATGTTATGAAGGGTGCTAGTGGGTAAAATATTAAGGACGTATTCTACCATTTTGACCGCATAAATCCAAAAGGATGGAGGGAGGGAGACATGAAACAAAAAAGTGCGGACCATGTTATTTATTGTACGGATGAGACGCTCGGCTTTGCCATTTAGAGGGGACGTGTGGGGACACGAAAATCGGAAGACCATGCCATTATTGTTGCAAAAATTTTGAAACGCAGAGTTTTTAAATTCACGGCCATTGTCACATTGGAAAGATTTAATGGCGTGTTCGAATTGAGTTTTGATAAATGTGCAAAATTCAAGAAATTTGGCAAAAAATTCGGACTTAAATTTTAATGGGTAGATCCAAAGAAAGTGAGAGTAGTCATCTAATAACACGAGATAATATTTATGACCTAGGGAGCTGGTAACGGGGGAAGTCCACAAATCAGCATGAATTATATCAAATGGAGCAAACGTAATACTAACTGAGAAATTAAATGGAAGACGAACATGTTTACCTAATTGACAGAAAATGCAGGTCTGGGCAAGTTTCCCATTACATTGAATAAAATTATTACTTCTAAGAAAATGAAAAACATGAGCTTCTGGGTGTCCGAGCTTATTATGCCAAATTGACGGAGACAGAGCACCTAGGGTAGTGTGTGGGCGGGAACAGGCAGCGGACGAGGATGTGAATGGATAGAGGTCTCCTGTGCTATTGCATCTCGTAAGAGGGGTCCCCGTACGTAGATCCTTTACAGTAAAACTAAAGGGATCAAAATCAACCGACACAGAATTATTACGAGTAAATTTCCTAGTGAATATTAAATTTGTGATGATGTGGGGGGCATGCAGGACGTTATTTAGGGAGAATGGTGGGTGAGGTTTCGGAGTGTGAGTGTGACCATAGCCCTGAATTGGAATGCGATGACCATTGACAACTGTAATAAATTGTGGAGACTTTAAACGAAATAATTGGGAAAGATTACCTACGGACCGGGTGAGGTGAGAGGAGGCTCCGGAGTCCATATACCAATTTTTGTCGGGCTGCTGCAAACTCATACTGCTGAATGGCTGACCCAAGTCGGTGGGGATTTGATTTAAGGGCTGATATGGGAACTGGGCCTGCACGACGTAGGCCTGATATTGCTGAAACACTGGTGGGCGCGGAGCTAGAGCCTGGCCTAGTAACCCTTGTTGCTGAAAAGGGTACTGGGCTGGATGAAACTCGGAAATCGTGGCCCAGTTCTGATTTAGGTAGCCAGAGACTGGGCCGACCCATGAAGCGTTATCGTTGATCTGTTGTGGATGTTGTCCTCGGCCTTTTCCGCGGTCCTTGCCACCCCTGCCGCCGCGATTTTGCCGCGGTTGGATATTTTTCGGCGGAGGTTGTTGGTCGGCGGTGGCATGAGATTGTGCGGGCGTTTCAACTGCTAAAGCCTTCTGGTTATGCTCGTCCTGCTTTGCACGTCGAGTCTCCTCCAATAACAATTGCGAGCGTGTTTTGTTGAAGCTTGGTAGAGGGTCAGTCTGTTGTATCATCGTGACTAGGGTGTCATATTCACCCTTAGGGAGGCCTGCAACTAATTGTAACACCATCTTTGTTTCGGACACAGGCTTACCAACATTGGACAATTGGTCTGCCACCAGTTTCAATTGTTTGCAATATTCTGACATAGTAAAGAAGTTTTCAAGACGGGTGTTGTTGAACTGTTCTTCCAAGTACAACGCGCGAGTGTTCTTGTTGTCTTGAATGATTTCTTCCAAACGTGTCCATAGATCATTGGCAAAGGCACCCGTTTTCATGATTGTGTATAGTAAATCCTTGGATATAGTGCCATATATCCACTGTTTGACTACGGCATCGAGGCGACGCCATGTGGTGTCGTCCATATCGGGAGGACGAGGGAAAGAGTCATCTATATGATCAAGCACATGATATACACATGCATGGATACAAAATAGTTTCACCCATGACCAATATTGGTCATCTTCATGATCAAGAATTATAGGGATAAAATTCTTGATGTTGGTAACGGCGAGAGCCGGATGGAAAGATGGTGAAGAGGGGGTAATGGGTGGTTGGATGACGATTGCGTTAAAAGCGGAAGCATTGGAAGAGGTGGGAGTAGCCAAATTTTCCATTAGAATGGTGGAAATTTAGGAAGAAAGAAAAGAAGAAAAATAATGTTGCCGTCGGCCAAGAGGGGGGGCGGCGGCAAGGTAGGAATTTTTTCTAGATTAGGGTTTTGGCTTTTGATACCATGTAAGATCTTTCTCATTAATATCAATATATATAGTGTACAATATACAATCCTAATACAAGAGGGAAGAGGAATCAGAATCACAATACAAGAGGAATCCTAATCTAATAATGAGTATGAATTGTAGTGTTATATTTGTACACATTTACCGATGGCGTAATACAACTTTTTGTTGGCCTATTCCAATCTTTAATTGGTGCTAAATTTGCTCTTCATGAGACAGTGGGATCTGATCATGGAATGGTATATTGGAGATATTTTACTAAAAGCTGGCTATAAGGCCTCCAATTAGATTGCGTTATAATCTAGTACTAATGTTCTTGTATACAATTTATAAAATATAGAAATCTACAACTAACTAATTTAATGATGTTTATAAAGGGGTGATTACGGTTAGTTAAAAGATTGCTTTTCTTAGATACATTTCTTTATTGCAATCTCTTATAAGAACGAAGAGTTGGTTCCAGCAGGGATTTTTCTTTTAAATAAAGGATATTCAAAATAATAACTAAATATAAGTTGGGATTGTGCATAGTTACGTACGTAACCCAATATTAATTACTTTTGGCTGCTTATGACAATGCTTAAAACTTTTGACCAGAAAAAAGTTGAAGATTAGGTGACTCAATTCAACATCATCAAGGTAATAGGGTTTTCCTCATATGCCGTGCGGATCTAGAATTTCAACAAGATAGATTATATTCTTTTTCCCAGATTTAATCTTTGGGTAATTCTTATCACTAATTTATTACATATTTAAATAATAGGTCCAAGATTAATTTTTCTTTGCAATTTATAGAATTGTTTTAGATATATCTAATATCTATTCTCCACGTCAAAAATGCCAGTACAAGTTGAATCCATTGAATGTATGCTAGCTATATTGTCCGCTGCTAGCCTGTTACTAGTTTTAATAAAACATTTTGGTTGAACTTATATAAAATGTTGCCGTGACCAAAAGAGATTTGGCGATTCTGAAAGAATAAATCAAATAAAAAACCAAAGAAAACAAAATAAGTACTTAATTAAAATGCAAGAGGGGACACAAAATAGAACGGAAAAAATAACAAGAAAAACATGGGATTTGACCCCCAATTTCACTTGTTAGAGATGCACCCAATAATCATTGAAGAATAGAACTCTTTAAGATTGGGTGCACGACTGCACACATATAAATTTAAGTTATCTTAAAGATATAGAACATTATTATTCATGATTTAGTGAAAAAGATATGTTGCACGTACGTAAACCCACATCTCCCCACCTAAAATACGCTCATCATTGTAAGGATAATTTTTACAGCCTCCGGTAGTGCAAATTTTTGAATAATTTCACATATAATTAAAGAACTTTATTCACTATCAGAAACTTTATTCAGATTTATTCTCCCCTCCTATCAACTGTTAAATAAAGTAAAAGTCTAGCTAAATAATCATCCCGTCAACAGAAAAAAAGAGGTATATAATGTTAGTCTCCTCTATTTTAATGGATCATGATGACAGAATACAAAAGTTTTTGGTCAAGACATTGCAACAATTATGGGTGTTACGTGCATTGCAATATCTCATAAAGTAGTGCCAATAATTAACTTAATTTGTGTATGGTAAGGCCTTAACTGATTTTGACGTACGGAAACACGACAATGCATATAATAAAAAGCATGATGTTATTGCCTGCTTTTTTCCGAAGCTTTTGGCCTTTTAATATGTGACTCACATTAATAGTATTATTACTATTATTGACATTATCAAAGACCTTAATAAGTAATGCTATCCTTCAAGCACTAAATTATTATTCAAGTTTCCTTTGGATTATTCTTTGCACTGCACGTATTATTAGTATTCTATGTAATTGATGGCAACAAAACATTCCAATGTGCTACTTATTTATGTGAAATTCTTATTACCTACGTTAAGGACGTAGCAGATATAGTTACGAAGACGAATTAGGAAGATCAACTTATAATAACAAAAACTTAGTGAACACTCTTGGATGGACAGAAGATATACATTGGCCCTATGAAAATTTTGTTGGGATACAACTGTTGCAGGAAACGGGAAGTAAGTAACTATTACAATAGTAAGAAAAGATAAACTAAATATTACAATAAACTGAAAATCAAGAACTTAACAAACTGTTTGTGTGATTTGCTGAGTCGAATGATGACACTCTGTCTTTAAGACAAGATTGTCCCGTATATCTCCTTTTACGGTGTTGGACAATAGTCTTCCAAAATACAACAACAACTTAACAAATGAGCAAAGGAAACTCAAGTGTTACTCTTGAAGAACTTTGATTATAGTAACTTTGCTAGAGAGGAAGAAGATGAATTCAGAAAATCTGGAGTATTTTGCTGAGTCGAATGATGACACTCTGTCTTTAAGACAAGATTGTCCCGTATATCTCCTTTTACGGTGTTGGACAATAGTCTTCCAAAATACAACAACAACTTAACAAATGAGCAAAGGAAACTCAAGTGTTACTCTTGAAGAACTTTGATTATAGTAACTTTGCTAGAGAGGAAGAAGATGAATTCAGAAAATCTGGAGTATTTTCTAAGTGTCGAGTGTTTTGTTCAATTGAGCCAAAGGCCTCAATTTATAGTGTAAGTAGAAGACCCCTCAACTAGCCAACTAATGGCCTTCAATAGCCATGTAATGGCACTTGATTGAGGGGTTACATTCAGCCAAATAATGGCTGAATTCATGTGCCAAGTAATGGAGAATCAATGCTCCAAAACCAGCCCAAAGGTCAGATCTTTCAAACTTTCCGTCACACAATCTGCCTCTGAAGCGCCGCAGCTCTGTGAATTAGCGTCGCGGCTCCAGTGACTGGCCAATCAATTAGCGTCGCGGCGCCTGAGGCGCGGCTCCGATGGTGGCGCGCGCGACTTTCCACGGCTCCGCGGCGAAATCCGACTCGTTTCATATTACACTTCTTTCTTCGTTTACCAACGTGGAATACTTTGTCATTTGACCAATAACCGTTCATAATTCTATGTCTCAAACGTATTACATACGTACCAATATCTCTTTCACTAATGAAATTTGTGATACTTGACACTACGTGTGCACGTGGGTGAAAACGACGTTTCCGAAATCAAGAAATATTAAATCTGGATTGTTAGCTGAGTCGAGAGATGGCTCCCTGTCTTTAAGACAAGATTGCCCCGTATATATGCTTTTACGTTAACGGGCAATAGTCTTCCAAGATAAAACATCAACTAATCAACACTACAAAGCAAATAGGTTGATTCTAACGAAGAAAACAAACACAAAACGACTTGCTGAAGAATGAAAAAGGAAGGAAGAGTTTCTATTTTTGACACTGTTTCTGCTCACGTTTTTGGACGGAATCTGTGTTGTTTCTCTCTTCTGTTTGTCTCTGTGTGTATATTATTGTTGTCTCATTTCTGTCACACACAATTGAGCCAAAAGGCTCCAATATATCGCATAAGGGGAGGGACTCCTCAACAGCCAAGTATTGGTTGTTTATGGCCATTAGTGAGGGAGTTAATCAGCCAAGTAATGGCTGATTTAATGTTCATCTTGAAGGAGCTTTTAGGGAGGTGATTAAGTGCAGATTAATGGTTTTAACGTTCCAAAAATCAACTCAAACGGCATGCAGAAACTTTCTACCTCCGTCGTTCCCAATTCCAGAAACTCCAGAGACCAAACTGTAAATATTAAGCAATTTGGGGTCTAAAGAGATAATATCAGAAGAAGCCCAAGTCCCACAACCCGTGACCCGAGCCCGGACCGGACGGGCGGGCGGCGACGGCGAGCGTGTGGGCTTAGCCTTGAACCCAAGCACATCTAGGTCCTCCTACTTCAAACACATGGGTTACCCCTTGGGGTCCCAAACCCTTAGCCAATTTTGAGACTTATAAAGAGAACAATTCTTCATTTTTCCACCGATGTGGTAGATTTGTCCCACACCAAATTTCCATGCCTCAAACACCTTACTTCGTTGATCAATATCTCTTTCATTTCTCAACGAAATTTGACGATTCTTGGCCCTACGGTCATCTACTCACTTAGTAGATTATGCACGTGTGAAGAGACAAAGCCTCTAACATGTGAAACCCTAGTGTTTAAGGCATTAAATATGGGTGGACGCACCTCCCCACCAAAGGCAAATTTCTAACAAAATGTTATATGGAAAGACCTTAACTGATTTTGACGTACGGAAACTCGACAATGCATAACCCCTATTGGTAGTCCCTCGATCATTACATATTTATCTTCTATCCGATGTGAAATTGTGATTGTTGCGACCCCAATACGATCTGAATTTCAACCTCTCCAGTTGACTGTAGGGTTGGTACCTATCCTTTAAAGATTTTGACTCCGACTCAACTACCCTCTTTGACTTATCAAAGTTTTTGTTTCGTCCTGATGACCCCGGTGGAAGTTCAAGCTGGTCATCCTCCTCCATGATCTTGGACTCGTACCTATTTTACACATCTGCCCATGTTACTGATGTAAATTCCAACAAGTTCTCATTTAATTTTAACGAAGCACCGGAGCTCCTAGGATTCAGCCCCTTGGTGAAAGCTTCATCTGTCCACTCATTCGGTACTCGGGGAAGTAGCATCCGCTCCTTTTGAAATTCGGTCACGAACTCCCGTAGCAACTCAGTATCTTTCTGATCAATTTTGAAAATATTCGTTTTTCTTGCTTGAACCTTCCGAGCTCCGGCATGAGCCTTTATAAAAGAATCTGCAAACATTTCAAATGAATTAATAGAATGCTCATGCAATATTGAATACCAAGTCATTGCTCCATTGGAAAGCATTTCGCCGAATTTCTTCAACAATACCGATTCAATTTCATTCGGATGCATGTCATTGCCCTTTATTGCACAAGTATATAACATCACATGCTCTTGTGGGTGTGTTTTCCCATCATATTTCAAAAGATTAGGCATTTTAAACCTCTTCGGTATCAACTTCGGTGATGCACTAGGTGAGAACGACAACTAGATGTATCTCTTCAAATCCGGACCTTCAAAATCGGAGGTGCCTCAGAAATCTGGTCCACCCGTAAATTGTAGGTTTCAACATTCTTTTTATTGGTGTCAATTCGTTTAGTTAAAGCTTCAAGCATTTTCAAGACCTCCGAGGACTCATTAGTCCCCGAACCATTAGCGTTCTCGTCGACTCGATCCTCTTCCCGACCTGATTCATTGTTTCGGACGGGACGAACTTCATCCGTCTCAGTTTCTCCACTGCTTTTCTTTTGCAAATGAGTTATAGCCTTTTGTTTCTCCTTCAGCATATAAAAGATTTGAGCCAAGTTTATTTCAACATCAGGTGTCTTCTGACGCGATCTTCTAGATGACCGAGGTGAAATCGCGGGATTATTGTTATTTATTGAATCAACGGGCAGAACATCGTTCGGTGAAACAATTGGCGGAATGCCATTCAGTGAATCAACGGGTGGAACGTCAGGTGGAACGTCGTTGTTGTTATTGACGTTGTGAGCACCATTGTCACTGTTGTTGTCCTCGTGGTTGTTAACCTCATCGTTGATTTCACTAGCCATATTGTTAGTACTTAGTTCTGACATGTAACCACAAAAATCTTGAAAGAAACAAGTGAAATTTAAGTTTGAACCAAATCACCACTATTATCCTTAGCCCCACGGTGAGCGTCAAATTGTTTACCCAAAAAAGGTATAGTTAAATTTGTAAGTGATTTTAAGGATATGTGGATCGATTCGTAAGTATCTATAGTAAGCAATTAATAATAACTAAGCGAATGAAAATTAGTAAAAGAAATAGCCTGAGTTGGTGTTATCTTGATTAGAACTTGGTCTGGTCCTTAGCTAAATTGTTGCGAGCCTGAGCCAATACTGAGTGCTTATACAACTTAAGATTACAAAGAAATCGTGCAAGTAAGTAAAATGCGAATGAGATGCCATTTCAACATGAAGATTGACCTCTTTATATAGCTAACAATACAAGACATTTATGCCTAATAATTACTTTCTCATTAAATGACATTAAATGATAAAAATGATCACTTAATGAGCATATAATAACGGTTGGCGCCATTTTCGAAACGGATAGATGTTGAGTTCCTTCGGTCTTTCACCCAATATTATCAAGTCCGGTCGTCATTCGGTGTCACCTGATCCGACCATCACCTAGGCTTGCTACAACACTCGAACTTACTACCGATGCACATTGTTACTTCCTTCGACTTCCATTCTTAAAACATGCCACGTGTCATTCCGATTTTCACCGTATACACACCTACATTATAATTCAAGCTTCCTAGGGATTATTCTTTGCAAATTCTATACCTATCAGAGTTTCGACCACAAACACATCTTTATCAAGTTATCAAATAATTCATGTTTAGCAAGATGACAAAATTTGAACCTATGACATTTTGGATCCAAAATAAACGTGATATCAAGTTGCGCCGCTCAAGACTGTCTATACAAAGTCCCTCTCTTTTTCACTCAAAGAGGCAATGCACCCTTTGTTTGAATGGTACTTGATTCATAAAGAATGATTCTTTTGAAGTTATACGGACTTTCGAAAAAAAAATGTCACCTTTTATCAATATGCGTGTCACGAGATATATCGCTCTCAGCTATCACTGCTGGAAACTCCAGCGGTTGTTCGGCTGCGTACTCCCCGTCTGCCTATCTCACACTCCCAAAGCAAATTTGGATTTCTTCTTTCATTTTCCTTTCCTGCATCTTTCTTTCTATCCATAGGTCGGTTTCGCGCAGATAGATCTTTGCCGGGGGAGATTGGTGCCCCTTGAGGTATGCCCTTTCGGTGGGGTCAGTCTGCTTTGCCTTTTCGCTTTTCAATGTAATTGAATTCAATAGTATGACTTCTATTTCATTGGGAACTTGATGAGTCGATCCGCCTACACGTCTTGCTTTTACTGCTATATCGGGTCTTACATCCCTTCAATTGTTTCACATTGTAATTGTAGAGAACCGTGACTAATCAAATGAAATAAAATGTTTTGATAAGCTCTTATACCTAGAGCTAACATCATATAATCCGAATGGAAACATTGCGGAATACGTTGTTATTACTCTATTTAATTTAACTTTTGGCAACACAACATTCCAATATGTCATATATTGATGAAATACTTATTGCATATGTTAAGGACGTGGCAGATATAATTAAGACGAAGGATTAAGAAGATCAATTTATAATAACAATAAATTAATGAATATTATTGGATACATAAAAAGATATAACCAAAATCTGGCCCTATGAAAACTTAAAGTTACAAAACTCCTCAATTATTAAGTTGTAACTTTTGCTTATGCTTTATTTAACTGTTAAATGCAATGATTAATAAAGAAAATGAAGTTAAATAGAAAATGTCTGTCCAAGCTTTATTATGATCATCGGATCTAAGACATGCTTCTGTAAATTTCTACTTGTATTGCATTTCCTTCACTCTTTAATGTTCGTGGTGTTCAAGAGAATAATTGAGTTCTTGGTCCAGGCGGAGGTGAAATTTAAAATTTATGAGTTATAAATTTAAAATTAGATTTATACCTCATTTTAGTTATTGTATTTATATTTAATAGCAAAAACTACGTACTTAGGTCATCCCAACACTTACTTAGGGTGTATTTGGTACGAAGGAAAATGTTTTTCTAGAAAATAGTTTTTGAAAAATAAGTGGGTTTTTAATTATTTTCTTGTGTTATGTAAGTATGTAAAATAATATTATCCCAAGAATAATTATGTGTAATCTAGCAAAACACTATGGGGGTGGATGGGGTGGGGAGTGGAGGTTTGGGGGTGAAGGGGTGGCAGGGAATATGATGGTGAAGGGGTGCCGGTTGGGAGTGTTGGATGGGTGGAGATGAGGCAATGAACTTGGAATATCACTTATGAAATTTGTTTTCTTACTTCTATTAGTGAAATCATTTTTCTCATTTTTAAGGAATTTATTTTTTAAAAATATTTTTTAAATATTTTAACCAATCAAATATAAAAAAATTAAAAAATATTTTCTGAAAATGTCTTCCTCCATACCAAACACACCCTTAATACTGTAACTCCAGTCCTGCTCAGCATTTGGCGGTTAACCATATATCTGGCTTTCATTAATTGCGAATTAAAGTGGAGATGAAAAGGCAAAAAGTCTTGTACATTATTTATCCTTTTTGTGTTGGTTGACGATACGAGCAGTTCATCTATAGTCTTAGACAGCTAAGGTCCATGCAATCTGCAGAATAAGATCTGTTGGCCCTCACTAAACTCAATGACTAAGAGCCTGTGTTTGCACATCGATTTTGAGGCCAAAAGCGTTTTTAAATGAAAAAATATTTTTTTTATTAATTAAAATGTTTGGTCAATTAGTAAAATTATTTTTAAGTAGAAGCAAAAACTTCTTTTCTGCGATTGGGGAGAAACAGAAAATTTATGCTTCTTGAAAAAAGCATAAGCATAAGCATAAATTTATATTTTTCAAGACAATAATATCTCTACCATATATACATATTTACCAAGTATATCCCTCATTAATCCATTAATTTTTAATTAATAATCTTTTGTTTTATTTTATTTTGTACTTTTGTGCTGAATTTTAATTTGTAGAATGATTTTAAATTTTATTTTGGTTGATGTTTTTTAGTATATTTAAATCATCACGTTGATATTATATCAATATTTAATATATTTTATTTATTTATGTATTATATCAATTGAAAATGTGTATATGTACTTTAAAGTTTAATTAAATAAAAGTAAAAAATTAATTAAAGTCTTTCATATAAATATTTAAAATAATTTCTACCTATAAAATAATCTTAATAGTAAACGGTCATTGATACTTGTCCTTTTTTTGTAATTTGACAATTAAAAATATTTTTTAAGAAGATTAGGCAAACACAGTATGCTTATCAAAAACATTTTTCAAATGAATTAACCAAACACAAATTGCTTCTCACCAAAAGTATTTTTTTTTTAAAAAAAACTTTTTAAAATAAGCCATTTTTAACTGTTTGGTCAAACCGGCTCTAAGTAATTAACATTGAATGATTATGGTGGTACGAACCCGTCAAATATTTTGAGTCTATCACCTTACTGATCCTTTTATGGAATTAAAAGGGATCTTAACATTTTTCAATTAGTACCAGTTTTTTATTGGCATATTCAGGATTTTATGATGCGATTGACGACCGCAATATTAGTCAAAGACACTGGAAGGAAGCTGCTTGGATGGGCTTTCTATGAGAGAATGATCGAGACAAATTTTCAGTTAGAAGTTGGTCAGTTAAACATCCCTCCACCTAATCATAATAATTTGTAGTATTTACATATAATAAATACTATATAATAAGTGTATGATTAATATATAGTGATTATATTAGTTAAAATTTATAAAAATAAAAATCAACAGTAAGTTGTTGTAGGCTTTATTAAGTGACAATTGTCTCTATTCCTCTACTTAAATAACTCAATATTCACCAATTACATTATTAAACCTTTTTAAAACATGATGGTCAGCAGATAATAATAAATTAATTTAAAATATATATATATATATATATATATATATATATATATATACCTAATTTAACACATAAATCATGAGTTCCTGTGCAACATAATTTAGACTTTATATCCACTCATGTTCATAAGGTTCAAATATTTGTTGTAGTTTTAAACCTCATGAATCGATCATTGATTTTGAACCATTATAAGTTCAAAAACAAGAAATTTGTGGGTTCAAAAATTTATTAGAGTTTCAAACACCATGAATTACTCTTTGATTTTGAATATAAGTTAAGATTCAAAACCAATGAACGATTTATGGGATTCAAACCTTTATAAGGTTTTTAATATTTCAATAGAGTTATTTTTGCAAATTTTAATTGCACATTAATTATGACGCTCCGTTGAATATAAGTTAAGGTTCAGAATCAAGGAACAATTTATGGGGTTCAAACCTTTATAAAAAAAATCATAGTTCGATAGGGTTATTTTTGCATTTTGCACATTAAAGTATGACTATTTTCTATTACTTTTCAAACAGTGCCTAACAATTCATAACAAACTCGAAACTGATCATCCGATCTAGTTTTTGGAAAAGATGATTCTCCATGTCATAAATAATGCCATTTACGAAAATTCTCCTAAATTTAACGGGCAAAACTCAATCCAATTTTATTATGCGCCCAAGATCTATCGCCAAATCTCTATACATTTGCACTTTTTTCTTATTTTGTGCTGGTCTTTAATTTTTGCTCTTTAAATAGAATTTATGTCTATTGAGACATAAATTTTTTAGAAAATCTGACACAATTTATGTCGGATCCATTAAAGAACTTATGTCCAATAGGTAAATTTCATTTGAGAGGCCAAAAAAGTAAAGAGCAGTCCATTTGAAGGCCAAACCGTGCAATTAAATGGTTAATGCATGTTGAAAGCACCCAAATATGTGGGCTACTCCATGCTTGTCTAGGGTCTGATCATGACCATCTCAGTTATGATTTGGATTGGGCTAACATTAAGCCTTATCAATTTGGATCCATAAAAGCTATCCAACCTCAAATATCCAGTTACGAAAAGTATTGGCATAAGCTTTACCCTTTTGAATGAACTGGTTTTAAATTTTTAAGAATGAACTAATTTTAAATTTTTAATTGGAAGGAAAAAGTTTACTTTCTTAATTTAGTAGGGTTTCTCATCCTTTTGTCGTATGATTCGGCAATGACAGTAATTCTCATAGTTTATTCGACACTACAATTGGAGAAATTTTAATAATTTTAAAATATTGTTCTTTAATATTTTCTGCAATTTAACATTACAAAATAAAAATGACTCGGAGTAAGTTAATGAATCGATACATTGAAATTAGATGTTCCGACCTTCGTATTCTCTGTATATCATCTCTACATGACTGAGTGAGTATATCGATAAACATTTCTTGTAGTACACTAAGCTAATTTAAATGAAAAATCATTAGTAAGAATAACAAAAGAATATTTTTGGAGCGTTGACAAACTTTAAAATTATAATTGTACATAGGAGTTACAAAATCCGTTGAAGTGTATGGTGAGTTGTACGATTTATGCTAACCAATCTATTTTTGTTATGTTGATTTTCAAAGTCTTTTTTCCTCTTCGAGGTTTTAAAGGCCAAGAAAGTCTATAATAATATGAAAAATGACTGAAGTAGAACACATATATTGTTAATTTAATCTCCTTAACTGTCTAATCGATCACTAAACTTTTATATGATTTGCTTGGACACTACAACAATATAAATATGCATACAACAACAATAATATATTCAGTGAAATCTCACAATGTGGGTCTGACAATGATAGAGTGTACGCAGACCTTACCAACAGTAACAATATAAATATGCATGTATTGGTAAAATTCAACCATGTATTTTGACATTTTAATCTCTCTAATGAACTAATGGAATAAAGTAAAGACTAGAGAAACTTCAACCAAGTGTTTGGCATTTTAATCTCTAAAATGAATGGAATTCTAAATTATAAACTACACAAACTTTTCTAGCTTCGAAATTCAATCATTACATTTAAAAAATAACACGTCTACTAAAAGAAGAAGAAAAAAAGATACCTGCTAAATGATGAAATAGTTAATTTATTCAATCCACCAAAAACATCACAGCAACTACGATATGTATGGGTTAATAAATAAATGAAAAGGTAGCATCTTCAATCTAAAACTAAAAATTGAAGTAAAAGATAAAAAGACAAGGACATAAACGTCAATCCAGACAACCTAACCTTTGTGTCCTCTTCCAACAACGCCAAGTGGTTTACATATTAAGATCAATAAACATACTTTATTTGCTAGTAGTGAGTAATAATTTTACTAAACTCACGTACTGTCATGGTCACTCACGCGACCCACCAATAGCACACGAGCGATTCCTTTTGTCACATGGTGAAAAGGTCAGAAAACGACAAGAATAATTCCCGTTCAAGGATAGATTTAAAATAATTTTTTAAAATAGATTTTAAACCTCTAAGTTTGGCAAAAATAAAATATTTTAGTTTTCGTTCAATATTTTGACAAAATTTATCTATTAAATTTAAAAATACAAGTAAAAACAAATATTTAACAAAAAAATGAGGAAAGTCTATCAAATCCTAAAAACAAATGCACTAATACCAAATATCAAAAATAGTAAAAGTTCCATCTCGTCAGCTGCACCAAAATTTGAAATATAGACAAAAATAAAAAGGAATTGAAAATTTTGCATCTCGAAATATGAGCTTCCGCTAAATTCTTTGTTTCCCTATAATTCTCGTCAAATTTAACATATAAAGTTTACAATTATAAATGTTTTTCACTTTTCGATTTATTCTTAAATATTTGATGAAGCCCAAACTATTTGCTTTGAAAAAATTAAAGGACAAAACCCGCTCAAGATTATGGTCAATAGCCTACTTTGAACCTCCACACAAATTTAAGGAACAAAAATCACTCAAGAATATAGTTAAGGACTACTTTAAACCTACCAACAAACATCACCGAATAATTTTGTTATTTTTCTCGTGAAAATGTAAATTTTTTATTGCGTTATCAGAATTTTAAGTTTTACTTTTCATTGTGCTTTTGATCTACTTGATCCCCATTTCATTAAAGATTCTTTTATGTTGTGGATGACAGGTTAAGAATCAAATGAGGGAGTTTGATCATGGCTAGTGCAAATAAGATGGGGGAGAGGTTGATGGCCAAAGGGGCTTGGGGGAATAGTGTGGATGCGATCGGTATGTGGGACAAGATGACCAATTGCATTCAGGAGGTTGCTAGAGAAGTACTAAGGGTCTCGCGGGGTAGCCGTGGTGGGCATCGAGGGGACTGGTGGTGGAATGGTAAAGCTCAAGAGAAGGTGAAAAAGCGAGAAAAACGGCGTATGCGACATTGGTAGAAAGCAAGGATGAGGTGGAGAAGTGGATGAATAGGAAATTATATAAGATGGCGCAGAAAGAGGCAAAGATAGCGGTTACGGCGGCGAAAACGACGGCTTTTGAACGTCTGTATGTGGAATTAGAGGGAAAAAATGGGGATAAGAAGTTATTCAGACTAGCCAAAGTGAGGGAGAGGAGAGCCAATGACTTGGATCATGTGAGGTGCATCAAGGATGAGGACGACAGAGTACTGGTGGATGACGCGCATATTAGACGGATGTGGCAGTCTTAATTTCATAAACTCTTGAACGAAAAAGAAGCTAAAGACATTGTGCTGAGAGATTTAGAGCACTCTGGTAGGTACCAAGATTTTGGGTATTGCGAAAACATTAAGGTTGAGGAGGTCCAAGGTGTTGTTCGCAAGATGCGTATGGGACGAGCGACCGGGCCTGATGAGATCCCAGACAAATTTTGGAATCATGCAGGTAGGGCAGGTTTGGGGTGGCTGACAGAGTTATTTAACGTCATTTTTAAGACGGCGATGATGGTCGAAGAATGAAGGTGGAGTACAATGATTCATTTATACAATAACGAAGGTGATACCCGGAGTTGCAACAACTATAGGGGTATCAAGCTGCAAAGCCACACTATGAAAGTTTGGGAAAGAGTTGTGGAGTTGAGGGTGAGAAGATGCGTGTGTATCTCCGAGAATCAGTTTGGATTCATGCTGGGCATTCGACTACATAAGTCATTCATCTTATTATAAAGTTGGTGGAGCAGTATAAGGAGATAAAGAAAGACTTATTTATGATTTTCATCGACCTCGAGAAGGCATACAACAAAGTCCCTAGAGATGCTATATGGAGATGTTTGGAGGTTATGGGTGTGTCTGTGGCATACACTAGGGCAATCAATGATATGTATGATGGAGCCAAGACCAGGGTACGGACAGTAGGAGGAGACTCGGAGCACTTTACAATGATGATGGGGCTGCACCAGGGATCAGCTCTTAGCCCATTCCTATTTGCCTTGGTGATGGATGGACTGACGCAACAAATCCAATGAGAGGTGCCATGGTGCATGTTATTTGCGAATGACATAGTCCCGATTGATGAGACTTACAGCGGAGTAAATGTTAAGCTGGAGTTTTGGAGACAGACTCTGAAGTCTAAAGGGTTCAGGCTGAGTATGACCAAGACAGAATACTTGGAGTGCAAGTTTAGTAATGGGAGCGACCTTGAGACAGTCATGGAGGTGAGACTTGATACTCAGGTCATTCCAAAGAAAGAGAGCTTCAAGTACCTCGGGTCTATTATATAGGGGAATTGGGGATATTGATAACGATGTCACGCATCGTATTGGGGCAGTGTGGATGAAATGGAGGCTCGCATCTGATGTCTTGTGCGATAAAAATGTGCCACCAAAACTTAAAGGCAAGTTTTATAGGGCGGTGGTTAGACCGACTATGTTGTATGGGGCGGAGTGTTGGTCAGTCAAGATTTCACACACCCAAAAGATAAATGTTGAGGAGATGAAGATGCTAAGATGGATGTGTGGGCATACAAGGATAGATATAATTAGAAATGATGATATTCGTGACAGTGGGAGTGGCCTCGGTGGAGGATAAGATGCGAAAAACGAGATTGAGATGGTTCGGGCACGTGCAAAAGAGATACACAAATGCCCAATGCGGAGGTGTGAGAGGTTGGCAATAGACGGGTACAAAAGGGGTAGAGGTAGGCCGATGAAGTATTGGGAAAAAGTGATTAGATGGGATATGGAGCAGATGCAACTCACTGAGGACATGACCTTGGATAGGGGGTATGGAAAACACATATTAGGGTAGAAGGGTAGTAGGTAGTCCAACGTAGTCCTACCTACGCTTACAAACTGGTAGTTGTAGTGTTATTATTGTAAGCTCGCTTAGCCTATCATACTAATAGGCGCAATATTATTTTATAGTCCGATGTCGTTTGATTTATGTTGTTATGTGCATTTTGTTTGTCTTATTTACATGCATTAGTTATAGTTTCTTTTTCAGAAGTCGCTATCATGGCTTAGTCGCTTTGTTTGTCTTACTTTGCTTGTGCTTGTGCTTTGTCTTGAGCCGAGGATCTCTCGAATACAACGCTCTGCCTACCAAGGTAGAGGTAATGTTTGTGTACACTTTACCCTTCTAGACCCTACATTGTGAGATTTAACTGAATATATTGTTGACACCCAATTTTGTCCCGTCTTTTCTAATCTATTTGCAATTTTAAATATATTTTTTTACACCTCAAAAACAATTTTAATCTATATATATATATATATATATATATCTTATTATTCTCTTATTATTATTATTATTCGCATTTTTTACTATCATTTGCATCTTTATCATAATTATAAGTTTTATCCGAAAATTCTATGTTATTTTATTCTCGCAAAATTGCATCGCATTTACATTTTTTATTTAAGCATTAAACATTTCGCAAATATTATATTTTTATTATTATCACATCGTTACGTTATTTTAAATAATTAACATCTTTTACAAAAAATATATATAAATATGTTTTAATATTAAACCCCCTTTTATATTTTTTAAACCCAAAACAATTTCCAACCCATTTCATTTTCCAACCCAATACAAATTCTACCCAAACAAAATTCACAAGCCCAAACCCATTCCCTTATTCCCTTCCCATTTATTTCCCACCCCCATAGCCCACATCCGAGGCCCAATCGCCATCCCCTAACAACACCCCAAACCCATTCCTTTATTTCCTTACAACCATTCCCAAAAACCCAAACCTAACACTCTTATACTGTGCCCAACTGCCACTCCTTAAGCCCTAAACCCAAACACCCCAACCCCACCCCATCGCCTCAAATTTGCCGCCTCATTAACTCCCCGCTTCGGGCCCAAACCGCCCAACCCCACTCCTACTCCCCTTTAAACCCCCCAAACCCAAAATCAAAAATAAAAAAACCTAACCCTAACTCTCCAACCGCCGCCACCCTACGCCCTACCCCCACGCCGCCACCCTACTCGCCACACCTACGCCGCACTCCTACCCCCCGACGCCACCCTACACCCTACGCCGACACCACCAATCCCCACACCGCCCGACACCACCAATCTACCCATCACCTTCTCGCAACACATGCCCCAAGAACACGCCAAAATTCAGATGAGCTATTTTTAATTAAAATTTCAAACTCGTTTTGGGGGAAATCCACCTATAAATATCCCCTTGTTCTTCATTTTTGGGAGGAAGATCCGATTTGGAGAAGAAAATCTGATTTGGAGGAAAAATCAATTTTGAAGTCCAAAATCGACCCAAGTGTTGAAATCCAAATTTAAAATCTAAGATTCTCCTAAGGTTGGTATTGTTTCTTTTTTGTGTTGTTCATCATCTTAAAGAGTCCCAAAATATAAGTTAAAATTATTGGGATTTTGGTAGTGAATAATCCAAATTTTGCTATTTTTCACCGCTTTGATTCTGCCTGCCAGATCGTTCAGATGTCTGGGCCAATCTGCCTGATAATTTTCAGCTTTTTTTTTTTTTTTGCATTTTTATATCTGGTTGTTGGTTATCCTAAATTTGGAAAGAAATCAACTGGTTGAAAATTCGCCTGGTCCGCATCGCTCCGGCCTGCCTGCATCGCTTTCGGGTTGGGTCGACCTTGCCTTGGATAATTTCCAGATTTTGTATTTTTATATCTTGTTGTTGGTTATCCAAATTTGGAAAGAAATCGATCCGGCTTGAAATTTTGATTCTGGTCCTGCCGGTTGATCGTTCGGTCGGGTCGACTCGGTTTCGATAATTTTCAGATTTTGTATTTTTATATCTTGTTGTTGGTTATCTGAAATTTGGAAAAGAAATCGATCAGCTGAAAATCCAATTCGGCCACATCACCGCCCTGGGTCGAATTTGCTCGATAAATTCCCGTGATTTTTGTGTTTTTCATATTCCGTTGGTCGGGTTATCAAAAATCTGAATTTCTGATTTCATTCGGGTCGTCGTTCATAATCCCGGTCCTGCTTATTTTTTTTTCATAAATGCTTCTTAGTCCTGCTGGTTCTCAAACTTCTGACTCGTCGGATAGTTTAAGTCGCATCGCCTGCTTTTTTGCCATTGTTATTATGTTATTGATGGAATTAATACCGCATTCTCTTTGTTGTTTTATTGATTCAAACTAATATTAAGGCCCATCTTCCTTCCTTCCCGATTTCATATTACTAGGCTTTAATGCTTTACTATTTTAAAACTAAACACCGCCGTCTTTCTAATTCTGTCTCTCTGCTTCGCTTTCGACATCGCTTCATGCTTACCGTTTGCTGCCTTATTTAAAATTTTGCTGATTTGAACACGATACGACACTTGGCCGATGAAAAATATCCGCGATTTTGAGGCCTCCACAACAGAAAGACTGAAATATAACTTCTGGGCAATGATGAAGACTTAAACCTTTTTATTTCATCCGAGATCAACATGTTTAGTAGGCGAGGTGACTAAAATAACCAACAAGTTATATATTCGCAGCCACGGCGTGATTATAGGGATCTTTTCTATTTCACAGAGACCAACACGCTTAGTAGGCTAGACAATCAAAATAATAAACCACATTAGTCATATGTTTGCGTACTTCACGACGATTGGAATAATGTTCTTTTCAAAATTTAAAAGTTCTGAGCCCTCCGTGATCAAAACATTCACTGCTTTGAATACGGATATGAAGTTATTCGTATTTAACTGTTTCTAACCGCTTGTTCTTGATACTATGGGATTAAAGTAAATAAAGACAAATATTCCTCGTAGTTTATTTATTTTATTTCTTTCTTTAATTCACCTTTATCCCGCTTTGTATTGTAATATTATTTCTAGCATTTATGTAATTATTGAAATGCTTAGAATAGGCAAACCCATGATTAATTCAGTAGGGTAGTTTAAGACTTGAAACCCGTCGCTAGTTTATCTATTCGTAGGCTCTGCTAATTCAAACTTAGAAATCCTCCTAGTTATTTATTGTAGGCTCACACGCCAGATTCAAGATTTTCAAAACAACTTTTGTCATCTTTATTTGCTTTATTTATTGTACCAAATAAAGTTTATCTTTTAATTTGCAACTCAATGATTTCCAAAGATTTAATTCTTTGGCATTATAAATAATTTGTCTTTACTATCAATTGTTAAGAATGCATGCTTTTCAACTTTACATGTATTTCTCTTTAAATACCGTATTAAATGCACACTTGTACAAAAATACATTCTTTATTAAATATTTGCAAAACTTTTGTTTAACTTTATATATTGTAAACATGCATTTTTCTTTAGTATAATATTAACCTGAGTTTGACCGGATAACCGCAAGTTAGCGGATCTTAAAGGATGCCTAACCCCTTCCCTTTAGGATAATAAAGAACCCTTACCTAGAATCTCGCTAGTTTCGCAGACCTTAAAATTGGAGTTTACATTGCAGCACTTAGTTTAATATTTAGGTGTCCTAATTCACCGTAAAAAATAATTAGGTGGCGACTCCTCAACCCTTTTACCCAGGAATCACCGAACCCGTCCGTGCTCCGTTCTGACCTGCGAGCGGGTCGAAAATGGGGCGCGACATATATTATTGTTGTTGTAGTATTAATAAAACCTTAGCTTTAAGCCTTTAACACTGAATAAATTGATTTCAAGTGTCTAAATTCTTTGAAAAATATGCTAAGTTTATTTTTATGTTAATAAATGTCTCATATTCGTCCTTACTATTAATAGAGCTTGAGCTTCTAACACAAAATAAATTGATTTCACGTTTCAAATAATTGTATTGTACTTTTGATCGATTTAACCCCTTTTCCTTACCAAATTTTCTTATATTTATCGTTATTATTAATAAAGTTTCAACTTCATCGTGAAATAAATTGGTTTCACGTGTCAAATCATTCCATTATATTTTTTGGTCTACTTAATCCTTTTTTGTCGATTAGTCATTTTATATTTGTTGTTATTATTAATAACACGCCAGCTTCAACACGAATAAATTAATTTTACGTATCTAAATTCTTTCATTGTACTTTTGATCTAAATCCCTTTCGGTTAATAATTTTTTTTATATTTGTCGTTATTATTAATAATGAACTACCTTCAACACGAATAAGTTGATTTCACGTGTCTGAATTGTTTCATTCTACTTTTGGTCTTAACCCCCTTCCATTAATAATTTTTTTATATTTGTCATTGTTCTTAATAATCATATCAATGTGGATGTAAGATCTAGGGGTGAGCGGGTCCGGGTATCCTAACATTTTTGAATTACATGGACCCTACCCGGTAAAAGATCGATTCCTAAATTTACTATCAGGAACCTACCCGTAGCAATCATTACCCGGAACCTACCCGGACTCTCCTGCGGGTCCGGGTAGGTTCCCGGGTACCCTGTAAATAAAAAACACAAATTAAGCAACAATTTTAAGCCTATGAGAATAAAAAAGAGTTCTAAAATAATTTCATCAAGTAGTTTTTTAGCCTGCAATCGGAGTTTTTAGTACCCTTATAAGAAATTTTAGAAAACTTATTCATTGTAGAAAAGCTAATTCTGTAACCAAAACCTAAAATTGCAAGCCAAATTTGACACTCAATTAATTGAACATGTTGATTTCAAAATAAATTTAAAAATATCTGAATTAAACTTATTTTCGTGTTCATAAGCTCTTCGATACAAAAGAAAAACTTTATTATACTAGTAAATTCCTAAATTTCATCTTCACAACTACACAAATATACAGCAATTTTAAAAATAGATTTACATTTCAAATAAAAAAGTAATACAAATTGAAGATGAGTATCGCCTGAAATAGAACAGAAGCATATGATATTAAAAAGAAATTGAAGAGTTAGATATGAACCCATATGCATTTTAGGAATGATGTGAACACAACCAAGGGAGAGAAAGAGGCAAAGGTGAAGCTTCAATGACGACAATGATGAAAGTACCTGAGAGAAAGCTTCAACAACGACGACGATGAAGCTCGGTGGTGTAACTAAAACGCCATTGTTATTGAGAGAGTTTTGAGTGTTTTCTCTCAGGGCACAAAGAGCATTCTAGAATAAAGGGGTGAAAAAGCTAAAATATTTACGTCTTGGGGTGGGGAAAATCAATATGCAGGCGTGCAACAAACAATTTTGGAGAAAGTTAAAAGTGGTCCAAATGTTTCTAAAAAAAGTAAAAATATTTAATATTTTATAGGTTCCTGTATCGATTAGGTCCTGATACCTTGTCTCTATTTGCAGGAACCTGAATCGACCCGAGCATTGATCGGTTCCTAATTTTACTACCCGGACCCTACCCGTTATTATAATATATCTACCCGGAACCTATCCGTTAGTGTCGGTTCCGGTCGGGTATCTGGGTACCCTGTACCCGTGCTCACCCCTAGTAAGATCTGCGTACACTCTACCCTCCACATGCTCCACATTATGAGATTTCACTTAGTATGTTGTCGTTGTATTGTTCTTAATAACGTTCCAACTTCAACACAAAATAAATTTATTTCACGTGTCTAAATTCTTTCATTATACTTTTGGTCTTTGCCCATTCCTTTAAGCAAATCTTTTTTATATTTGTCGTTATTACTAGTAACTTCCCAGCTTCAACACAAAATAAATTGATTTCACGTGTCATATTTTTCCATCATAGTTTTGGTCTACTTAATCCATGTCCGTTAACAAATCTTTTTGCATTTATCGTTATTATTAATAAAGTTTCAGCTTCGACACGAAGTAAATTGATTTCACATGTCTAAATTCTTTAAAAAACATTTTAAATTCCCTCGCCGTTAGTAAATCATTTCATATTTATCTTTATTATTAATAACTTGAACTTCAACATGAAATAAATTAATTTTAAGAATCTATTTTTTTAAAACGAATACTCTAAATTGTCCCTTTACTTCTGACTACAACTAGGGGTCGGCAAAAAAGTAAGAGAACCGAAAAAATTGAACCGAATCAGGATTTAGTGATTCGGTTCAGCTTTTTAATTTGGATACGAACCAAACCGATATATATATGTATACATATATATATATATATATATATATACATATATATTTTTTAGGCTACTACTGTCTCTTGAATCATAGCCATTGAAGTCAATCTATGAAGCTTTTATGGAAGTCGCATTCAGCATGAACTTGATTAACATATCACGAAAGCATTGACATAAAATGTAGGGAGAGAAAGTAGTTGTAAATTGGTAAAACTTTAAATGGTCATAACTTTGCGCTCGGATGTACGTTTTACCCGATTTTTTTTATTTTGCATATTTTTTCGAGACGGGGCTTGCACCAATTTTTACGAAAACGTATGTTTTTTCAATCAATTTGTGTTTTTCCCCAAATCGATTTCTAATTTTCTTTTTTCTTTAGTAAGCATCTCACGATACACAATAGATTTCAACGTCAAAATTTCACGATAATGTAGGTGTGAATGTAAATTTCAGTTTTGAAAATTCAATTTTCAAAAAAAAAAAATATTCCCCGACCCGGCCCACTAAAAAACCCGATATAATCCGGTACGTTCGCCGATATAAATCGAACATATCTGTTTTTTTTTTTTAAAAAGTTGTATTCTTTTTTTTTTTTAAAAAACTATTTTTATTCGGTTCATATTTTTCGGATACAAAATCGATATAAATCGATATATGTCCACCCCTCACTACAACTTAAAATTTAATCTCCGATTGGAACTTTATTGGGAAGTCGAAATTAAAAACAAAATATTTTCTTTAACTTCGAGATGTAATCTTACAAAAATTAACAAAAAAATTATTTAAATTTGAAAAATTTCTCTTGTCAATGCGACAGTGTGACCGAATGGGCATCACAAAGTCGGTAAAATTAGCAGGGCTTTATTAAGTAAAATAAATAAAATAGGTGGGGAGAGAGAGAGAGAGAGAGAGAGAATGTATTATTGATATTGATAGAGCTTAAAGAGAGAAGAGTGTTGTTCCAAGACAAAAGAACGGCAAATTCCCTATATTCTCCTTCCCCAAATCTCATCACAGTTAGAAAAAAATAAAATCTGGAATTGGAAGGGCACGTGCACTTTGATAATCCAACATTTTTTTCTATGAAGTTACGATCGGCGATTCCTAAACCTAAAGGCGATCGCTTTTACATCAAGTGATTGATTCATTGATCCGATTGTTGTTATTGTTTCGATTCGATTTGCTTATTTTCGGCTATTGAAGGAAGGTACAAAATAATTAAATAAAAAAAGAAGGAAAGATGAACGGTGGTGATGTCGCGGCAGCTCCGGCGGGTCCACCACCGCCGCTTGACTGGAAATTCTCTCAGGTGTTTGGTGAACGTACGGCCGGAGAGGAAGTTCAGGAAGGTAAATTTTTATTTTTTTTATAATTGTTATTATCATATACTTAAATCTCTGTTACTTTTGGATCCGTACTTGCTAGGGTTTTGTTATTCGTTTTTTATCGGTTATACGGTAGTTAATATAGAACATACTGAAGCTTATTAAATTGGCGAGTGGAGTAAATCTGTTAGATTTGGATCAATTGAGAACAGTATTTACTGAACTGTAACAAGTTTATTGTTACTTTAGATTTTGTTTTTCCTAAGTGTTTGCATCTACCGTGCTATTGGAGAATTCGTTAACTCGTGTGTAGATCTAGATGATTGCTTTTCTTTTTTTAGTGTAGTCTGTCATTGTTTTCAATTTAGTAGAGGACTATGAAGTGTAGGTTTTTGACTTTGATGCAAGCGTCCTGTGAAAAGGCGGTAGCTGCTGTCTTTACTTGTTTCCTTGGTTCTTACGAGTGTTGGAACTTTTTTTTTATAACAGAATTACTGTTATTGTTTAAAATAATGAGTGTTGGAACTTTATGTATGCACAAATGTAAATAACAAGTGTGTGGCGTAAGTAGCTATGCAATCATGTATTACCACTCTGCGATGGTCAGTATTGACACAGTCTATGTTGCTTGGACTCTCCAAAAATGTTGTTGCATCTGTGTTAGATTCTCCAAAAATGCACTACTTTTGGAGAATCCTGCACGCCCCCGTCATTTCTGAAGAGTCCGAGAAACACAGGACACAGTCACCAAACATTCTTTAGCTCCATACACTAAGCTTTTGAGCTTAAAGGTATGATGTTGGACAACAGCCTCATTTCAAATTGGTGTTCCAAAAGTTCCTTTCCGAAGTCCTGGAGAGGAAGATGCATCTTGGGTTGATGTATAGTGCGACTTGAACAACTGCCTCATTTCGAACCAGTTTGGCAGTATGTATAGGTAGAGATATGTCAGGTAAAAATGCATATATAATAGACTTGATGTAGTTCATGGGATGTGAGCTTTGATTCAGCCATGTTTAATGATAACACCCATATATAATAGACTACCCCAAAAGAAGACTTTATTGATGTCTATTTTGCTGCAGCACAGTAAAAGGTTGTTTCTTTCTTATAAAGTACTTCAATTTGTCGTATGAAATGTCTATTATATCTTTGAAGGCTCCCATTAGACTAGTTCCA
This sequence comes from Anisodus acutangulus, assembly GCA_029783415.1. NCBI lineage: Eukaryota > Viridiplantae > Streptophyta > Magnoliopsida > Solanales > Solanaceae > Anisodus > Anisodus acutangulus. Next base: position 1,850,315 of record CM056497.1, read on the forward strand.
ATCTGATCTCTTGGTTTCAAGATGCACTATATGCAATGCCTAGTGGAGTAGGTCATTCTACTCTTGACGTTTGAGTCAGTAACTCATTGTAGATTCCTATAGATATGGTTGTCCTTTTGTAAACTAGGTTGAAGAGAGCGTCCAAGTGGAGTAGGTTTAGGCTGAACACGTGTGATACCTTGTAGATGCTAACCCTTTTGCTTTAGCTTCCCCGTCTTCTAAAAGGTTGTTCTGATGTGAGAGGAGTAAGTTTCACGAGCTACACTTTTCCTATATGTACAGTTTCTTGTTTACGCTCAAGCATGCCTTTAGATTTTGATTTTGAGCACTGTCGGTGCTAGCAAACGTTCAATTGTTTCTTTCATATTTTCTTTAAGCCAGCAATATGTTATACAAAGATGAAGGGAACAGAAAATAATGCATGTAGAACCTGTGCATGAGCATCTCTATGATATTCATCTGGTGCTCCATGTTGTATGACATGGTTTGACTAGTAACAGTGGGCAGTTCATATTATCTAAAACAGTTGCATAGTTAACTGTTCGACTGTGATAGGATCTGTAGATGAGCTTAATTTAGAAACTAATTGCTTAAATCAAATTTGTAGTGCAAATTAATTTGAAGTGCCTGGATAATGCAGCTGTACCATTTCCAGTTGCAAGGGGAGTTAGCAACTATGAGAGCATGTGCTTTGCTTCTCTGTGCGGTGTTTAGGACACTTATTTTTTGAATATCATGATGCATTTTCTCATCTTTATTGCTGTAGTTGATATCATCTCCGCGATTGAGTTCGATAAAACTGGTGACCATCTTGCTACTGGAGATCGTGGGGGTAGGGTGGTATTATTTGAAAGGACTGATACAAAAGAGGTGGGTTTCTTCACAGTGCAGTTCAGAAGATTTATTAAAAAGTGGAGGTTGTTTCCCTGATCATGTCTCTCCTTTTGCATTGTCGTACTTTAGAATATTGGAAGTCGGAGAGAGCTAGAGAGAATGGACTATACAGTGAGTCGGCATCCAGAGTTCCGCTACAAGACAGAATTTCAAAGCCACGAACCTGAGGTATGTGCCAGTTCTTTGTTCTCCGCCCTTCTTTATTCTTCTTTTTGGTGTGATGAAATTGTAGGGAGAATCTTATTTATCTCATTCTTACGTATTTGTCAATTTGAGCTGGCACTTTCCTGTCCAGATGCAACTATGAAGGGGTGAATTGCCTCCTGCTGCTATGCTGCTATTTCTCGTTCTCCATTTGCTTTGCTTCCCTTCTTTTCTTGCTTCAAATAGTTTTCTAACTTCTTCCGTTGCATCTTTCTGTTCAGTTTGATTATCTGAAGAGTTTGGAGATTGAGGAGAAAATCAACAAGATCCGTTGGTGCCAATCGTCGAGTGGTGCTCTCTTTCTTCTATCTACCAATGACAAAACCATAAAGTTTTGGAAGGTAACTTAGTTCATCCAACTTGCTTTTCTATGGTTCCTTAAATTCAGCGTGACTAGCTTAGTTTATTCTGGTAGAATTGAAATGAGTAGTATTCTTCTGTACATTCCATGTCTCAAGATACATTTCTGCTGTTGCATTGATGAGCAATATTGATTGTTAATTCAAGTGTGGCGGGGAGCTATTCTGATTGTTGTTGAGATGTATACTAGTTAAGAGTTGACTTATGTTGCATGTTTGAAATTGTCTACCTGTGAAGCACTCCTCTGGTGGCTATCTTTTTTTTTCTTGGGTTCCTTATCAGTGAGCTGAGGTGTTCACTACTTCTTTTGCTGATTCAGGTCCAAGAGAAGAAAGTTAAGAAGGTATCCGATATGAATATTGATCCTTCCAGAGCTGTTGGAAATGGCAGTGTGGCCAGTTCTAGTGTTTCTTCCAGTCCGAAGCAGTGTGTTGCAAATGGGAGTTATGCAGATAGATCTTTCAATTGCTTGAGCAATGATTTGTCGTTTCCACCTGGGGGCTTTTCCTCATTGCGTTTACCTGTGGTAGTTGTACTTAAGCTATTTATGTCCTGTATGTTCGGTTGTTTATGGCATATCAAGTATGTCTGTGTGCGTTACTTTTTTTAATCTACCAAGCATGTTAATTAGTATCTGATCAATGTATTTTTAAGGTTACATGGAAAAGGAAATGCCATGAACAATGTCATAAAGATGCATGTTAGATATTTCCTTGCAAATAAAAAAAGAAAAAAAAAGAAACAGATCTCATGAAGTCACAGCTTGAGTGGAGCAATGTACATGGTGTTTCTGGACTCCTGGTATTGAGAAGATTGTTTCTTCCAGTCTCTGCTAGTTCTAGTGGTTATCTGTAGTAAAACAAGTACTTATAGTCTAACATAGTTAATTGTGAAAATTTACAAGCTAGGACATCCTATCTTCATGTGTTATCTGCTTTTGTAAATGTCTTTGGTTTCTCTTGCATGAAATGGATTCACATACATGATGTTTTATTTTCAAATCCTCAGCCTTGGGTCATTGGAAATTTATGCGTTCTCTGTGCCTTAATTTTTTTTCTTGATTGGTAGAAGAATGTAGCTGCTCCACTGCATCTCCTCTCCCTAAAACAGTTGTTACCCTTTAAAACTTGACATGATGTCCTCATTATTACTCATATTTGTATCTAAAAGCTTTGTAATGTTAATTTTAGGTTACAAGTAATGAGACCAGCCTTGTTGCAAGGTGCAGAAGAGTGTATGCTCATGCACATGACTATCACATCAACTCTATTTCAAATAACAGGTGAAGATATTACTCCTAGTTCTGCTTTGCCATGCTGTTTTTTATGGTTTACGAGAGCTAGAGTAATTTGTCTGGCCTTTTGTCTTTTCCGTTCAGTGATGGCGAGACATTTATATCGGCTGATGATCTCCGGATTAACCTTTGGAACTTGGAAATAAGCAATCAGAGTTTTAATATTGTTGATGTCAAGCCGGCAAATATGGAAGATCTAACTGGTAAGTTTTTCGTCAATTCCTTTGTAGTGGGCACCTTAACTAGGTCATAAAATATGTTTTCGTTTCATTTAATTTTTGAAAATGCCTTGTGTTATTTCAATAGACGGTTAGACCTTAACCACATTTATTTGTTCCAGAGGTGATAACTTCAGCAGAATTTCATCCTACTCATTGTAACACGTTAGCTTATAGTAGTTCAAAAGGGTCAATTCGTCTCATAGATCTGCGGCAGTCAGCTTTGTGCGACTCACATTCTAAATTGTAAGTTTCATACTTCCCTTTATTTCTAATTCTCAATACCTGTGGATTTTTTACTTCTTTTTGAATGTGTTCTTGTCCAGCAGAAGATGTGAAAGATGGATGAAAATGTTCTGGAACAGAGCTACTTTGCTAAGGATAGATATGTATTTCAAATTACTTCCTGATTGCTTTATAAATTAAAAATATTGGTTCCTTGTATGCAGGTTTGAGGAGCAAGAGGCACCTGGTTCAAGATCATTTTTCACCGAGATAATTGCTTCAATTTCAGATATTAAATTTTCCAAGGATGGAAGATACATACTCAGTCGTGACTATATGACCCTAAAGGTTGGTTCCTTTTACTTCAGTTTTGCAATATCTTTAGTGGAGTGTCTGAGATTGCCCCAATTGCAGTGTGCTTCACATTTATGTTTCTTACTTTTAGAAGGCACTGTTCGATCTGTAAAAGCTTTGTACAAAAAGCATAGTTCCAACGAGGTGGCATTAGCATAGCCGCATGCTCCATGTTCTTTATTGTGCACATTACCAGCTGTCTTGTTTGCGTTTCTAGTAGTTATTATCCCCTATGATCTGATGGAGAACCCCACCCAGTTGATATTGTATTGAACTTGGTTATATGATATGGTATACTCTCAAGTGCATTTGAAGTCCTCATAGGATTACTCTGGAAAATAACATTTATGAGCATCTAGATCACGCAATGTGGTTCATCTTCGTGGTGCTTCCCAAGTGTTTACTGTTGTTTGTATTAGTTGATGGGGATGGTCACGTTTGATCCTTATATTCCCTTTTGGCAAACTATTTGCATTCAGAATTTCTTTTTTGTGCTAGTTGCGTGTTCGTGAAAGCTTAATTTTATGATTGATGAATTAAGGCTTCCAGATTTTTCTAAACAAATCTTGGTAGAAACATCTTGTTATCCTCTATTTCAATCTTCTCTCCTCAGTTCAATGTGGCGGATTGGAAAGTAGTTTGGCCCTTCCCCGGACCCCGCGCATAGCAGGAGCTTAGTGCATCAGGCTGCCCCTTTAAACAAGTCACTGGGTATATTGTTGTTGTAGTTGAACATTGAGTACGTTTTTCCTTGTATATGCGCTCTATTGCCTTGGATGACAAATTATGTAGTATTGGAATGCAATGAACCTAAATAGTGTAATGGATGGCAAATGACCCCCCCCCCCTCTCTCTCTCTCTCCCTCTTTTTAATTTTGAATTGAGGTATGTTATATGTTTGATTGGTTGCTGCTTTCATATCTTCCATTTTATATTTTTAAGCTAAAGAATTCGTGTGAATTAATTTCTATATCAGTCAACAATTTCAATAAGCTAAAGGACATATTGAGCTTGCATTTGAATGTACTGAATTTGATATCTTGCTGCCTGAGGTTTTCTCGAAGGCCTAGGCGAAAAGGAAGGGAAATGGTTGGCGAACTCCTACATATGATTTAGTTTGAACTACTTTCTTTTCTAAACGTCATTTTAGTAGTACTTTCAAAATTGAACACTTTTATGGCCCACAGGGCGAATCTGAATCTCGGAGATGTTTGATTGCCGGGGAAGAATCTAATAAGAGTTTAATTGTGTTAGTTTCCGTTCTGTAATAGGAACCACTCTGCCTTTATCTTAAGCTCAGTTTAGCGTTGTTATCTGTGTCTAATTCTATTTAACACGCTGCTTTCCAATGTTTGATTCTTACGTGTTTTTGCTGAACTACATAGAATTGAAGTAGATTAAGACCGGGAATTTCTGTAACTCAACTATAGTTGTTGCTTTTTGTTTTTAAGCTGGGTCTTCGTCGGTTCAGCTTTACGTTGGGAGGACCACCTGTCTTCCATGTTTGTATGCTTTCCCATCTCTATCAGTGGAATTTCTTTATATGGACAAGAGATGTTTTTTTCGAAACTGGTAATGTTGAATTCCTCAGCATTAAGGCTTAATGCTGGCCACCTCGAAAAAGTTACAAGGCTCCTAATAAATCTACAAGTTGATATATGGACAAGAGATGTTCCTTTGTTACTGAATTCACCTTGCTTTTTTCAGCTATGGGACATAAATATGGATTCTGGTCCAGTATCAACCTTCCAGGTTCATGAATATTTGAGACCGAAGGTGAATTACCATCTGCATCAAGATGTTACTTGTCTATTTTTGGCATGTCTCTTAGCTGATCATAGATTTTTTTACTGATACACAGCTATGCGATTTATATGAGAATGACTCCATCTTTGACAAGTTTGAGTGTTGCCTTAGTGGTGATGGGCTGCGAGTAGCTACTGGATCTTATAGGTGTGTAGACGGTCATCTGTTCTATTTTTATTTGTCGCCTCTGATTTGTTTCTGAGAAACCATTACTTTGATTTCAGCAATCTTTTCCGTGTCTTTGGTTGTGCTGCGGGGACTACTGAAGCAACTACACTGGAAGCTAGCAAAAACCCCATGAGGTACCTATATCTTATTTTCTTCATGTGAACAGATTTTGATTTAAATGTTCTTCTTGATTTAAAAAAGACCCCCGCGTTGTGGGATTTCACTGGGTATGTTATTGTTGTATTGTTCTTCTTGGTCTCTGACTGACATTGATTGTGCTCCGCCAGAAGACAAGTACAGACTCCTGCAAGGCCCTCCAGATCCTTGAGCAGTAGCCTAACACGTGTTGTCAGGAGAGGTACACATACATCTTGATATATGCACTCGACAATAAGTCATGTTTATACTTTTGTTATTACCAGAAATTTATTTCACCATGACGAATTATGCTGGAGTACATTTATTTGCATTACAGGTTCAGAAAGTCCAGGGGTTGATGCAAATGGAAATTCATTTGATTTCACAACAAAGCTGCTCCATCTAGCGTGGCATCCTACTGAAAATTCAATTGCCTGTGCTGCTGCAAACAGCTTGTATATGTATTATGCATAAGTGTTAACAGGAAGAATGTTTTCTTGGATAGCATTTTTTCAGGTTGCTTTTTGAGAAACGTTTTCTCCCGAAGCAGCTTGAGGTTCTACAATTTCACTTCCAGGTGCCTCACCAACCTGTAACATGCTTTTGATGTCAAGGTGCAGGAGTGGATGAAAGACTCCACATGAAGCAACTGTCTTTGTCAGCATACTGATGACCTCGCGTTCTTATCCCCTTCTCGTTTTCTGCTTCACTGTTTGAAATTTGTTATTATATTGGGTCTAAGTAGGGAAAGAATGTCGTAGTTCTCCTCCAAGCAAAAACTAATGGATGTGCAAGAATTTCCACTAGTTTTAATGTAATGTAGTTTTTACTGGAAATGTTGGTGGAAAGGAGCTGCTGCTAACCTGCAGGGCGTTTAGCTTATTTTCTTGGATAGCATTATTTTTTGTAGGATAAATCAGTGTGCCTTTTGTTATAGATTATTAACTAAATTTTTTCTGTAAAACAAGTTGAAGGGCACTGGCATTTGTTTACCTGTAATTTTTGCTTTTGGGAAGTGAAGTTGGCACTGTTAAGCTTGTCGTCTCCTTACATGTTTTAACATTCTAATACTCATATTAGACCGCAGTTGGTAGTTTTGTACTTTCGCTTTGCTGCCAGAGCGTGTGATGGAACTGAATGATGATCTGGCAAACATTTTTTCGTCATAATTGATAATTGTGTTGCGTGATCATATCATATGCTGCTTTTACCTCTATACATTGCTTTCAACATGATCCGTGTATTATAAATAGAATGTATTCGTTGCCCATATTGCTCGTCTTACCCTTATTAGAAATGAAACGAACTGAAATTCATGTCATCCAAGTGCCATGTTGCATATTTCACGTGTAAATTTTGTCACCATCGGGCTGAATATCGCCATTGCTGGATATGTTTAGTGGTACTAAAGAAAAGCTACTATCAACGCTTGTATGAGTAAATGAATGCTATCTATTTGGTCCTTTCTAAATTACTACTTTTGTAGCTTAATAAATTTGTTTCAAAATAAATATTGACTTAGGAATTCAAGAAATCACTAATTTTTAAAAATTGCCGTGTTTATGAACTCTTTATTTAGGTTACCCCTAAAAATTGCAATACATTAGGATTTGATCATTGAAAGATTTAAAAAAGGAAGCTAGGACAGATAATGTTCCTCTCGTTAGTGCCACGAAGCTAGACCTCGACGCTAAAGCATCTCGTTATTGGTCCCGTTCCCTTTATAGATAGAGAAGGTCCTGCCAGCATGGTAAAATTATCATAAAGAGATAAAAAATAAAATTACTCGCCATAGTAAATAATTGTCTGTTTTTTATTTGGTCAGTGTCGAGCTGATATATGGAGTTCTCTATCACTTCCTGTAATAAATATTTTCATTCATTGCTCTTGAAATATTTGCTCAATAATGTAAAAAATTGTAGCTGTACTTAAATTCTATCATCGATATAGACTGTACTTTTTAAATCCATTCTGGAAAACAAAAAACTAAATTGGTACATGAATCAGTTTATAGTTTTCATTTTCTTGACACTTTTTATTTCGCCTTTGATCTTTCTCTTATTGTGTAGATAAAGCTATCAGATGATAGAATATCATTGTCGCAATAAATAACAAGCAAAATTTTCATCCTTATGCTTATATATCCCTTTTTTTTTCCTTTCAAATATTATAATGTATTATGGTTATAAATTGCAAAAATCTTACAATTATGTACTCCACGTCTCACTTTATGTTGCATTTTTCAGTTTTTGATATTCAAATAAATTTGTTTTTTATCATAATTTTTTAATATATTTTTAAAATATTTTGAAATGTCAAATGATTTATAATACATTTTTACGTAATTTTTAAATATATAAATTTAATTTTTTAAAAATTGAAGTTTTTGTAAGAATATATTAATCTCCCTTGGGGAGTCTTTCCTATGAATATAAATATATATAGTGTGTACAATGTGGAGTCCTAATACAATAGGGATCCTATAACTACCTTAATTATACAACACTAATAATTACACAATATATGGTGAATATTCTACTAATATTCACTAATACACCCCCTCATTGGAAGCGGTAGGAGGCCGGACGCTGAGATTGAATTTGAAGTCGAGGAATAGATGTCTAGGTAGTCCTTCAGTGAAGATATCCGCATACTGATACGAAGAGGGCACATGCAACACCTTAATATGCCCTATAGCAACCTTCTGACGAACAAAATGTATATCCATCTCAATGTGTTTGGTTCGCTGATGCTGAACTGGATTATGAGATAAATATATGCCGGATATGTTATCACAACATACCAAAAACGCCTTACATAAGGGACACTAAAGCTCCAAAAGAAGGTTTCAGAGCTAGCAGATCTCAGCAACAACATTTGCAACGCCTTTATACTCTGCTTCTGCACTCGAACGGGATGGGGTGGCTTGCATCTTGGCAGACCATGAAATAAGATTATGCCCTAAGAACACAGTAGCCGGAGGTGGAGCGTCGCGTGTCCGGACAGCCTGCCCAATCTGCATCCGTATACGATAACAACCTGGTTGGTGCAGAGGGGTATATGTGAAACCCATAATCAAGTGTGCCCTTAATGTATCGAATGATACGTTTAAGAGCAGTGAAATGAGGCTCTCTGGGGGCATGCATAAACAGAGACACATGCTGAACTTCATTAGCAATGTCAGGCCTGGTGAAAGTAAGATACTGAAGTGCACCTGCAAGGCTCCTATAAAGAGTGGAATCCGATACTGGATCACCATCAACATCACTGAGCTTTGATTTTGAGTCAACCGGAGTGGGCATGATCTTGCAATTCACCATTTTAGCCTTGTACACAATCTCCTATGCATACTTGCGCTGACATAGAAACATAATGTCGGCAGATCTAGTCACTGATATCCCCAAAAAATAACTGAACTTCCCCAAGTCAGTTATGGCAAATTCGGTTTTAAGTAGTGCAATGATCTCATTTTTCAATGCATCAGACGAGGCAGTAAGCACAATATTATCCACATACAATAACAAATATGCAATGTTACTACCTCAATAAAAAATAAAAAGAGAATTATCACACATGATGCATGATATAATTAGCAAATCGTTCATATCACGCTCTAGGGGCATGTTTCAGACCATACATTGACTTAAGAAGACATCATGCATAACGAGGGGTAGCCGATTTAACAACCGGATTGAATGTCTCACCACAATCAATACCCTAATGCTGATTAGTAACATTGACCACAAGTCTCATCTTATATCTCTCTAGGTCACCACTGTCTCTGTATTTGTGATGAAAAAGTCACATGCATCGGATCACAATCATCTCATCCGGTCTAGGAACTAATTTCCAAGTGTGCTATTTCGTTAAAGTATTAAATTCCTCACACATGTCCGTATTCCAATTTGGGTCAAGTTTGGCTAATTTTGGATTTTTGGGAATTGGGGAAATGGTTTGTGTGGATAAGTTGAACTGGACTTTGAGTTTGAAAATCCCATGTTGGGCACGAATTTCCATCTAGTGTGTGTTGGTAGGGGCAGTATGAGTGTTTCATTGGGGTGGCTAGTTTGGGTTATTTGGGGTAGTGGCGGTGTCGGATGGTTGGTGGGTTGGGTGGACGGAGTATGGGGTATGGTGAGTGGGTTCGGGTGACTGCGAGGGGTGTGGTGTGGTTGGGGATCTGTTTAGATCGAGTGGTTGGGGTTGAGTGAATGTCAACGATGGGTAGGGGGAATTGTGACTGGGTGGTGGTGGTATTGTCTGGGTTTGGTGACTGTTGCAGTGACGGGTTCCGGGGATTTGGGTTGGGTTGTCGGTACAGTGACTGTTGTCGGGGTCAGGGAATGTTGCGGTGTTGGGTGTCTGGAGTGGCGGCGGCATGTAGTGGTGACGCAATGTGTGTCGGTTAGTGTGTCGGTAGGTGAATGAGACTACTGTGGGGCGCGAGAGAGAGACGGTCGACCGACTACCGATGATTGCAGTGGCAGTTGGCGGTGACTATGTAACTGTGATGGTGGTACGACATAGTTAGGTGAGTATGACGGGGGAGGTGTCTGACTCGTGCAGAAAAGAGTAGTCCGTGTTACAGATTTTTTGCAAGTTTGCAAAAGGGAAAATTGTCTCGTCAAACGTGACATGACGAGAGATGTTAATTTGACGAGTAGACAAGTCATAACACATATACCCCCTATGATTAGACGGGAAACCCATGAAGACACACAGAGTGGTTCGGGGTGATAATTTATGAGGGGCAGTGGAGGCAAGATTTGGGTAGCACAGACAACTGAAAATTCGAAGGTGGTCATAGGAGGGGATCCGACGGTATAAGATTTCGGTTGGGGGTCATGTTATGAAAAGTATTAGTAGGTAAAATATTTAGGATATATTCTACCAGTCGGAGAGGGGATCCGACGGTATAAGATTTCGGTTGGGGGTCATGTTATGAAGAGTACTAGTAGGTAATTACCGAATGTCGGCAATTATGTCGTCCAACATCAGTAACAACACTTAGCTAAACAGAAACTTTAAAGAGTAAATGCAGCGGAATTTAAAGAACACAAATGTTTAAAATTTTCATAAGTTATATATATATTATATAACTTATGATGGTCATGAAAGTATGTATGTCCTAGAGACAATCTATATTAGGGACAAAACATACTTGAACACATTCGTATTATTAATGAGATTAATATTTATGGCATTTGAAATTATTGAATTATTGTTTGATTGTTTGCAATTATTCATATATGTGTATTCTTTGAGCTTACGTTGTCATTAATAGAGTGATATATTAATGATAGAACGTAACTCTCAAAATAGCCTCGACTAATGATCATCGAGAATGTGATATCGATGATATGCTATAAGTCGACATGTGGTCTGCATCACATTCTTGGAGAATGTAGTATGTCTCACAACTACGAGTAATGGTTACTCGTGATGGACACATGGATACTTTGGAGAAGTATTGGTATACCATGCCGATAAACTATTTGTTATACATGTCTATAGTGTTATCGGCGTGTGGAATATAAAAGTCCTTTGACTTGAGGTCAATACACACTTTGTTTACAGAATAATGTACTTTGACCAAGTTCTAAGCTTAAACTCCTTCTAGATAAGATTTTGAGGGTGACAGCTGGTTGTGACTTTAAAATTTTGAAAATGTTAGTCTGTTTTCAAGCTTTTAGTTTCCTTGTTCCTCAATGACATGTGTTCTTGGTGTTGAGCCTTTGTTGTGACTTTAAAATTTTGAGGGTGACAGCTGGTTGTGACTTTAAAATTTTGAAAATGTTAGTATGTTTTCAAGCTTTTAGTTTCCTTGTTCTTCAATGACATGTGTTCTTAGTGTTGAGCCTTTGTTGTGACTTTAAAATTTTGAGGGTGACAGCTGGTTGTGACTTTAATTTTTTTGAAAATGTTAGTCTGTTTTCAAGCTTTTAGTTTCCTTGTTCTTCAATGGCATGCGTTCTTGGTGTTGAGCCTTTGTTGTGACTTTAAAATTTTGAGGGTGACAGCTGGTTGTGACTTTAAAATTTTGAAAATGTTAGTCTGTTTTCAAGCTTTTAGTTTCCTTGTTCTTCAATGACATGCGTTCTTGGTGTTGAGCCTTTGTTGTGACTTTAAAATTTTGAGGGTGACAACTGGTTGTGACTTTAAAATTTTGAAAATGTTAGTCTGTTTTCAAGCTTTTAGTTTCCTTGTTCTTCAATGACATGTGTTCTTGGTGTTGAGCCTTTGTTGTGACTTTAAAATTTTGAGGGTGACTTTAAATTTTTTGAAAATGTTAGTCTGTTTTCAAGCTTTTAGTTTCCTTAGTTCTTCAATGGCATGCGTTCTTGGTGTTGAACCTTTGTTTTGACTTTAAAATTTTGAGGGTGACAATTGGTTGTGACTTTAAAATTTTGAAAATGTTAAGTCTGTTTTCAAGCTTTTAGTTTTCTTGTTCTTCAATGACATGCGTTCTTGGTGTTGAGCATTTGTTGTGATCATGTAACTGTCTTTGACAATCATTTTCAAAGATAATATGTGGTATATCTAATAGGCTTGTTGTATCCCAAATGAGCATTGTTTGCTAATTCCATAGACAGGCAATTGAGACAAGCGCTTCACCGGAAGAAAGATTCCCCAAAATCAAGCTTTTCCTTCCTATTCTCTTCATCCAATTTGTAACACATGTCACCACAAGCGCCACGATATAGCACATAGCAGGACTAGTATTAGTGAAATTGTTTCGCCATTCCTATTGGAACTAAGTTGGGAATAGAGACGGATTACATGATGGTTACAAATTCACCTGATAAATTCAGCTGTTTTTGTCAAGATGTTGCACATATAAGTACATTGAAGTTTGAAATTTACTACTACTGTTTATCCACAAATATTTGATCGCTATAATATTAACGTGAAACAGTTGTAGAAATTAGTGAACTTCAATTTGTAAATCCACTTGTCGGCCTGTGATAAAGACCATAGAGGTGACGGTCAGTGTTTTTTCTCCTTTCAAATCAGTACTACAAATGCTGCATTTACACTGCCCTCATGTGGAGTAAACTCAACTTCCAATTTCCAATCCGGATGAAACAGGACACTTACTAATACTGACAAGGTGGAAACCAAATGGGTCCAGTCCCACTTAAGGGTGTCCAACTGGGCGGGGCGGGTCCCGGCAGGACGGAGGAGGGTCGGGACTCGGGTTTCGGCGGGCCTGGTGGGCCGGGCTAGGCGGGACGGTGGGAGGTCCCGTCCCGACCCACATCCCGCCGGAACGGGGTCAGGTTTAGTTGGGTCGGGAGTCATTTTTTTTTGCCACTTAATTTTTAAAAATAATATATATTTATATACAAACATTCCAATAATTGAACAAGATAGTGTAATAAAAACATCCGAAGACTGTTTTTGTGCCTCTTATATTATTTAATAGAAATATGACATAGTAATACAATTTTAAAATTACAACTTTGTGGTGTTGTTCAAAAGTTACAAATGCCATAGTAAAATACTAAAATTGCAATTAAAAAAATTACATATTCTACCATACTTTTTTGAATTTCCTCACAATGTCTTGAGGATCTTCTGTTGGAATTGGAATTTGTTTGTCAAATTCTTCAACGCCGCTTCCTGCTCCTTCGAACAAGATTTCGTTGTAGTTGTAGTCGTCTTCTTCGTTGGTATCTGGTTGGCCGCACCTCCTACGCTCCGCACGAATCCAGTCTCTGAATAGAGCTGCAATCTCCAATGTGTCTCCCGCCAATGAATGTTTGTGCTCTCCAATTTGAAATCTTCCCGTGGAAAAAACGCTTTCATACGCTGTTGATAACGCTTCAATGTTTAACACATCTCGGGACATCTTTGTTAGCGTCGAAAATGTCTTCTCATTCTCCCTCCAGTATTTCAGCAAGTCTTCTTGTCCTTCAGCATTGACAATTAATTCGTACGGTACAATACCCTGCAAAACAAAAATATTAGAGCTATATAAAATAACATATTTGAAATAGTAGGATAATAAATACCGAAAAATTCTTTAGTAGCTTGATAAAATTTCTCTAAAATCCATTTTTCTAAAATTTTATACTTGTCACTATCTACAAGCATATCCCTTGGATTTTATTATGAGCGTTAAATAATAAATTAACAGGTTGTCTATAATCGTAAGCAACAAGTAGTTGCTCATACAGAGAATTACACCTAGTCAAAACTTCTTCTGAAATTTTTCTATACGATAATGCACAATCATGACATATTTTTTTATACCCTTTGCGTCTTTGTATTTTTTTACCTTTTAAAACTAAAGTTTATAGCAAATTGTATTTTATTAAGAATGCTTTCAAAAAGTTTTAGGTCATCCTTTACAACTAAGTTATAAATATGACACGTACATCTTATATGAAAATGATCAGCAAAAGATGGAGTTAATCTAAGTTTTAAAAGTCTTATAGCATAATCATTAGAAGAAGCATTATCTAATGTAATAGTCATAATTTTGTCATTTATTCCATAGTATTCACAAATTTCATTAATATTATCTGCAATAAAACTACCAGTGTGTCTATCATCTATATATCTATTGACCATGTACTAGGTCGGGGACACTATGGGAACCTTGTCCCGACTCAGATGGCATTGGCACACACGATTTTTAGCCATGTATTGATTCCACCTAGCTGTGTGCTCGCCTTGTACATGTCTCAGTAAACCTCTCATCCCACCTTGACCTTTTTCGATTTTAAATTTATAAATATTTTTACAAATTTTACATCTAACTAGTTGATTCTCTTCGTCCCTGTCAAAAAAATGTCATGCAGCTGATTTTAATTTTCGTTTTGTGAGGCATCGATTCATACTAGGGGGAATAAGAGGCATTCCAGTTTCAGTTTTAGGCTGAGACTTAGTCTGAGCCTGAGGTTGATGTGCACTAGTAGGCGTGTCATCTATATTATCGACTAAATTAAATTTTGATTCATCTACTTCATCTACTGGTATATCATTAAAAAACGTATTTTCATCAATATTAATGAAATTAATCAAATCATCGGGACTAGGAATAAGATTATTAGAAGCCTTACCCTTATTACCCATACTAGAAGAAGCACCCTTACACTTATCCGTAATAAAACGTTTAAATCCTTCCATTTTAATTATACAAGTAATAACTAAATAAAAGAGATTAAGTGTGATAATTAAAATTAAGTAATAATAATAATTTAAAGAAGGAACGAAGGTACCAAACGCCAACGTAACGTCGACGTGTAATCGAGGTTGAAAATTAAAACTTTGCTCGATGGATGATACTAAAACGAGTTGCCAACTTCACTCTCAATTTTTTAACTTTGATATAATATTTAATAGTAGGAAGATTTGTAGAACTGTAGAGAGATAAATTGAGAGATTAGAGAGATGGTATGAAGATTTGTGAGAAAAATGAAGAGGAAAATGAGTTATTTATAGTTGAAAAATAGGGTTAAAATGTAAATATATTAAGTTATGAGTTAAAAATAAATATTAAGGGGATGTGTGGTTTATGGGGTGGAGGGGAAAATGGCCGTTGCACAACGACCAAAATTGAAATTTGATCGTTGTTGCAACGAATTTTTAAAAAGGGGGACGGGTCGGGATCTGGACGGGGCCGGGCCGGGGCCGAGACGGGCGGGACGAACCTAGGCCCCGTCCCGAGTTCGAACCCCGACCCCGGCAATTTTTTTTTTTTACTTTGGGGGATTAGGCCGGGCCGGGATCAGGCCGACCCACGGGACAGCCTTAGTCCCACTCCACTGCGCCACAACTGCAAATGTTCTATTGTTTGTTAGCCACTTTTGTCGGTCATTGACTTTGCTGTTTTGCCATCCATCGCTAAATGGTGGATATTACTATTAGCCACAGCCCCACTTAGCTATCGCCAATTTTTTTCTGACAATGACCGAACGAATTCACACTGGGAAAATTGTAAAGAACCAGAATTTCGCATAACAGAACTCCGCGTTTTAAGATCTACCTACTTCAGTCCTTTCGTGACACTGAACAACAATTCTTAATGTAATTTTGTTAAATGTTACTAAATATATGGAAACAAACAGAATAAGTTCGATGGTGATGGTATACAAAAATTTAGATTATTGCAAAATTTAATACTTCACAAATTATAATATTATACGGAGTCAAATCCTAGTAAGCAAACTCATTAAATCAAAGGGGATAATTAGAAATTCTGAAGGCTGTATTGGGCGTATGGCTATGACATAATGCTGAAAGGAAGGGGAACAGGGGAACTTAGCCGTGTTTTACGCGGATTTGGACACTGACACTGATACTGACCCGAATTTTGGGAGGCCACGCTAACTTAGCCGTGTTTTACGCGGGTTTTGACACTGACACAGATACTGACCCTAGCGCGGACATATCTCAAATTTGCCGCATTTTCTAACTTCTTGGCTTCTTGCTACCCTACGCAGGGATAAAATGATCTCTTAGGGTAGTTTGGTTCACGAGATAAAAGGTGGATATATTTATACTTTTCTTGGTTAAAAGTATAATTAAGGTCAAACTCATCAGCAAGTCCTTATGATTGTCAATATACACCTCTAAGTATTCTTTGTTTTATTTAGACATCCGTAGACCGTATCATTTATACACTTTTTACTTGCTTGACACATTATGTATGATACACCGATTATGAGCGCGCGAAGAACTTTTTTTGGTGAAAAATACTTTTTTCTCCTTCTACTTCCTCACTCCTTCTCCTGAGAGCTCTGAAAATGAAACCTCTGATTCCATTTTTCTTCTTGGACTCAAGACAACAATTTTTTCTTTTTTGATTTCTTCTTTTTTCTGTCAATTAATTTAATATTGTTAAATATACACAATGTACACATAATATACATGTGTATATTGTGTATATTAGGTCTCAACTATTGGGTTCACTCACAGCAGGTCGGATAATTCCTTGTTCATCTACTGTCGTGGTTCGTCCGTAGCCTACATTCTGTTATATGTGGACGATATTATCTTGACTGCCTCTTCCGATGCCTTGCACCAGTCCATCATGACCATGCTCAGCTCCGAGTTTGCTATGAAAGACTTTGGGCCCTTGAGTTATTTTTTTGGGATTGCTGTCACTCGTCATTCCGATGGGTTGTTCTTGTCACAACGGAAGTATGCAACCGAGATCATCGAGAGGGCTGGGATGTCATCCTGTAAGTCCACTACCACTCCAGTTGATACCAAGCCCAAGCTTGGTGCCGCGGCCGGAGTCCCTTACGAG
The DNA here is from genome assembly GCA_029783415.1 of Anisodus acutangulus. Taxonomy (NCBI): domain Eukaryota; kingdom Viridiplantae; phylum Streptophyta; class Magnoliopsida; order Solanales; family Solanaceae; genus Anisodus; species Anisodus acutangulus. Next base: position 1,867,236 of record CM056497.1, read on the forward strand.
GATGCGACCCGCTATCGCAGTCTTCCAGGGGGCCTTCAGTATCTTACCTTTACCAGACCAGATATTACGTATGTTGTCCATCAGGTGTGTTTATTCATGCATGATCCCCGAATTGAGCACATGAATGCACTCAAACGCATCATCCGATATATTCAGGGTACACTAGACTATGGGTTGCATTTGTATCATTCATCGACATCCACACTTGTCTCATACACAGATGCTGATTGTGGTGGTTGTCCAGATACCAGACGGTCTACGTCTGACTATTGTATGTTCCTTGGCAACAACTTGGTCTCCTGGTCTGCGAAGCGTCAGGTGACTCTATCCCGCTCAAGTGCCGAGGCTGGATATAGAGGGGTAGCCAATATGGTCTCAGAATCATGTTGGTTACGTAATTTGCTTTTGGAGCTTCATTGTCCCATTCAGAAGGCAACTTTGGTATATTGCGATAATATTAGTGCAATCTACCTTTCTGATAATCCGGTTCAGCACCAACGCACTAAACATATTGAGATGGACATTCACTTTGTCTGTGAAAAGGTTGCTCGTGATCAAGTTCGTGTATGCCATGTCCGGTCGAGATATCAAATTGCCGACATCTTTACAAAGGGTCTTCCCTCGGTCCTTTTTGAAGATTTTAGGGACAGTCTCAGCGTTCGAAGACCGTTCGCTATGACTGCGGGGGTGTGTTAAATATACACACAAATATACATGTGTATATTGTGTATATTAGGTCTCGGCTATGCTCACGGATTGGCCCTCAGATGGACTGATTATTATGTGTAATTTATGGTAAATATTTAGTATCCTAGTTTAGGTAAGGTTGTAATATAATTAGTATTGTATTATCATAATTAGTGTATTACCATAAATGTATAGAATAATGTTTTAGAAATAGAATAGGAATAGAATTCTTCTATTAGGTAACTTGTATATATATCCTTTCAATTAATGAAAATAATCGAGAGATTATTTATTTCAAAATTGTAGAAAAACTATTCATGAACAAAATTAGCTTGTGATTTCTTTACACCGAGGATACTTAATTGCTTATAGATTCAAGTATAACAGGCACATGCTCGAAAGCAAAGAAAAGAAAAGGGAAGCATGAGAATGGAACAGATCTATACCTTAAAAATAACAGTTGGATAGTTAAAGGATTTAACACGACAATTTGACAATCCTGATTATCCCATAACTTGTTGAGGGAAACTTTCAGACCTTTAAGTTCGTCGTCGTTGGCCGTCCGGCGGCGGTGACTTACCAATGAAGGAGACTAGAGAGAGTTTTGAAAATGGGTTTTTTAATTTATTTTTTTTGCTGAAAAATAGTTTTTTCTTTTTTCCTTTTTATTTATTTTTAAATTATTATTTTACACACAAATGCCACATGTCCTGTTTTAATTGGTTATCACACACCTTGTAATTTTAGCTGATTATCAAAAAAAGTATTTAATTGAAACAAATATGATATAATCTGAGTGTTCAATAGGTACAAGGTTTAGTTAAGATGTCTAAGTGAAAAATCTTGACGAGCACAAGGAGTCATTGATGAGTTTGACCTATAATTAATCATAAGATAAATTTATATATTTAACTAAACAAAGTATAAATTCAATTCAAAATTTAATCATGTAATATCCCATTAAATTTAATGTTATTTTATCTCACCTAAAAAATAGAATAAATTAGTTTTAAAAATAGAATAAATTAGTTTTAAAAATATAATCCCAAAACATAATCCTGAGATATGTTAGTACGCAAATCAACCCCAACCCTGAAAGCTATTGTGCTCTCTGCTCATTTCAAACAATGTGTAAAAATCTAGCAGTACAAAATATGGACTGTCAACGAAATTTCAACTATTGGAAGAATTCGTCAAGAAGATGCAACCACTAGCAACGCACCTCTGCATTTCCTGTTAGGCATGAAACTAGGATATTTAATTATATACCCAACCTATACAAACATCTTTTCACCTTCAAATTATTTTTTACTCTATTTTACAAGAAAAAGTATAAAATCATGATTTAAAAAAAAATATTCGCTGCTATCTTTTCCTTTCCTATTGAACATGTAGAAGTAAAGGAATTTACTCCTGTCCTGATATTTGTAAGAAAAAACTCTTTTTACATTTGAGGTTTTAGTTTCCCTTTTGGCATAATGCATCAATAGCCCCTAAATTTGACATTTTTTTTATTGAGACACTCAAACAACACTTTATATCTAAATTTTTAAAAACTTTTTGTGCGTGTTTCAAGTGTCCATAATGTAAATAAATTAACTACTTAAAGCATAAAGGGGCAGTCCAGTGCACTAAGCTTCCGCTATGCGACTAAGCTCCTGCTATGCGCGAGGTCCGGGAAAGGGCCGGACCACAAGGGTCTGTTGTACGCAGTCTTACCTTGCATTTATGCCTTCGACTGAGAGAGAAGATTCTCAAAGACGCCCGGAGTCGTTAGCTTAAAGGCAAAGAAGGAGGGAAAAAAGTATCCCACCATGTGAGAAAAAGGTATTCCAAATTTGTTTCCGGAATCATTAGGGCTTTTGGTCGTTTCTAGCTCTTTCCCCGCCACGCTTTTTTTGCTCCCTTTCTTATGAACTTCTTCTTTGCTTGCAACATTCCATTTCTC
>CM056497.1:2470613-2714348 GCA_029783415.1 Anisodus acutangulus
TGCTTTCTAATCAATCGATGTAAGATAACAGGGGTGTGATGCCTCAGTTTTACTGGACTCTGTTGAAGGAATGCATAGTGAGAAAGAATCTCCTCCCAATGAATCATTGAAAGGCTTTGACGTGATAGATATCATTAAATCAGAGCTCGAAGAAGCTTGTCCAGGAGCTGTTTCCTGTGGTGATGCTGTTGTTTTGGCTGCTAGAGAAAGTGTTATTTCGGTAATTCCTCTCTCTTAATTGTCTGTCTCGCAGTAGCCGAATCAGAATTTTTATTAAGGGTATTCAATTTTCATTGAAATAGCCAAATAGGCTAGATCAAGCTTATGGTTCAAGTTGAGGGGATTCAACCCTTGTATTTATCATGCATTTTATTGTTTTTGGCTTGTAAAATACATGTATAATAGTTTTTTGGCTGAAGAGTATAATAAGTGAACTTGTATATACAATACACAATTGAAGAATCTTCCATTAATTTCAGGTTGGTGGCCCTTTCTACCCACTGAAAACAGGAAGGAGAGACGGTCTGACTTCTTTTGCAGAAGATACAACTTTTGAGCTTCCTCAGGATGATCTTTCCAAGTTCATTGAGACATTCTCATCCAAAGGTTTCGACGAAAGGGAGGCAGTTAGCCTCTTAGGTATGGTTTTTTACTATAGGATTCGTTATTTTGATTGCTTTCGTGCAGATGAAATCTGGTTTATTTAGGTAGTGTTTGATTAGAGTTATCTGCAACAGGAGCTCACAGCACTGGAAATATCCATTGCAAATTCTTCATCAACAGGCTCTACAACTTCAGCGGGACTAATAGCTCGGACCCTTCTATGGACTCGGAATTTCTTAGTCTCTTGAGGTCAAAATGCAACACTGGCCAGGCCTCTTTGATGTCACCAGCATCAAAATCACTATCCCCTTCCCAACTAATTTCAACATCACCTTCACCATCATCTATTATCCATGAATTGTCATCTTCCCTGGTGGAGGAGCCAGCAATGAAGATGGACTATGAAGGACCTGGAGAAAGTTTTGGTACACTATATTACCGCAGCCTTCTACAAGGCAGGGGAATACTCTATGTGGATCAGCAGCTGACTGCAGGGGAAGAAACTAAAACCTGGGTCCAAGCTTATGCTTCAGATGTATCTTTGTTTCACAAAGATTTTGGTTTGACAATGATGAAGCTTTCCAACTTGGGAGTCCAGACTTCACCAATGGGACAGATCCGCAAAGAATGCCACAAAGTTTCCTGATAAAAGCTCAATGGTTTGGTCGCTTGCTTGGCCTATTGCAATTTTGGTCTTTGGTCCCTTAGCTTCACTTTCTCATTTCTTGAAATTCTGTGGTATCATTGTGCTTAGTAGTACAAGTGTTCTGGTTTTGTTTATATGAATTAAACAGGCTTAAAAGACACAAATCTAGTAGTAGTAATATTTCTCTTATGGCATATTCAAAAGCTCATTGAAAGTTAAACAGTTGGTCAGGTTGACTCTTAAAAAAGAACATCCAGTCAAAATATCAATTGAGCATAATTATACTCTGAATATCATATTGCACAAACCAAATAGTACAGAAAAACACACATTCCTGGATCTTTTAATTGGTATTAAGTGAGTAACAATTACTACTTGCAAATAGGAACAGAAGTAAAGGATGCGAAATTGCACCATCACTCACAATCTCAGAGGCACACGCAAACCATACTTGTTTGTTTCTAGAGCTTGAGAGGACCAAGTCTTCGCATTGAACTGTTGACACTTCCTGGTGGTTTCCGAATCGAGAACTCGGTGTACATGTCCATGAAAAATCTGTCAACAATGTCAACATAAAGTGGACTGTTTAGCAGAGAGTAGCTTTGGAGCACTTCTTCTACATCTAGAACATGATCAAGGTCTTCTCCTTCCATCATTTCCAATTCCTGCATCTTCTGCAGTAAAGTGAGACCCTCTTTACTACTTGTGCTTCGTGTTAAGACCTCTCGCCCTTTCTTCTCCTCTTCCTTTCTCCTTTCTCTTTCTATGTCTTTCATACCGAAATGCACTGCAATTTTCCTCTGGCTTTCGCCACCTTCTCCTTCAGGCATCCCTTGATATTTCCTTGCATTTTTGCTAGTGATCTTTCTGTCTGAAATCTCATTGTGATCATGTTGATGCCATTGTTGATAGTAGTCCCTGTACAAGTAATCTATCTCCTGAACTGTAGACTTTGAGATTCTTTTGCTGCCTGAGACTCGTTTGCTGACCGAGAAAAAGGGATTGAAGTGACGAGCAGCTTTAGGTAGCTTGTGGTGACCACCTCCAAAGAGAAATGACTTGAGATTATGGGGAGTTTTGTGGAGAAAATTCTTAGTCTTCTGGATGGTTTTCTTAAGCAGCATTTGTGGCTCTATCTTGTTGTACAACTCGTCCATCTGATTTTCTCTATCTGCAGCAGCAAGAATACTGCTATATGTTTGGCTTGTTTGAAGTTAAACTTCTTTGTAGTTTAATATAGGGAACAGACACAGCTGATTTGCTCCTTGTTAGCTTAAGACAAAAGGCAAAAAGGGTATGAAATATATAGGGACACTTCCTTGCTTTAGTTGTTCCTCCAGATATGTTTTTCTGTTTCCATTATGTTGATTATTCTGACCCTACCATCTGCACATAAAAATTGCACGGAGGATGTAGAATGAGGAGAAAAGCTAAAAGCTAATTGCTGTTTGGCGGAGGAAATCAATGATCAAGAGGTTTTGAGGATTCAGAATTGATGGTTCTGTCCACCTATCAGAAGGACAATATTTAAGCTTAGGCTGAAGTTTGAGTAGCATTCTTAGGTTGAAGAGTGAGTTGGGTGGATGTTTGATGTTATTTGCACATATAACTAAAGTGTAGCTAATTTTTTGTCAATGGGACCTCAAGTAATAATGAGAAAGGCCTTAATTAGCCACTAATCGAGTGGATTTACTGATTCCTACTTTTAGAGGGAAGAGCTGTTTTGGACCCCAACCTTTAAGAGATTGGTACATTGTTGGTTGAAGAAGATAAGGGGCATAAACAGAAGAGATGATTGAAATGGGTGAGGAGATGAGACTCAATCTCAATACATCAGTCTCTTTCCTACTGATTAACACTCGCAGTTTTTAACATGCTCCAACAGGCATTGTCCACCTCAACAATAAATTCCTATAATCTGTTCTTATTTTATACTATAGCTGGCCAGTGGGCCGGGATCGGGTCCTTCGGGTCGGGACCGGCTGGATCGGGTCGGGTCGGGACCGGCGGGATCAGGACATGCGGGATTCGCCGCCGTCCCGTTCCCGATCCCATCGGGTCGGGGCGGGATCGGGATCGGGGCGGTTTTTTTTTCTTGCACTTACTTTAAAAAATAACATATATATAAAAAACTCAATAATTAAACAAGATAGTGTAATACTACGTCCCTATCAAAAAATGTCCATGCATCTGATTTTAATGGTCGTTTTGCTGGACCTCGTCTCATACTAGGGGAAATATGAGGCATTTCAGTTGAAGGTGCACTAGTGGGTGTGTTGTCATCTACATTAGTGGGTGTATCATCTAGATCATCATCTAAATTAAAGTCTTCTTGAGTTCCAAAAAATAGTTCATCGTCTAAATCTAATGGTATTGTAGGAAAATGTTCAGTATCAACAAAATCATCCTGTGTAGGAATAAGATTCTGTCTAGAAATAGGATGACTAGAAGAAGTACCAAACGCCGATGTAACGTCGACGTGTAATCGAGAGGTTGAAAATTGAAATTTTGCTCGATGGAAGATCATCAAGCTAGTTGCCAACTTCACTCCCAAATGAATTAATAAAATTGAATATTTAGTAGACAATGTAGACTTGTAGAAAGATAGATTGAGAGATTAGAAAGATTGTAGGAAGATTTGTGAGAAAGATGAAGAGAAAATGAGGTATTTATAGTTGGAAAATTGGGTTAAAGTGTAAATATAATAACTTATGGGTTAAAAATAAATATTAAGGGAGTAGGGGGTTGGGGTTGGGGGAGGCAAAAAATGGTCGTTGCACAACGGCCAAAATGTAAAATGGTAAGTGGTGCAACGGTTATTTGTGCAAAGGGGGTTTCGGGCGGGATCGGGGGCGGGGGCATGACCGGTCTGAGTCACGATACCACAAATTTTTTATTTTTTTTAAAAGTCGGGTTCGGGCAGGGATCGGGGCGGTGTCGGGCCGGGACCGGGCTGACCCGGCCAACTGGCCAGCCATACTTTATACGTACTCTATTTTTTCCAATGCTCTTACTTTATAACTGAACAGTTAACTCTCAACAAGCAGTTTTAGATCAGATAAATATTAGGTGTTACCAAAAGCCTAGCAAATGCAAACTCACTAAATCATGACCTCCACCCATTCATGAGTCGCAACTACAGCTGAAACTTGATGACATTTTTTTTTTCGTAGTTGCACCTAACAAATATTTTTGACATGTAACACAGATATATGAGTAATGTATATGTTAAAAAGTTAAAATTTTGAACAAATATTAACATCTGAAATCATAATTTCAAGGAAAATTATATATAAAACCAACTCAAATTAATCATGTTTTTTTCAATTACACGCTTTAAGTTTGTAGTATTCCTACTACCTATGAATTAGTTCGAAGTAGCATTAATATCACATTTTGAGCCCAAGTGGCATGGGTAGTGTTTTTGGTTTCCAGGTAGTACGTGAGTATGTCCAAAACTCCAAATTAGTGTATTTTTACCATTTTTTTCATTAACAATATTCTTTTCCTTTTTTAATTAGTTAATCGTGTTTGTTATTATTCCATTTCTTTTGAAAAAAAAAAACACAGGTATCTCATTATTCTTGCGGATTACTCATTACAACGTTTCCCAAGAAGAAATTGCAAGGTTTTCCTTTCAAATGGGTCGGTCTTTATTTTTTGCAAAACCGAACTTATATCTAGCGGATCATAAATTATTTTAAGTTGCATGACATAAGTTGTGAGATATTATGATTTGAAAATATAAATTTATGTACCGCGAAAAAATTGTTTGGGTTGAGGACAAAAATTAAAGACCAGCACAAATAGGGAAAAAGTGCAAATGACCCGTTTCCTGGGCCAAGTAACAGAAGAAATGCAAGGGGCTCGGCAAGATAAATTAGTAATTAATAGCCCAAAGCACTTTTGGCCCACTTGAATAACCCTAAAGCCCTTTCCAAACACCAAGTATAAACATTGCTATTATCGTCGCATTTCATCTTTCTGATTGAGGACGCTAGTCTAGGGTTTCTGCAACTTCATCTGCAATGGTAAGTTGTTTCTTTCATTCTACTACATATTACGCATCCAAAGGGTAATAATGGTGTGCTAATGAATGTGTATTTTGTATTATTATTATTATTATTATTATTACATTAGGGTAAGGGAACAGGAAGTTTTGGTAAGAGGAGGAACAAGACTCACACACTATGTGTGAGGTGCGGTCGCCGCAGCTTCCATCTCCAGAAGAGTCGTTGTTCTGCTTGTGCTTATCCTGCTGCCCGTAAAAGATCATGTATATTGCTTTCTCTTCCCTTTTCATTTGTATTGTATATAAATCCATTAACTAAGTCTGTTAAATTTAACTTTTATTTTAGACAACTGGAGTGTGAAGGCAATCCGCAGAAAGACAACTGGTACTGGACGCATGAGGTATCTCCGCAACGTCCCTCGCAGATTCAAGACCAATTTCAGAGAAGGTATACATTGTATTTATGTCTTGCCTTTATTCGTTATCTTTAATTTCTGCATAAGCTGTGATCCACATTATCAATTACTATACAACAACAACAACAACAACGTACCCATTGTATAATCCCACCAAGTGTGGTATGGGGAGGTTAAGATGCACGCAGGCCTTACCTCTACTTTTGTGGGGTAGATATGTTTCTGATAGACTCTCTGCTTGAAATAAAGGGAAGTGTTTGAAGCAAGATAACGAGTAAAAATAAGATAGCACAATAGCAAGATACATGCAAATGAGACAACAAATACTAATACCGATAGAGGAAAAGAAACAAAGCGAAAACTAGCTAGATACTACTAATAGCAACATTATCAATTACTATGCTAAAATAAGATAGCACAATAGCAACATTATCAATTACTATGTTAAAATAAATATATTCGTGTTTTTTAGGGTATGTTCTATGCATCTATATTTCTAATTAAAGTAGAAAAGTGCTTGTGCAGTTAAGTAACTCGAATTGCTTATGTATTTTTTGGTTAAACTGGAAAGTTTTATTTAACCAAGTGTTCAATATACACATAACACATCTAACTCATTGGACTCCAGAGTTAGTTTCTGGAAAAATAACCAAAAGCAATGATTGAGAAGCTAAATACTACTACTACTACAACCAAAGAAACTAACATGGATTCTGTACCTTATACTTAGTGAGATATCCATTCAAAAGGATAAAGCAATTAAGCTTCATAGCAGGAATTGTTTTTTTCTTTTGGTAAACCGTGAACATTACCATTAACCAACAAAACCAAAACACCTAAAGAGACCCCAACCTCTCTCTACCACCTTCCAAGGAGGGTGCAGAGAAAATATTAGGAGTCCAACAAAAAAAATAGTTACAAGAGTAACGAGCTAATCAATGAACTACATTTCTGTTTTCTTAGAAATTCTAAGTAACGCTAGTCTATGTACAATTTCCTTCCTGATTTGTGTCACAACTGTATCAACCTGTACATTGGTGCCTTTAAACACTATGCAAGTCCTTGCTTATGTCAATGAACTTCAAATTGCAATATATGTGCAGGTACTGAAGCAGCTCCAAGGAAGAAGGGAGCAGCAGCTTCTGCTTGAAACCCCTTCGGGAGAGTAATTGAGGATGCTACTTCTTTAATGGTAGCTTCATTTTGGTATTCAAGTATTAGAGAGCAGGAAAGCTTATTGTCCAGTCAAAATTAGAAGTATTTAAATTTTGGAAATGTGTTGTTGAAATTAGAATTCTGAGACAGATGGGTTTTATTTTATACGCTACTCTTAATTTTGGTGGTTGAAATTTTGAGCTCGTAATTTTGCAATGCTTATTTAACCTGTGCCATCCGTATCATCTATTGTTGCTTGTTGCTTGTTGCTTGTTGCTTGTTGCTTGTTGCTTGTTGCTTGTTGCTTGTTGCTCTTAACCCAATGCTATGTTCTTCTTCCTTGCTTGTGCATTTGTTCTAGCTGACCTGTGTTTGCTCTTAGGACAGTTTTATGATGGATTATCCATCCTACCTATTAATTGAAGATTGCATAGGAGATGTGCATTTTCATATAGTATGTCTGATGCCATTTTTTTCATGAAAAATTAAGGGTCGGTGAAGCCCTGAATTTTAATGCTTTACTGAGTAAAATAGTTGTTTAGTGGTCACATCAAATCACAACAGAAATAAGAATGCTGGTGACTCTTACATCAGCCTAAATTTTGGTAAGCAGATGCTACATGCCTTGTGCTCTGTCTCTCCTTCAGTCTCTCCTTCAGTCTCATTCTTTGTCCTTGAATTTCTGTTTCTTCAGTCTTATTCACCTGGTAACTGTGTGTTCTTTTTGCTCGTTTATTCGTTTGGGTTTTTGTGAACGTCTATATCTGATACAAGTGAATTTTAGCATTTTTAAAGTCAATTGAAGATCTCTTTTTCTTTAATTAAATTAGCTATATGTACTTCATTTGAGTGTATAAGAATAACCTGAATAGGGTGTATTAGTAATGTTGGTATTAATAATGTTGATATTATTTCTAATCCACCGGAGTATTTGGTTTGATGCATTATAGAAAACATGTATTGTATAATTTCTTTAAAAAATAGTTGTTTACAAAAATATCCTCCATACTATATTATGTGATGAACTTTAAGGGCAATTGTGTCTTTAATCATGCTTATACTTGTATTAAAAATCATTGTATTGCTAATATCATAGTTTGTTGTGTATTAGTTATACAAAGGATAATATCAAATGGGTTGTATAACTAATACTTGTGTAATTGTGTTAGTTATACATAGGTTGAAAAAAGATACCAAACATGGTATTAGTTATTACACAAAGCAAATGCATGTATTGTTTTCACTAAATACACCTCAAATGTATTATTGGAACACTCCACGCACAAGCCGGCCATTGCCCTGCCTTAGATGACTTACTATGGCTTGTTTTGGACATAGTTAACTACGATCTTGTTTGGTGTTAAATAATTTAAATTTTCAATAGTTGTAGATACTGATATGGCTCTTAATATTTGCAAATAACGAATGAACCGTTTAAAATGTTGGTGAAATATTGATTTTAGTATTTCAAGTCGAACAATAGTAGTTTCCACATACAAATCTTCAACTTTTCTCGAAATAAAGTTCATGTTCAAATACAACTAACTTTCAGATACTCTTTTTTAACTTTAATTTTGGATGTTCTTTTTCACTTGCATCCAAATATTGCTTAAAGGTTTGCCAAATAGTGATTGAGAAGTTACAAATTTTATTGGGGGCTTTCTTGCAGATTAACTGGTAGGAACATTCATTTCTATGGAGCTTTGGCCTCTTAATGCAATCATTTATACACTCGTAATGGTCTTCAATTGATAAGTTACTGTGCATCTACTCTGATTGATAACCTCCGAGTATGAATGAGGTTTATGAATTAATGGCCAGGTCGTTATAAATACTGCACGTATGACACCATTTATCTTCTATCAAGGGAAATTCACAATGAACTATGACACTGATTGTATGGCAGACAATCAGGAAAATACAATGTTGCTGAAGAACTGTATATCAACTTTACTGATATTTACATGGGTATTGGTCAAGATATTTACAGTCTTCCAAAAAAAAAGTGTTTACAAAGAATCTAATCTACATGTCCTCAAGGAAGATGATTCTAGCTCAACCTTAAACAGTTTGTGTTTCTAACAAATTTTTCCACGTCGTTTACAACTAGCGTACAAGACATGTACGCAAAAATTGATTCCCATGAATGCCAGAGGGCAAGAAAATTGTATGCAAAAATCGATTCCCGGAGTGCCATAGGGAAAGAAATTGTATGCAAAAATCGGTTCCCAGGAGGGACAAAGGGAAAGAAAAAACTAAAGCAAAAACTTTTTGATATAATTTCCTTTAAAAGATGGACCATCTCGAAACTCACGCACACTAATCTATTTTGAGCTCTCCAAACTTCCTCTTCTCCTTTTGCAATGTGCTGAACACGCCATCCAGCTCCGGGAAAGCGGACAACAGTATCAGCTCAACAAGATCAAGGACTAACAGCTTTAGACACACAGATGACTGTAAAAGAAACAATGGCTCAATTAGTAGTACATCAGGAAAGGTGTCTACAACAAACCAATACAAGATGAAGATTGGAATGGTTATCATATTTAAAGCAAATTCTAAAGGCAATGTTACCTGGATGAAGTAATAAAGATCCTTTGCACATTGTTCATATTCCTTGGAACCAACAAGTCCGACGACAGCAGCAGGCGCTTGTCCTGTAAAAGGTTGTCAGAGTTAATAATGGCAAACTAAGAAAAGATATTATGGAATTTCATGAACGTTGAAGTGGTCAATAGCCAATGGCACATGTTTTTTGGGCGACCTACCAATCATCAGCTCATATACAAGGTTTGCACGCCGTTCTGCTTCCTTCTGTTGCATCTCATCCAGTTTCTGGATATCTTCTGCCGTTGATGATGATGATGGAGTAGGAGGTTGGTTGTGTGGAGAATTAGCGGATGGACTGGCAGATGGGGCAGGACGTTGTCTCCTCGGATGCTTTGTTATGAATATTCCATCAGGCCAGAGAATCTACATGGAGCACAAAGAATGAGAACACTCTATACAGTATCATAGAATGTTAATCACAGAGTCTTGGTTATTATGAGTTATCCGAAGCTACTTTTACAGGCTTCTAAGAAAAAGCATACACCATCTCTGTCATCTGAATGCACATATTTTCTGAACACAGCAATACTTACTACTATAGATTTTTCTCTTAAAGCAAGCTAACTATGTAGTTCTTACACAATAATCCACCCAAAAAAATAAGAAGGGAAAACATACATAAGAACCAAAAGATAACAAAAGGACAGTGAATTGTTTGAACTAGCAAATCCTGAAAAAAAAATATTATCTGGGACGTATTAATAGATTAAATCGCAACAACTGGGAATTCAAATTGATTTGTGTTATCACCATGAAAAGGGAAAACAACTAAATTGTGCCACTTGCCTGCTCAACACGTCTGATGCCTGCAGCAACTACTGAACCCCTGCGCAGACGCTGGATTTTCTCAATCAGCCAGTCATCAAATGCATCACCCATTCCCAATTGTAAAACCTGTTTCGCCACCCAGAAGGCTTTTCTCCTGGAAGACACCCCAATAAATTTATAACAGAAATGAGTAATCAATCAGGTCCAAGAGCAAAATCGTTGGACAAGAATAATACCTGATCCATCCACCGTCTTGGAGCTGAAAAATGACGTCAACCAGGTCTAGAACAGGTGCACTTACATTTGGAGGCACCCACTACAGTGAAACAAGAAAAGAGGAAAACCATCTTGAGTCATTGAAAAGCTAAAACTTTTTTTAAAAAAAAAATCATAAAATTACATGTAAATCTTACTAGAGAAACTAAAGGATAAGGCATCATAAAAAAAGCAAATTTGCATATCTTTCAATCTCACTAACTCAAGTTGGTAGCAGCTACCTCTACGGGAAGGGAGGAATCAACAGGAGCATCAACAAAGGATTCGGATGATGCATGTGATGCACGTGAATTAGTTTCAACTGATTTTAGCGTCGCTTCCACGGATGGGACTGAAACTTTATTTGTTTGTACCACATTGTCGGAGTCGCTACTAGAATCCTCAAAAGTTTCTTTGGTGGGTCTTTTTGGAGGGGCCAGTGCTACATATCTTTTCCCAAATCTTGATTCATCCACCACAGGATGATGCATCAAGATTCGCTCCTTTCTTTCAGCATAATGCTCTCCCGTGGAGGATATGATATCAGTTCTTTGGACAATCTTGGGCGGAGGTTCTTTTCTTACTTTGTGTACTGTATCATCCAGGTCACCTGAACCATTTACGATTAACATAAAAATCAAAACCCAGCCTTCTGCCCCCTAGCCATGCCAACTAAGTTACTCACCTGGTAATGTTTCAATTATGGAAAGCGAATTTGAAAAGCTATATGTCTGCAGAAAAATATACAAGATCAATGCTCCTTGTCCAAAGAATCTATCCGAGCTAAACAAATATAAAATCAATAATCTTTCAACCTGTGAATCAACACTGAGGAAGTCCCAAACCTCAATGCAGTTTGAAACAGTTGGGAGCTGCAACAGTTTCTGTGACAAACCCAGAAAAAGCGAATCAAATGAAAATTAAAGATGACATCTAAGAAGGAAGGAAGGAAATAAATTGAACTGCAAAGAGAAAAAGTGAACACGATAGTTTAGAGGAATATATAAGGATCCAATTTCACGATACGCTTGCTTTTTTAGGCTGCCCATGACATCATATATCACTGGAACTAGTTATATTTCATCAACTTCAGGTAGAGAAAAGAAACTTCTCAGGAATCACGGAAGTCAATTTCAATTAAGAATTAAGACCGAGATAACATATGGTACAATAATGAGTAGGGAAACAGTATGAGGTAAGAACACAAGTACAATATTGTGACATCAAAGAGAACTCTTATAACATGACAGTACTCTGGTATAGATCACAAAGTACAACAACAACATACCCAGTGAAATCCTACAAAGTGGGGTCTGGGGAGGTAGAGTGTAAGCAGACCTTACCCCTACCTTGAGAGGTAGAGAGGTTTCCGGTAGACACTAAACATAAGGACAAGCAAATCAAAGCAGTATAAAAAGTCATGGAAAAATACGATAAAAGAATAATAAAGCGGTCTGGAAAAAAAGGAGCAGTAACTACCACAAATTAATACGATAATCGAAGGACAAGAAACTACAAGAATAGTATAGATCACAAAGTAAATGTCGGAAAACACTTCTAGATGCTATCTGTTAGAGCACCACCTTCAGATATGCGTTAAGAAATTTGCATCGTTCTCGAATAACTTGAACATCCAGACCTGTAGAAAGGAAATGTTTCGGTGGCAAATGAAGATTGTACTCAGGATACTCCTTAAGTCGTCTGTGTAGCTCCTCAAAATGACGAAACCTGTCACAAGACTGTTGAGATGATATTCTAGATAAAGAGGTGTTTGACATTCACAATAATGATAAAGCAAAAAGTTACATAACGAGACCTTCTTTTGATGGACCAACTATGATTGTTCACATCTGTAACAGATAAGGAATAAACAGCAAAAGTTTTTGAGCCACATTTTACAATATTGGCACTCAAGACCTGCAACACAAAAATGTATAACATCTGGGGATGTCCAAATCTGTGAAAGTAATCCATAAAGGTGTGTTTGGTACGAAAGAAACTATTTTCCACAGAAAATGTTTTCCAGGAATATGTTATTTCAGGAAAATAAATAATTTCTAACTAGTTCTGTTGGTGAGTGGAAATCATTTTCCAGAAGATATAGTCCAATGTTTGGTTAATGAGTAAAATACTTTCCACTCTTTTGGTTGTCAGGAGAAAAATAGTTTCCTAACAATATTACAAAATAGTTTTCTATTTAGTTTTTATTTAAAAATGTCTATATATTAATTTAAAGAGAGATTAATTAGTTATTTCTTAAAAATGACTATATAAAGTAAATTAATAAAATTTAAATGGTGGAGCATTAGTAATTAGAAACCTCAACTTAATTTTATACAAAACCAAGGGAATTTTATTTCAAATATGCATTTGAATTCGAACAGCTAAAATCCAAAAAAAATGGAAGACAAAAGGGAAGATGAGTTACTAGTAAGTGTGTAATAAGACAATATAATCATCAACAACAACATACCCGGTGAAATCCCACGAAGTAGGGTCCGGGGAGGGTAGAGTGTACGCAGACCTTACCCCTACCTTTGGAGGTAGGGAGACTGTTTCAGGTAGATAAAATGGAAACAAGACATGTTACCTTTGACTTTGTAACCTTCGTTCGCTTTTTACGTCAGAGCAATTGGGGTGGGGGAGGGGAAAGAATCCGTGAGTGTACCGCCAGAAAATCCGGGTGTGTAACATCGGTGGTTTGAACATGGGAAATAACTTCCCTATGTCCAGTTCTTTGGGGAAAATGTAATCTTGGGGAATATATTTTCTCAACCATTTTGACCAACTAAACATGGGAAAATTGGAAAAGAAAAATCTGAAAAATTCTTTCCTCCATACCAAACATACCTAAAGTGAAATTATATGCAAAAAGGATGGCAATAACTTCAATACCTCACATGTTAACTTCAAAAAGGAATCAGCAATTATAGAACCTTTAACAGAATTAGCACCCATTTTGTGATTTTCAAGAACGCTGTTTGACAAAGAAGATGATGATGCATTCGTGCCACTTGAAACTCTACCAGGCATTTCTGTATCAGTGTCATCACTAGGAACTTCTGGTTTCTCATTATCTTTAGAGTTTAGTATATCATGTCCATCCCCTAATAAGAAGCTCGATCTTTGAATCTCTTGCCAAACATGCTCTGTTGGGCTACTCATTCTGGATTTTTTCCACGCGGATGGTACTTTATTTAAGTGCTTAGAGTGAATGTGACCTTTGTTAGATTTTCCCTTTCTTGTCTTATGACCAGCATTACTTGCAAGTGGATGATGAACGTGATTGACATTCCTTCTATTTTTCGCATCCCACACTAAAATACCAGGAGAACCAAGACCTGTCACACTACTAGGTTCCTCATCTTCAGTAGTGTAAGAACTAGTGCTCTCTGATTCGACCTCATCTAAGTTTTGCTCATCGTCCTCTTGATATTGAAAAGGTTGAGTAGCCTTCAAATAACGGTTCAGGTTAACCTTATTTTCTCTCTCACTCTCTTTCTGTATAAACATCCCCTTCAAGTGTTCCTGTGATTTAGGTGCCCCTACCAAAGAATTCTGTTCGAGTGAATCTGATGCTAGATTGCCCTCTTCTTTCCTTTTATAGTTTCTTCCTTTTGTCCACATGTTGTCCAAGTTTTCTGGAGTCAGGGTTTCAGTCTTTCGACGTGACACCAAATCTAACATTTCACCCCACTCTTCTCCAGAGCGGTGTCGCTGGAGACCTCTCCCATCATCTGTGTTGGTTTGTGATGGCAAAAAACTCCAAGAACGAGTAGACTGTGTATCAATGGAAAGCAAAGGATCCTTCGACAAATCTGTTCCATTCCCGTTGTCCATCGCATTATTCTCCATGGTATCGTTAGTTTGGTCTTTTTTGAACTGAACAAGTTCAACACCTTTGGCAGAAGGATCCAACACCCCAGAAAATGGATCTGCTGATACCTTTTCAGATTCACTCGCACTTGATTGGTTTTCTGTTTGAGCGGCTGTAGGTCCTTTATCAGCCTTCTTTAAGGAAATAACTAGAGATTCAATTCTCTCGTTAATGAACCTGACAAAAATTTGGTGATAAAAATAAAGAACAGAAACAAGAGTGATATGGATACAGGAAGCAAGACTCAAGGAATAGTTACCTAGGATTTGCTAGATTCAGTACTGGTCGTATCACAACGCAAGCAAGAAGCTCCCTTACAATGTAGCGGAATAAAGAGCATTGCAAGTCCTCTGGCTTAAATGTGAATGAAATGAGACCATCCATGATATGCTGGAGAACCTGCAGATAGAGAAGAAAATGGTGTAAATGAAATAAGACAAACCTAAATTAATAGTTCTATAGAACAATTGATTATTGGTTTTGTTAAGATAAAGGAATGAGATTACCTTGTGTTCAGCTTCAGGAGAAAACAAAGCCGGATGTAACTTGTCTTCTGCAGCCAGCATCAGTTTAAGTTCCACATCCCGCTCTTCCATAGTCAAGGATCTTGAATGTTTTCTCTCAATCTTCATTTTGCATGTACGGAATAGTTCCAAATGAGTGCATATTAGACTGACAATATCCCTGCATGATCCCAATGAATGACTTCCTTGAGGATATAAGATAACATAAGCTAAAGAGGAAATATGTCAGTAGCATCCTGTAACTAAAAATCCGAAACCTTGTTAAAAGATCTATAAGATTGATGAATCTCATCCGACATGAAATTTCCCCTAGCACGCCATTCATGATCTGCACAAGTTCCTCTGTGCCCTGTCTATCAGAAGTTATACGGCTGTACCAGAGATCTGTCACCCATTCAGAGACTATGTGTCTGGTGAAGTGGTCTATTGCATCTTCCACAATAGGTGAATCTACTTTCTTCCTCCAATCAGACTTCTCATTAACTGTTCTTGGACTATCTAACTGTTTCTTCTGAATAGTACTATTTGATGAGGATGACTTGCTTTTATATGTAGCAGCTTTTAATCGTGCATCAAAGTCCAGAGATAGATAGCGAAGGATAACAATTAGGAGAGCAGCAGCAGGCAAGTTGACAAAAACTGAGGAGCTCGTTACTGCAAGTGGAAAGTACAGGAAAAATGTCGAAGGTGAGAAAAGAAACAGAAAGGGCATATAGACATTCGGCCAAGATATACAGTAAGCTCTAAAAGGAATGTCAAAAATAATAAAGTTAAAGCCTGTAAATAATGAGAAAATGACACTCAACAAAAACTGCTAAAACCCAGGCTACCAGTCAAAGCTGAACACTCTTATAAGAATAAATTCTTAACAGAGAATCTCTGTCGAGATCTAAGTTGCGCGGACTCTCCATTTTTGGTGTTGTTCCCG
Organism: Anisodus acutangulus; assembly: GCA_029783415.1. NCBI lineage: Eukaryota > Viridiplantae > Streptophyta > Magnoliopsida > Solanales > Solanaceae > Anisodus > Anisodus acutangulus. The sequence goes on from CM056497.1 coordinate 2,486,408, forward strand.
TATCGATACGGAGGATATGGTCAACCAGATTCGGATACTTTGACCGGAGTCCATCGACAAATTTGGGGGGGGGGGGGGGATTGAGATTTTGATTTCTCAAAATTAAAGATAAAATGGATTTAACATAAGGGAAATGGCATATCTTCAATATTATAGTACTTTTGTCTCATTTTTGCTGCTTCGTGTTTCAGAGAGCAAAAAATTCAAGGTTGTGTTATGAGTTCGGATGGTAAACAGCAGCTACGATATAGATGGAGAGTTGCTGGAAGGCCTTGAATGACTTTATTTTTCTCTTTTGAAGGAAGAACAAATTTATTTTTCTCTTTTGAAGGAAGAACAAAGACGTGATCTATTTTTTATAATTTTGAATTTTCTTAGCTGAATCCCGCACCCATATCTAGACCTGGATACGCACCTCCGAATCTTAAAATTCAGATTTTGCCGAATCCGACACTCGAATCCATGAATCCATACCCGTATCGGATACCCGCCTAAATAAATAAATAAAAATTTACTAAATCGCCTGATTATGTTTTTGGAACATCACATGTAGAGTTTTTTCGGGGCAGAATCACTCCACGTGGGGCCTCCCATATGAGGTCTCCTAAATCTTTCATATCAAACTGGGTTCTTAATCTCCTCTTAAGCATATTTATTGAACCTAAGTCATTACTCATCCACATAAGCAGAAGGAGAAAAGGATTCTTTTTTTATCAGGGACTCGTTAAAAACAGATTTGTGCAAACCAAAAAACTTTGTTATGATAGGCATGCAAAGGGAAAGCTGTAAGACCTAACTCCTAGATAGAGTGTACTAAGAATCTATCTAGGAGTTTGCTATGTATACAACAACAACATACCTAGTGAAATCCCACAACGTGGGGTCTGAGGAGGGTAGAGTGTACGCAAACCTTACCTCTACCTTGGTAGGTAGAGCGGCTGTTTCCGAGAGACCCTCGGCTCAAGACGACTTTGCTATGTATATGAACCTTTATATTTCGCAAGCGATCTTTGTCTTTTATATATAGTTCTGGCATTAGCCCAACTAGAATTAGGTGCTACAATATTACAAGCTTGTGTTATTATTATAGTGGTGGTGTTTGGACAACTTGCGTGCATTTTGATTGTTCCACCAGATAAATGCATTCTCTCAGCAGTATAGATATGGTAGCTTTTCCCAACAAAACTTAGACAGATAGAAGGAAATTAATTAGAGACCAAGATTAATCATCGACCCAACTTGTTTGGAACTGAAGCATAAGTTATTGTTATAGTTGTTTTTAGTACTCCCTCCGTCCTAATTTATGTGGCACCATTTGACCGGGCACGGAGTTTAAGAAATAAGAGAAACTTTGTTATATTTACCAAATTGTCTTACTTTAGTATCTACTTTTGTTGACTTTTCTTCATAATAAGTACATCTTTAAAATTAAGTGGGACCCACTAAGGGTAAATTAGTGAAGCTGTCATTAAATAGTTGTCAAATAAGGAAAGGTGACATTTGTTTTGGGACGGACTAAAAAGGAAACTGTGCCACATAAATTGGGACAGAGGGAGTAGTTGTGGATCCAAACCCTGATCTCTCATGATCTTCACTACAGCTTTATCGGCGGCTACAACTTTAGGGGTAAGTGATATACTTTTCGAAGTTGTATTACTCCCTCTGTTTCAAAATGTTTGCCTGATTTTGACTTGGCACAGAGTTTAAAAAGGTAAAAAAGACTTTTGAATCTTGTGGTTGTTAACTAAAGATATGTAGAATGTACTAAAATGTCCTTTAATCTTGTGGTCTTAAACATGCCACGTGGAAAGTTGGAATTAAAGAGTTGCCAAAAAGGAAAGAGGCATTCTTTTTTAAACAGACTAAAAAGAAAAGTAAGACAAACATTTTGAAACGGAGGGGGATAATAACTATTCAACAACACCAAAGAAGTAGAAGATCACATCGCCAAGGTCCTCTTATCCCCTCTCGCATGTCAACTATAACAAAAGAAATGCTTGAGCAACATTAAAATATTATAGTTTCTCCGGATGCATTTACAAGGATATTTCACTTATAGACATCCAATAACAGCCTTCGATTAACTCCAATGGAAATAGATTTCTTCCATATAGGGCACGCGTTTTATGAGAAGAAATTTGTATGGGCGACATATATGTAACATCACACGGTGTAAAAAGAGATGTTCACATCCCTAATCACATAATTTCGTAACTCGCCAATCGAGAAGAAAAATTGCAGTTTCTTTTGATCTCTCTTAGTTTCATGCTCATAATTCTCAACTTGGATCTCTTTTAAGAATGGTCTCCCACAACGTCGCAAATACAATTTCTTATGTAGTCTCAGGGAACATCCGACTTCCCTTGCTAGTTCTATTTGTAACTACTAAATTGTAAGATTTCATATCCATTGGATAAATATTTAAGGGTCTTAAATGGGTAACCAACCCTTGTGGTCCGGCCCTTCCCCGGACCCCGCGCACCGGGCTGTCCTTTTTTAAAATGGGTAACCAACCATGCAAACTATAAAAGAATTGAAAAAACAAAAACAAAAAAATTGTATGGATCACAGTACGAACATCACTCATGCAATTGATTTCCAATCATGGTAGCGTAACTATCTCCACTTTTTTTGTTTGCCTGTGTGGAATTTTGGTCTAGAACATGCCTCGGTTAATATTCCACTCTGGAAACTATTTTCAATGTGGTCCGACGTCATAAACTTTTACCATCTTTATCTCCGGCCCTCCTTATCGAAAAAAATCTCCAGCCTCTTAAGCCCATGGATGCTCTCTCCATGAGAGCTTCATCGTAAAGTGAAATATTGAATAATGTGAAAAATGCAAGGACAATTTCATTTTCCCTCAAACTCATTAATCTTCGTTATACATGGAGAAGATACAATAACCCAACATTAAGTATCTAAATTCTTGTACATGTCATGAGTTCGGTAGTTTAAAGCTTTCTTGGGTGTTTGTTTGAAAGCGCTTTCAGAAACTTAATGAGCTCCTAAAGTGTCATGACCCAAGCCCATCACACGTATTGTCTGCTTTGGTCCAAAAGACCTCACGGATTTGTCTCTTGGGCTACGTCCTTATCAAGCCTAAAAGTGCGCATACTACGTGAACTTGCCTTATAAAGTTCTTAACTTTCCTTTCCCATTTCGATGTGGGACTCGCCCCTACTTCAGAAGCTTGAGAGTCTTAAAACCTGTCAATCCTTTTCTTTGACCCGCTTTCATTGATCCGCCCTCCGTCATGGGCGTCACGTAAACCCTGCTTTAGGGATGGCGTCCTCGCTGCGGTTAGTCCCGCCATCGAAATGAGGAAGCATCATACTCTGATACCATATTTGTCACGATCCAAGCCCATGGTACGTATTATCTGCTTTGGTCCAACAGACCACAAAGGATTTGTCCCTTGGGCTATGCCATCATCAAATCAGTAAGTGTGCGTACCATGTGAACTTGTACTATGACTTTTAAAGCTCTTCACTTTCTTCTCTCATTCCGATGTGGGATTTGCCTAAGGTGTCATGTGCAGTCCTTCTTCGGAAGCTTGCTAGTCTTAAAGCCTGTCAATCCTTCTCTTGTCCTACCCTCCTTCATGGACGTCACATAAAATTTGGAAAACTAGCTTACAACATTTTTCAAATTCGATGAAAACTTAATTAATTAGTCTTCCTTGCTAAATCTTGTTTGCAATTTTTCTAAAAACAATTATCTACTTCATTCATGAGGCCGAGATTCTAGATTCTCAAGTCAAATCTTGACTGAACATTTTTGCTTCGTTTTTTCCTTTCTTTCTTTTCTTTTTTTAGATAAGTAATGACAGCACAACTTTGCTTTTAAGTTATTCCGAGGGTTTGCCAACTAGCATTTGGTAATCTAATTGTGTTCTGTCTAAATCTTCTACATGGACTTGAGAACTCACAGTTACTAGCCATGCAGGTATAAAGAACTGACAAAACCAAACTGACACTTGATTCAATTATTTCACTACTCTTTCTTGATAAGGTAACATTTTATTAATAAAAAGTACCAAGAAGGTATCGTTATTTCACTACTTCATGAAGTGACAAGTCAATATCTAGCATCTCCAGGATTTAAAGGAAATATGGTTTCATATTATTCATATTTATTTCATTCTCAAGAAAAATATTATTCGTATTTATTTGACATAGCCTTGACAAAATACTCCACTTCCATACTGAATCCCCCCCACCCCCTCCTCAATCTCTGCTTTCTCACCAAAAAGGCAATAAACGTCATGGCAGGAGTACTGGACAAAGAAGATATGTTCATGAGCAACCACAACACTTATGTGATTCTAGCACAAGACAAGAAAGAAAAATGTATGAGAGACAGAGAGAGAGAAAGCAAATTTCCTCTCAACAAACAACCTATATCAGTATATTGTAAATAAATGTTTTTGTTCAACGAGTCCACGTATTCTCCAAATGACCTCAAAATCAGTAGAGATACCCAGCAAAAAAGGGAGAGAGAAATGAGGTTAGAACTTGCTGCCATTCATGTAGATACTATGATTGTTATCTGTGTCAACAATACACAGAAATTACAGATATAGAATGATGAATGATATTTTGGATAAATAAATATGTGTGATATGCAGGCAACTAATCAAACCACCCACATTCAACTTGTAAATAGTTACATACAAACAAAAGAAGTTGTGAGTAATACATGAGGCATGATTCAATATACCTCTAGTAAGCAGTAACATACTCACATCTATTACCATTCTGGTCAATAAACCCGTGCCCCTCATGGATTTATTCCTGAATCATCTCTATTTAAAATCCTAAATTCCTGAACTAGGGATAGTTGTTAGGCATTAATTCTTTCAACGCCTCAATAAAAATACCATTCACAAGTCAATGTATAACTTTAATTGAGAGTTAATCCAAACAAGTATGAGGAAAATTAAATTCAATCATCAACAATAAAAAATTAAAGTGGACACTCACGAGACATGATATACGAAAGCCCAATGACACATAGGAGTAAGATTACAATCCGCTTTTTAGCTTCTTCGATGAGGTCCCGAACCGTCACCGCCTGCCCTTGGGTGCTCATTCGGACCTCCTCCGATCAAATCCTTCACCCCACCACAATTAACAGTCCTCGAGAAATTCAAATCTAACTTCTCGGTATGCGAAATGTTCAACTGAATAGGACTGGTAAAAGGTTAACTAGTGCTGACTGGATCGTCTGGTTGATTGATTTGATTTTGTTCAAACTTGGAAGAGGGAATTAAACGTGACATGTGTCTATTTTCGTCATTTTACACCTTGAATTTCGTTGCGCAATTAAAATTTTGCTGAGAGTAACGCCTTATATCATTTCTGATTTTCTCTCTTCTCAACATCTAATCCTCGCTTATCTGTCCCCAGATGCATGTAATCTAGTTCTAATTGAATTTACGGTTTGGACCTTTGCTGCGCCCGAGAGAAGAACAATAATTAAGCCGCGTCGAATTTAGGATTTTAATTTTATAAATTTTAAATTCTAAGATAATGAATTCAAGGTAGTATTTGATTTTTAAATTGAATTTTTATATCTCATTTGTGTAAATACACTGGGTTCTTGTTGTTGTTGTTGTTGTTGATAAAATTTTCAATACATATATTGAAGTTTGAACTAAAATTGTTTTTTTTTAATTACATAAGGGAATAGGCAGTATATTACAATGTGAGGATTCGAATCCTCACTAAGGTGCAGATAATCAACCAACTGAACTACTAAAATTCCTACGAACTATAATTGTTGGGTTATGGAGAACTCGTAACTTAATGCTAACATCCGTTCATGACTACACGCGTTACAAATTAGAATCAGATACGTGAATTGTTACTGATCACCTTGCTTGATTTTGCTCACTTCAAAATAATGTAAAAAATGAAAAAACAAAGAACATTAGACTTATTTATTAAATCTCTAACTGAATTAAAATAATTATGAGAAATGTAGAACTTGACGTAGTTGTACTAACATGATTAAAATATATTTTGAACTAATTTGATATTGGTTTATCTTCTTTCTTTGCATTATGATCTTTTTTGCTAACTCCGCATGAATTTCATTAGATAGTAAATCTTTCAAGACAGCTTCATTCTAGGTAATTTTAGGTCTATATCATCCTCTTTGCACATTCACTCACAATAATTATACACCTACAAACCTATTGCACCTGGAGGTCGAGCTGAATATGATCAAACCATCTCACATTTTATCCTTATGTATGCTATTTTACCTTCTACTGAAGATGATTATTTTTTACCTTATTTAATATTGTATAAGCACATATCCATCATAAAAGTATTACGAACTATTGCTTTTTATGATATTTGTCTTCCCCCGTCTCAAATTATGTGATATAATTTGACTCGACACGGAGTTTAAGAAATAAATAGATTTTTGAATCTTGTTGTTTAAAGCAAGTCAAAAATATTTATATAGTTATAAATCATCTCGTTAAACGTAAAAAATAAAGATTAAAATTAAGTTATTTCAAAATAAGATGTATCATTTTTTTCTGGGAAAAGGGTCAAATTTACCCTCCAATTCATGTTACGTGTGAATTCTTTATGTTTTAAGTATGTGTCTTTCTGGGGCGATAATGACTTGCTCTGTTACCATACATCATTAAATGAATGGGTATATCTAAAACTGAGTATTTTCGCACCCAAAAAAATTGTCTTGGTTTCATATATCAAGTTAATTAAATATGTGCCGTAAAGTGTAAGATTGTATTAATCTTCATTGGGAGTCTTTTTCATCAATATAAATATATATAGTGTGTACAATGTGAAATCCTAATACAACGAGGATCTTATATCTATCATAATTATACAACATTAATAATTACAAAAATATATGAGAAATATTTTATAATATATACACTACCTCAGTCGGAGCGGGAGGAGGTCGTACGCTGAGACTGGATCTGAAGTCGAGAAATAGATGTCTAAGAAGTCCTTTGGTGAAGATATTTGCATACTGATACGAAGAAGGCACATGCAACACCTTAACATGACTGATTGCAACCTTCTCAATGTGTTTGGTTCGCTGATGTTGAACCGAATTATGAGATAAATATCACAGTACACCGTAGACGCCTTACGCAAAGGACACTTGAGATCCAAAAGAAGGTTTCGGAGCCAGCAGATCTCAGCAACAACATTAGCAACGCCTATATACTCTGCTTCTACACTCGAACGGGATAGAGTGGCATGCCTCTTGGCAGACCATGAAATAAGATTATCCCCTAAGAACACACAGTAGCCGGAGGTGGAGTGTCGCGTGTCCGGACAGCCTGCCCAATCTGCATCTGTATATGATAACAACATGGTCGGTGCAGAGGGGTATAGATGCAATCCATAATCAAGTGTGCCCTTAACGTATCGAATGATACGTTTAATAGCAGTAAAATGAGGCTCCTTGGGGGCATGCATAAATAAACACACCTGCTGAACAACATAAGAAATATCAGGTCTGGTGAATGTAAGATACTGAAGTGCACATGCAAGACTCCTATAAAGTGTGGGACCGGACACTAGATCACCATCAAAATCACTGAGCTTTGATTTAGAGTCAACCGGAGTGGGCATGATCTTGCAAATTGCCATTTTAACCCTGTACACAATCTCGTCTGCATACTTACGCTGACACAGAAACATAGTATCTGCGTATCTAGTCACTGATATCCCCCAAAAAACAACTCAACTTTCCTAAGTCAATCATAGCAAATTCGGTCTTAAGCAGTGCAATGATCTCATTTTTCAACGCATCAGAAGAGGCATTAAGAATAATATCATCCACATATAATAACAAATAAGCATTGTTACTACCTCGATGAAAAACAAAAAGAGAATTATCACACTTGTTGCAGACAAACCCAATATGCATAGTGTAATTAGCAAAGTGTTCATACCACGCTCTATGGGCATGTTTCAAACCATAAAGTAACTTACGGAGACGTCATACATAATAAGGGGCCTCCAGATGGACAAAGTCTGGTGGCTGGTGCATGTAAACAGTTTCTTTCAAATCCCCATGTAAAAATACATTCTTCACATCAAGTTGATGAACCGGTCAATGCCTACCCATAACAATGCTCATAAATGTGCGAATGGTAGCTTGTTTAATGACGGGACTGAATGTCTCACTACAATCAATACCCTACTACTGATTAGTACCATTAGCCACAAGTCTCGCCTTATATCGCTCTAAGTCACCGCTGTCTCTGAATTTGTGACGAAATAGCCACATGCAACGGATCACATTCACCCCATCCAGTATAGAAACCAAATCTCAAGTGTGTTATTTCGTTAAAGCATTAAATTCCTCACTCATGGTCGCATTCCAATCAGGGTCTAGTTTGGCTAATTTTAGGTTTTTGAGAATTGAGGATATGGTTTGTGTGGATATGTTAAAATAAATATTGGGTTTGAAAATCCCGTGTTGGGCGTAGGTTTCCATAAGGTGTGTGGGGGCAAGGGTAGGTTGGGTATTTTGTTGGGAAGTCGATTATGGGTTACTGGAGGCAGTGACGATGTCGGGTTATTGGTGGGGTTGGTTGACAGAGCAGGATATTTGGTGGGTTGTTTATGAGGACGACATCGGGTTGGGTGGGGGTAAAGATCTGGGTAGATCGAACTAGAGGTACTTCCCCTTTTTGTCTTGATTTTATTGCTTCCGGGGAAGCTTTATCTCTTTGTTCTCATTCTTGTTCTTTCATTGGGGAATTTGGATATTTCTTGCTTACTGGTCGTATGATTTTATAGGATGGGGAAATGGTTTACGAGTTAAAAGAATTGGGTTTAGGAGCCTACATGAATATGACGTGGATATGATGTGGCTATTTTTTTGTCTCGTGGAGTCCAAGTGAAACTTATAAGGGCAAATTTATCAAGTATCCTAAGGCAAATTTGATCCCTAAGTTTAACAGATGACAAATTTAAACTATAAACCATAGTTGAAGGGTAAATTTGACCCCTTTTTTATGAACTAAAAAATGTGTATCACATAAATTGAAACAGGATGTATGTATCAAGCTAAGTAGCGCAAATAGTACTTGTAATGGAAAGGACATATCTATTTGTCCATTTATCTAAACAAAACAATACATGCTCAAACAGGTATCACTTTTGTATGTATTATTGATAGTCATGAACCTAATTCTGAATGATAGTGCTTGAAATTGATGATTAATTTCCTTTTTAGAGGAAGTTACTCAAGTTAATTTTAATTCCAAACTCTCAAAAAACATATACTTAAAAGGAAAATGCAACATGTAAGATCATTAAAGTCAGTTTACACTTCATAAACACGCACCTAAGAGTGTAAAAAGAAAAAGAGAAAGCAAACTTAAAAATAGTTATTACTAGACCCTAACACTTCTCTAGCAACCTCCCGAATGCAACTAGCTTTCTTGTCCCACATATTGATCGCATCACCCACTACTCCCGCAAGCCCTTTTAGCCATCAACCTCTCTCCCATTTCATTTGCACTAGCCAGGATCAAACTCCCCTATTTGATTCTTAATGTGTCATCCACAACCCTCTTCTTCTCCATCTTGATCTCCGAATCCATCACCAAAAGATTATGTCATGTTGTAAGATACTCATTCGGAATAACCTTGCAGTCTTTACAGAGACATTTGTCAACCTTCATAAGGAGAAAAAAGTTTATTTGAGTCTTAGCCACCGAACTACGGAAAGTCATCAAATTCTTCTTCTTCTTCTTCAGGAACCTCGAATTATCTATCACCGTCCCAAAAGCTCTAGCAAACTCCAAAAGTGAGACGTCTCCCCCGTTCCTGTCCCCGAGGCCAAAACCTCCATGCACATCCTCATAACCCCCGGAAGTGTCCTGATATGTCCATTGAAATCCCCTCCGATAAATAACTTCTTAATGGGTGGTATACCACTTACTACTTCGTCCAAATATTCCCCAAAACATCTCTTCTCCTCATTGCTCAATCCCACATGTGGCGCATACGCATTAATAATATCCATAGTGCACCCTCCAACTACCAACGTAATCACCATCATTCTGTTATTGACCCTCCTAACCTTTACCACATGATCCCTTAGCTCGTTGTCTACCAAAATGTCTACCCCGTTCCTATACTTCGACTTACCCGAGAACCATAGCTTATACCCGTCTACATCATTAGCCTTAGGTCCTACCCATTCGGTCTCCTAGACACATGCTATATTAATCTTCCTCTTCTTAAGAATCTCAACTAGCTCTATGGACTTCCATGTTAAAGCTCCAATACTCCAAGACTCTATTCTTAGCCTAGCATTACCCTTACCCCCCAACTCTCACCTCCGTCCCCGACCGAGAACATGACCCTAGTCTACAATCATTCACCAACGACACTGGAGCAAAAAATACAAGTCAAAGGTTAACGTAAACACACATACGGAAACCAACACTAAAGCACAAGTTAGCAAGAATCTAGAGGTAAGTTAGGCTACTACAAAACCAAAATGATAAAGTAAATGACAAGAAGAATAAAGACAATAATGTAAAGTCAAGATTCAATAAAATGCCACACGCAAGAAATTAACTACAATGATAAGGACAAATATTGAGTATGGGCAACTGGAGGTATCAACTCCAGGCTGTACATTGTGGCAGAAACAAGAGTCATGAAACATGAGTATTGAAACAATGCAATTCCAAAAATGCAGCAGAATACGAAAGCAAAATGCTAAAACAACAATAAAGGCCATATAAGCAATACCAATAATTTCTAAAACACAACAAAAAGAGGGAAAATAAGAATGCGACACCCAACACAACAGATTACCAAAATCAATCTACTAAACTCAATAACTCACATAAGAAATTAGAAAGAAACAAGACAGATATAACCCACAAAATGGAGTTCAACAATCGCTAACCAGAAAGAAAAAATGAAAAGGAAAGAGGGAACAATAAAACCTGATCAGCGGCGAGAAAATGGCACTGAAAACTGGGTTTCACCCGGAGAACCATTGATTTCGACCAGTGGCAGCACTGTATGATACTTACGTAGATCCGGTACATTATGGTCACCGGTTCGCCAATGGTGGTTGAGTGGACGGTCGCGATAAGAGGGTCAAGTGACTATTAGACTTTTTAATTAGTAGATGAACTGACAAGAATTCTCGAAAACCACTTTATCAAGAAATTAATAATAATAAAAAGAATCTTTAGAAATCCATTCTTACACTCAATATTCGCAGACGATATAGTCCCGATTGATGAGACTCACAACAGAGTGAACATAAGATGGAGGTTTGGAGACAAACTCTGGAGTCTAAAGGGTTCAAGCTAAGTAGGACCAAGATAGAATACTTGGAGTGCAAGTTCAGTAACGAGAGCGACCTTGAGACATGTGTGCATGTGAGGCTTGGTACTCAGGTAATTCCAATAAAAGAGATTTAAGTACCTCAGGTGTATTATCCAAGGGAATAGAGAGATTGATGACGACGTCACACATCGTATTGGGGGCAGGGTGGATGAAATTGAGGCTCGCATCTGGAGTCTTGTGCGACAAAAATGTGCCACCAAAACTTAAAGGCAAGTTCTATAGGGTGGTGGTTAGATCGACTATATTATATGGGGCGGATTGTTGGCTGGTCAAGACTTCGCACACCCAAAAGATAAAAGTTACGGAGATGAGGATGCTAAGATGGATGTGTGGGCATACAAGGAGGGATAGAATTAGAAATGATGATATCCGAGATAGAGTGTGAGTGGCCTCGGTGGAGGATAATATGCGGGAAGCTAGGTTGCTATGGTTCGAGCACGTGCAGAGGAGACACAAATGCCCTAGTGCGGAGGTGTGAGAGGTTGGCTATGGACAGATACAAGAGTGGTAGAGGTAGGCCGATGAAGTATTGGGGAGAGCTGATTAGACGGATATGCCGCAGATGCAACTCACTGGGGATATGACCTCAGATAGGGGGTTATGGAGGACGCGTATTAGGATAGTATGTAGTCCATCGTAGTCCTATCTACACTTACAAACTGGTAGCTGTAGTATTATTATTGTAGGCTCGCTTAGCCTATCATACTAGGAGACACAATATTGTCTTATAGTTCCTTGTCGTTCGATTTATGATGTTATGTGTATCTTGTTTGTCTTATTTACTTGCATTAGTTATTGCTTCCTTTTGCTTCTTTTCTTTTTCAGAATTCGCTATCATGACTTACACACTTTGTTTGTCGTACTTTGCTTGAGCTTGTGCTTTGTCTTGAGCCGATGGTATTTCGGAAACAACCGTTCTACCTACCAAGATAGAGATAGGGTCTGTGTACACTTTACCCTCCCCAGACCCCATATGTGGGATTTTACTGGGTATGTTGTTGTTGTAATAAAATATCACAGAAGACACGCATGCATTATTAGCCCCAGTGACCATGCTTAATTGTTTTCTCCGTGGCACGGAGAAAAGCTTATCTTGCTTATATCTCCATCACATAATTATCAGCTCGTAGGTTTTTCTTTTATTTGTGTGGGAGAATGTTCGCTTATTTACAAATTACAATATAATTGGTTCCAGTGATAACAAGTTAATAACAACTAAGATCTCTCATTTATTGGTGAATTTAAATTTTGATCTTTTTGATATATGACTAAGCATATTTAATTTTTAATTTTGTAAAATGTATATTTTGGTTTCTTTATATCAGAGATATGATACATATAAACTATTTTATAATTATATTATCCTCAAATATGATTTACCAAAAAAATATATTATCCTCAAATATAGTGTAACAAGAAAAAATTAAGACAACACACAGTAGTCAAGTGACGTAATAAGTTGTGAAGTTCAAATTTGTACATGGATCAAAACTGTACATGTTGATTAATTAAATGTTATATGTGCTTAATCAGAATCACAAGAATCAAAATTAAAATTGAGAAAAGTCCATGACTACCCTTCTACATATATTAGGGTAGTAGGTAATCCAGTGTAGTCCTACCTACGCTTACAAACTGATAGTTGTAGTATTATTATTGTAGGCTCACTTAGCCTATCATACTAGCAGACACATTATTGCCTTATAGTCCTTTGTCGTTCGATTTATAGTGCCATGTATATCTTGTTTGTCTTATTTACTTGCATTAGTTATTGCTTCCTTTTGTTTATTTTCTTTTTCAGAATTCGCTATCATGACTTACGTACTTTGTTTGTCGTACTTTGCTTGGACTTGGGCTTTGTCTTGAGCCGAGGGTCTCTCGGAAACAACCGCTCTACCTACTAAGGTAGAGGTAATGTATGTGTACACTCTACTTTTCCAGATATGTTGTTGTTGTTGTTGGTTTAGTTACGGTTAAGTGAATTATAAAATAGACTTTCAAATTCACGAGCGGTAACTAAAAGTCTATTTTTTTTGTATAATAAGCAAATAAATTCTCCAGTATAAATTTTTTGTGATTGTTTGTCTTAATTTGTTGATTTTTTTGGTTGGGATTAGTGAATTACATTGTTGAATTTAGTGAATTGAAGCAAAACGATCAAGATTATCACATCTTATTACTGAAAATTTGATTCGATTAGGAGTTGAGTGTTGAATTGAGTGGACTAATATTACCTAATTCATGTGAAGTTTTTTTAATTATTAATGGCGAGAGTATTTATCTTATATGGAGCTCCATTTTAGCAAAATATATACTCCATCTCAATTTAAGTGTCTTAGTTTGACTAAACACGCAATTTAAGAAATAAAGATTTTTTTTGAATCTTGTGGTCTAAAATTAAAGATGTGTATAATGTATTAAAATGTCATTTAATACTGTGGTTATAAATTTGCCATGTATGATTTTTGAATTATCAACTTACTAAACGTGAAAATAAACATTCTTTTTAGGACATATCAAAAAAGAAAATAAAATACTTAAAATGAAAGGAAAAAAGTAAGTTTTTAAGGTGATTTTATAGCTAGAACAATAGTTAGTGGGAAGGACACATTTGAGCTATTTGGCTAACATCAAGAACATTTTTTAACAAATTAAAAGAAACAACGAATATCATATTGAGAAGAATCTAAAAATATTTTTGACGATTTTACTCATTATAATAATATGATTTACCATATAGGAGTTCAAAATTTGCCAATTTCATTGGGTGGGAGGTTCCTAATTCTCCTATTCGCTATATATATGAACAAAAAAATTATTCTTAAAGATAGTAATAAAACTTGCAACATTAGAAGAGAGAACAATGCTACATATTTCTTCTTGGCAAAAGTTCATGGTAGTTCACCAACTCGACAGCCACAGGACCTCTAAACCTACCCACAAAAGCTCCAATTAAGGTGATCCCATTATCAAACATAAATATATTACGGAGGCTAAAACTTAAGTAAAAAAGCAAAGGCTCCAATAGGCAGACAAGACTGACAGCAACCGACTGTATAACTGAAATAAATATTGGAGATATAATTTTTTTTATAGCGATAAGTAAAATTGATGAAAATGATTGTGCCCAATTTTTTAATTCTAACCTTTTTACTAAGTATTTTCTTTTTTCAACGGTAATTCTTCGTATCGTTATATTAATGCAAATACTCCGAACTACACGCTTCAATGTACTGTCATAAAAGAAGCGCCCACGTAAGCTGTCCCTAGAATTTGCAAGTTGGCATAAGGTCATCCAATAACGACGTCATTTCGTACCATTTCTGTATCTTCTTCACTACTACTCAAGTCTCTCCGCCATGTCTTAACTTAAACCTTTTTTCTTTAGTCTTTATGTGTATGTCTAGTCGCTCTTTCAACTGTCACAAAAAGAGAATCTCAAGATCTTGCTTTTCAAACTGCTAAAAAACATTATTATTCTTAAAAAAAAAAAGTAAACTCCGGTAATGTCTACTGGACTTCCCGGAGTGGCGTCGGGTACAACGGCGCCGTTAGTTCCGGCACATAATGCAACTAATCCACCTGCTCCTCCATCACCGGACGTTGCAAGTCAGCGGTCTCCGGCGACCTCGATAATTCCGCCGCCGTCATCAGGTAATGGAAGCAATACAACGGGTCATGGATCGTCGAATAATACTACTTTAGTAGCACTTGGTGTTGGAATTGGGATTGGTGGAGCACTTGTGCTTATTTGCGTGGGTATTTTTGCCCTTTGGTATAAGAAGAGAAAAAGGCGTCTTGGGTTGGATGGTTTTGGTCCCAAAGGTGAAATCTATGTGACTGTTTTGGGCTTAATTTATTTATTTCCTTTATTGCAATTTTAATATAATATTCTTCTTGTAATTTACTTTAGTTGGATTTGATACAACACCTATAGCTGCGGTGTTTGAAACATAGTTAATGAAGTCATCATCTATTCCCGCTATTCCTTTATTTTACTTACCATTTATTGGGGTCATTTGGGATATTGAATAATTTAATTGTAGACTGAATGTAAGCAATTATTTTTTTAGTGATGTATTTTCTGAATTAAATATCCATTTTGGACTTTAGTTGTTGGCACACTTGGGTATTTTGTTCTCTAGTACCTCTTCAAAGATGGAGATTTTGTTTTAGACTTTAAAATTTTGAATTGTTGTCAATATCAGTATAACACATTACGTTGCTATACACCTTGCAGACCTCAGCTATATGATATTGTTATGTTCTTCAGTGGAACAGTGACCGAAGGAGCTCCTAGTTTTTTTTCTTAGTCTGTGTTTTCAATTTATTTGTGGAACTTGAGGGCTGGTGGACTATCAAAAGACTTTTCTGTTATGCATTTGAATAACATCAAAGTTGTTAATTTGTCATCATTTACTGCATAACTAATTTCAACTATGCCCTTGGTTATGGTTGGTGATGATGGGATCTTTTGAACATTGTCCTTGTTATCCAAGGAGCTATCAATTATGTGAAGTAGTTTTGTGTTTTTATTGAGTTGATGATGATTGAGAATAGAATGAAGATTCAAGCCTCAGCACAACAAATTTCTGCTTCAATTGGGAAAATTATCAGTTGGGAGGAGGGGGGATTTGGTGTTCGTGCAAAATCATTGCATTTCAGCTTTACCACATTATTTTTAGTCAATATAGTATTTTTTTTAACAGATTAGTATTTCCAGAAGTAACAGTCTGGAAATAAGTAATTGAAGGTAAAAACTAAATGAAATTCTTAGATCAGGTCCGCTAAAATGTTGGTGGCATTTTTCACTTAGATGTGCTAAGTACCAACGTCAGTTGAATACACTTCCTTTGGGGAGTGTTTTGTGTGTCATTGCCTTTTCCTCGAGGGAGAGGCCACATTAAATCTCCCCATGATATTTTTTTGATATGACCTATCATCATCATCATCATTTACTTAATATGGTTTTGTTTCTGCTTGTTTCATGCTCAGATAATTTGTTTGGAGGTCAACATCATAATTGGCAACAAAATGGTCCTCCGCCACTGAATCCCTCTCCTCCACCAGTCGTTATGTCAGGTTCACAAGTATCTTCAGTAGATGGATTTACTCCTCCACTGCCACCTTCTACTGGTAGTAACTTGAGTTCTGACAAACCTTTTCTACAAACAACTCCCGATTCCAACTTGAGTTTCTCGAGAACTACGTTCACCTATCAAGAATTAGCACATGCTACTGAGAATTTCTCTTTTACCAACCTCCTTGGTCAAGGTGGTTTTGGATATGTATACAAGGGAGTATTCCATGATGGGAAGGAGGTTGCGATTAAGCAACTAAAAGTTGGAAGCGGGCAGGGGGAGCGTGAATTTCAAGCAGAGGTGGAGATTATTAGTCGTGTTCATCACAAGCATCTTGTTACATTGGTTGGACATTGCATTTCAGGGGCGCAGAGGTTGTTAGTTTATGAGTTTGTCCCAAACAAAACCTTGGAGTTCCACTTGCATGGTTAGTTCTCAGGGTCTCTAGACAGTTTATCTTCTACACTTTAGCATGGACAGCTATCATACTTGCTTTTATTAAAAGTTGTTTCTTAATCAATAATGGAGCAGAAGTTGTCCTCACCATATGATCTAAATTTAAGCTTAATCAAAAGGAGAATTATTTTGCAGATGAACTGGTATAACAAATGACCAAGTTTTGATGTGCATAAATAAGCACCAATTATTTTAGTGTGGTTCAAAGAGAGGGATGTAAGGGGCATGGGTATACAGTACTCACTGATTTTCTTGCCTTCTCAGTATTCAAAGATTTTCTTGCTTTTATTAAAAGTTCTTAATATTTTAATGGAGCAGAAGAGGTCCTTACCGAATGATATAAGATTAAACTCAATTAGAAGGAAAAACTGATCTTGCAGATGTTCAATGACCGAGATTTGATGTGTGTAAATAAGCAATAACCATTTTGTTTGGTTCAAATAGAGGATGCAAAGGGTAAGGGGCATGCATATTCACTAATTTTCTTGCCTTAGGCGAAGTTATATCTTCTCCCTCAGGTTGTATGGTGCGACTGGAAGGAATTAAAAAAGTATTTACTTGCTCTTTCTCCATTTCCAGAGAAGTTGCATGCCCTTTTCATTTTACTAGTGCCAGGAGATTCATTAATTTCCTTGCCTTCTTTTTCTCGATTATGTTTTGAACACAGTTTCTGGTGAAGTGTCTCTTATTGTTGAGCTTAATTGCCACTGAACCTTTTTAGGTACCCCTAGAAAAGTCGGAGAGTAACTGCTATCTTTTTGTTATTTTCAAGTGTGTGTTCTAGTTCTTAGTAACTAGTAATCTTGATGCATTATACCATTGTTTGTCTATCTTTCCAGGGCTGTTTCCCAGGAGTTGAATGTTATCTTTATCATGAATGGTTGAATTTGTTAAATTTTAACCTCTTTAATATTCGCATATTGATACTTTGTTTACCTGTTATACTAATGCAAATAAAAAGGTGACATAACTGGTGGCAAGGAGCATCCCCCACTAAGCTGGGAAACTAGGATGAGAATTGCTTTAGGCTCTGCAAGAGGATTGACATATCTGCACGAAGACTGTATGTTCATGAGTTGCAGAATTCTACTAATTGATATCATCTTTCTTGTTTTAGTCGGCAGAATTTATGATTATGTATATGTTGAAGTTTATCTGTCTTGGCAGGTCATCCAAAGATTATACATCGCGATATCAAGGCCTCGAATATTCTTCTTGATGACAATTTTGATGCAAAGGTGGAATGGACAATTCTGCATCTGTGTGTGTATAGTGTCTGCATCAATGCAGTTGTTTTTAAGCGTTTTTGGTTAAACATGTTTTTTACTCTCTACTATCCACATTAGAGATTAAAATGCAAGACGTTTATTCATGTTGAGAATGCCCGGCTACTTATAAGAGATGCAACAAAATTAAGAGATATAATTTTGAGGTTGAATGACAATTATACCTCTTTCAACTTCATGAATGCCAAAGGCAATCAAGGTTGACCATTTCTACTCCTTCATTTACCTCTGACCTTTAATTGACAACAGTGAATTAACTGCCACCAAGATTATAATAACAGTAAGATGATACTATTACTATAGACATCATTTGTTAGTTGGCATCATAAAAAACCTGGCATATGGTTCTCTTTCTGAAACCTCAACGTTTATTTGAGTACATTATTCAAATAAGTATCACGGTATTTTACACAAAAAATTGATGGAACCTGATATGGAGCGGAAAGTATCTGCACAAGTTACTTGCTAGGAATTATGGAATTCTTTATTATATTTTTTGCCTATAAAGTTGAACTGCTCAATGTTGAGAATCTTCTATGGATTTGTTTTCTCGATCTAAAGTAAAGAAATAGAAACAAGCTGCTTGCTCTTTTTTCCTTCAAATTCAACTTATAATCCGTTGAATTTTATTTATGGTTAGCTGAGTTTCTAAAGCTGAGTTCATCGTAATTTTGTTAATGAGGTGTAGCTGCTGCTGTGGTTTGGTGCTGGCTGCATGAGCACCTCTTTTTACTTGATTATAAATTGATTGCTAGATGCATTTGTTATCTGTGCTCCAGGTTGCTGATTTTGGGCTTGCGAGGTTGAATTATGACTCTGATACTCACGTCTCCACACGAGTAATGGGAACTTTTGGGTAATACTCTTTTTGTTTTCTATTAAAGACGTTTCTGTTTTCATCCCCATGAGTATTAGTTTGCAGTTGCTATAGCACGTTGAGTCAAGATTTAATCCCGATACATTTACGGTTTATCTTTGAGCTCTCCATATCTTTTCTTTCACTAACATCTTCCTTTTTCAGGTACTTAGCTCCTGAGTATGCTCTTACTGGGAAACTGACTGATAAGTCTGATGTCTTCTCTTTTGGAGTCATGCTTTTGGAGATTATAACTGGAAGACGGCCAATTGATAAAGCTCAACACTACCTCGACGACAATATTGTGGACTGGGTAAGTTTCTTTTGTGAGTGGTGCAGTAATCTGGGACAGCTAGCTGGTTCAGATATTTTGTGTGCATGTGCATATCATTGATATCTTTTCCCCAATACACATTAATAAGGGCAGGAGGTTAATACACTATGTGGTTTCCGGACTATTAAGTCTTTCTTTTATTATTTGTAGCTGTTAAGCTTCTGAGATGATATAGAAAATCCATGTTCTTCTAGTTTCCTACTGCACCCCCTGGTTGAATATAAAAACAAAATAACATATCTTCTGAAAAAAAGTAACAATTTTCTCATGAAATTAGGCGAGGCCTTTGCTTAACCAGGCTCTGGATGACAACTACTTTGATACTCTGGCTGATCCAGGATTGGAGAAGAATTATGACTCTGCTGAGATGACCCGAATGGTCACATGTGCTGCTGTTTGTGTGCGCCACCTGGCACGTCGCAGGCCTCGTATGAGTCAGGTATCTTCTGCTTCTGCAAGCCAGTTTTATACATACACTATAGCAGCAGCATTATTAGCTTTAGATTTGCATATAGGGAAGGAACTGTCTGATGTTAGATGTAAGGTTAAATTCCTCTCGTGACAAAATGTTATAACGATTTATAGTAAGTCTTTTTGCTTCTTTCCTGCCCCACCTCACCTAGTAGGATTACACGGGGTATGTTGTTGTTGCTTCTTTCCTGCCCCAAACAGTCATTTCCTCTCTAACACCTAAACTGGTGTCTGATACTTGTCGCCTAAAGGACCTATTAAAACTATACTCTGCTAGTTCCTACTACATGTGCTTGCCTCTATTTGTTTCCTGACACAATTAGGATCTCAGAATGTAATATAATTATTAGGAGGAGTTTATAGCAGATATTTGTAGTTTACGTTTCCAGGAATGTTCCTCAGTTGCCCCAATCCTTTTTTTTTCCCAATTAAATCTCTGGACAACACTGTGTCACATTGTGTTCTTTATGGGGTACTAACAATTACAGCAAGTCTACAAGAGTTTTCCTGAGAATGTTTCCTTGTCTTATGGAATTTCAGTTTCAGATGTTACAATGAGAAAGCAAATTATCATTTCTTTTGAAGTAGTATACTCGCCTTTTAACTGTCCTCTCAAAATGAAATGGAACACTTTGTTTTGTAAACATGCGTTCTGCTTCAGGTTGCATCAGCTCAGCAAAGCTTGATTATACAATTGAACTAACTTGGATCTACAATCATCTTTCTCAATCACAAGGTGGTTAAACTATATTCGAAAATCTAGGGAGGACCTGAATTATGCCAATTCTTGTTAGTTCCAGAAATACACTTCCACTATATTATCTTATGAGTTTAGACTGAAAGAAATAATCCCTTGATTATTTTTATTAATTGAAAGAGTATATATACATTTTACATCTTTCCATAATAGGAGAATCCTATTCCTATTCTACTCCTAAAACCTTATTCTACTTGGACACTAACTATACAATTATGGTAAATATACAATATTAATTACACCTAAATACTACCTAATCACTATGTACAGCAACACGATATGTACATCAAAATATTGTATATCATATGTATATTTAATACACCCCCGCAGTCGTAGCGGACGGTCTTCGGATGCTGAGACTGACTCGAAAATCTTCAAAAAGGACCGAGGGAAGACCCTTTGTAAAGATGTCTGCAATGTGATTTGATACCTGGAAGGGACATTGCAGACGCGTACTTGACCCCGAGCAACCTTTTCGCGAATAAAGTGAATGTCTATCTTGATATGTTTAGTGCGCTGGTGCTGAACCGGATTACCAGAAAGGTAGATGACACTAACGTTATCACAATAAACCAAGGTCGCTTTCTGAATAGGACAATGAAGCTCTAACAGCAAATTACGTAACCAACATGATTCAGAGACCACATTAGCTACCCCTCGATACTCGACGTCGGCATTGGAGCGGGATAAAGTCGCCTGACGTTTCGCAGACCATGAAACCAAGTAATTACCAAGAAACATACAATAGCCAGACGTAGACCGTCTGGTATCCGGACAGCCACCCCAATCAGCATCTGTATACGAGACAAGTGTTGACCTCGATGAAGGATATAAATGCAAGCCTTGACTGTTCCCTGAATATACCGAATGATGTGTTTGATCGCATTTATGTGCTCAACCCTAGGATCATGCATAAACAAACACACCTGTTGTACGACATACATAATATCCAGTCTCATGAATGTAAGATACTGAAGGGCCCCTGCAAGACTGCGATAGCGGGTCAGATCCTCGTATGGTGCACTGGCCGCAGCACCAAGCTTGGGTTTAGTATCAACTGGAGTGAAAATGGACTTACATGATGACATCCCAGCCCCTTTCAATGATCTGAGCCGCATACTTTCTTTGGGATAAGAACAACCCACCTGCATGACGAGTGACAGCAATTCCCAAAAAGTAACTCAATGGCCCCAAGTCTTTCATAGCAAACTCAGAACTGAGCATTGTCATGATAGACTGGCGTAATGCATCGGAAGAGGCAGTCAAGATAATATCATCCACATATAATAGTATATAAGCCAAGGAAGAACCACGACGATATATGAACAAGGGATTATTCGACCTGCTGTGAGTGAACCCAATAGTCGAAACATAGTCGGCAAATCTCTTATACCGGGCCCGTGGAGCCTGCTTAAGCCCATATAAGGATTTTTTCAACAAACAGACATGATGAGGATATTTGGGATCCCTAAACCCCAAAGGTTGATGCATATAGACTGTTTCCTTGAGATCACCATGTAAGAAAACATTCTTCACATCTAACTGATGAATGAGCCATGTTTTCGAAAGAGCTAAGCTGAGCACAGTGCGAATGGTAGCCGGCTTGACCACCGGACTAAACGCCTCCCCACAATCCACACCAACCTGCAGAGTCTTACCATCGCCCACAAGCCGAGCCTTATGCCTTGCAAACGAACCGTCTGAATTGTCCTTATGAGCAAAAACTCACATAGACCGAATAATATTAATACCAGATGGACGAGGCACCAACTCCCACATCTTATTATCAATAAGAGCATTATATTCATCGGTCATAGCAATTTTTCATTTCGGGTCATTTAACGCAGACACAAGATTACAGGGCAAGGGTGATTTAAGAACATTAGAATTTAAATTAAAATGCCTTTTAGGTTTAAAAATACCCCGTTGACTACGAGTGACCGGTCTATGACTCGGGGAAGAGTTGGGCGAATTTTGGGAATTTTTTGGATGCGGGACGGACTGGCCAGCAAGCAGTGGGCCTGCTTGCCCAACTCGGTAACGGGATTGTGAAACAGGGACTGGAATATTGGCGGTAATGGGCTGGGTCACTGGCCCAGTTACCGTTACTAGCCCAATAACTGGACAAGACTCGATTGCGGGCACTGTAGCTAGTGACGGAGCAGTGGGGCCAGCGGGCAGTGGGTCAGCTGGCGGATTTGAGGTGTGGGACGTTCGTAAAATAGTGAATAATATACGGGGATATACCATCATTAAAAAAATTATAAGAACTAGGCACATGATTACTAACCTTAGCAAACGAAAATTGGGATTGATAAAAAATGACATGACGACTAATTATGATTTTATTAGACTATAAATCAAAACATTTGTAATCACGTTGATTAGATGGATATCCCAAAAACACACAAGGGGTAGAACGAGCATGGAGTTTGTTAATTGTGGTGGACGAAAACAACGGATAACATAAGCACCCAAAGATCCTAAGATGCGAATACGAATGAGTCATTATATAAAATTTGAAGAGTGGATGATTCTGTCAAACCTTTGGAAGGAAGAATGTTAAGAAGATATGTAGCTATTTGTAGAGCATGATACCAAAAAAACGGTGGCACGGAAGCATGAATCAATAAAGTGCGGACAATGTTATTAATGATACGAATTTTGCGTTCGGCTTTTCCATTTTATGAAGACGTATGAGGGCAAAAAAAATAAAAATTGATCCCATTAGTTGCACAAAATTCATGAAACACTCCATTGTCATATTCTCTGCCATTATCACATTGAATATTTTTTAATTCTCGTTCGAATTTGGTTCTAATGTAAGCTCTAAATTTTAAGATGGAAAAAACTTGAGATTTTTTCGCTATCGGAAAAGTCCATAAAAACTTAGAATAATCATCCAAAAAAAAACATAATACCGATGACCCAAAGAACTTATAACATGAGATGTCCATAAATCGCTATGAATAATGTCGAATGCCATTAAAGTATGAGAATTAGAGTCGACAAATGACAACTTAACATTTTTTTCTAACGAACAAGATTGACAATTTGGAGTACTACACGTACCCTTACAAGAAATAAAATTATTTTTATCTAAGGAAGACAAAATCGACGACCCCGGATGACCTAGGCGAGCATGCCACAAGGAAGGGGCAAGGGCTGCAAACGTGGATGACAAGGCTTGACACGAAAGACCGAAACTTGGTGTGATCGGATAAAGATCTCCCCTACTATCACACCTCATGAGAGGGCTCTCCGTCTTGAAATCATTCACAGAAAACCCAAAAGGATCAAATTCCACATAAACAGAATTATCAGTTGTGAATTTACGGACATACACTAAATTTTTAATCAATTTAGGGGCATGAAGTGTATTTTTCAAGATAAGTGGTGGATTGGGTGGAGACAAAGTTTTATGACCATAATCACGAATTGGAATAGAGTTACCATTACCAACAATTATACCACGAGGGTTGCTCAAATTGGAATATGACGAGAGAGTACCTTGATCGGATGTCATGTGCGTAGTTGCGCCGGTATCCATTTACCAATTCGGATCCGGTTGCGTTAATCCAAGTGTGCATTGCGGCCTCAATGTCTGTTTGAGTGGGTGTGGGGCCTACTGCTGAGAATGCCTGTGTGGGCCGAGGCCCAAGCAATCCCCATGCTGTCCCGGCCCAGCGCTGAATCGGGAATGAGAGGCCTGACTGTTGGGCCTGAACTGGGGCCGTCCTGCCCATTGCCCCAACCCTACTGCCATGGGCCTCACGTCTGGGACCAGTGGGGTGGTGGCCCACTACTAACTGGACGGGGCCCACTGCCGGAATGTTGTCCACCGGAACCGTCGCGTTTGCCCCCGTGGTTTTTGCTATTATTTTTCCGAGTATTCTTGCCATTACCGTGAGCACGGTTTTGGCCCGAATTATCATCTAACCCCGTAGAATTTGTGGAGGATGTCATCATGACAATTGGACTAGCACTCGTAACCGCCTTTTTAGCCAAGCCGACTTCTTCCAAAGTAAGCATGGAGCGGGCTTGATAAAACTTCGGGAGAGGATTACTTTGACGAATGAGTGTTCCTACGCCACTATAGGCCTCGGATAATCCAGCAACCATCTGAAGAACCAGACGATCGTCGCTAACAGGCGCACCAACGTTGTGGAGTTGGTCCGCCAAGTCTTTCAACCTTGTGCAATAAGCTGAAACATTGGAGAAATTTTCCATGTTGACGTGAGAAAATTCCTGCTCAAGGGTAACAACTTTGGAATTTCGATTATCTTGGAATATGTCACACAACCTATCCCACGCAGCCATCGCCGTAACGTTGGGCTCAATAATCATCTGCAACAGGTCGGTAGAGATAGTGGAATAAATTCATTGAAGGACTGTGGCATCAAGTGTTGTCCATAACTTAGGATCATCCTCGCGTTTAGGTACCTCTGTATCCTCAGGAGTCGCGGGGATTACGTGATGGATGACTTGATGCGAGCGAGCGTGAATTTTGTATAACTCTGCCCACGTCGCGTATTTGACGTTTTCTATTTCAAGAATTAGAGGGATGTGATTCTTGATGTTAGAAACAATAAGGGCAGGGTGAAACGTGTTCTTTGATGTAGATATAATACATGTTCTTTGATGTAGACATAATGAAAGAACAATAGGTGATAGAGGGATTTGAAAGAGAGAAATTTGAGAGCGGAAGAAGACGCAGAAACCGAGGAGAAGCTCTACTCCTAAAACCTTATTCTACTTGGACACTAACTATACAATTATGGTAATACAATTATAATAAATATACAATACTAATTACACCCAAATACTACCTAATCACTATGTACAACAACACGATATGTACATCAACACGGTAATATACATATGATATATTGTATATCATATGTATATTTAGCAAAGAGTAAATTTAAGTTTATACTTGGTTTTGAGATCTCAATTGCAAACTTATTATCCCTCTCATCTCATCTTCTTTAGTTCTTCTTGTTGGCTCTTGCCACCTTTTTGTATCTGGGAGTCTTATATTTAATATCACCTTCTCTTGGCTTATAGTATTCAGTGGTGAAACTTGTTTGATGCAGATTGTCAGAGCTCTAGAAGGAAATTTGCCGTTGGATGAGTTAAATGAAGGACTTAGACCTGGACATAGTGGTATATATGAATCTTATGGAAGCTCAGATTTCGACGCTGCCCAGTACAAAGAAGACCTTAAAAAATTTAGAAAGATGGCACTAGATAGCCAGGCACAGAACTCTAGTGAATGCAGTGGACCTACCAGTGAATTTGGACCGCATCCCTCCGGTTCAAGTAGTGAAGGCCTAAGAAC
The DNA here is from genome assembly GCA_029783415.1 of Anisodus acutangulus. NCBI lineage: Eukaryota > Viridiplantae > Streptophyta > Magnoliopsida > Solanales > Solanaceae > Anisodus > Anisodus acutangulus. The sequence goes on from CM056497.1 coordinate 2,512,377, forward strand.
AACTAAAGTTACACGCCCTAGTTTTGAAGGTCAGCGAGACATTAGAATAGAAGGCAGCTAGGAAGCAGAAAATAATGATTTTTCAAACGGAAAGGAGCAATGTAGTAGAACTCTTCTCAGAAATTGTTGGATTTGGTAGTTTGGTTAGAGAATTGTTGAATTTGGCATACATTTTATATGCCACTGCTCTTTGTAATTATCAATTGATCTAGGTGCTGTTGCAGTTTTTGTATTGTATCGATATCCAGATCCTCCAAAGTTACAAGTAAAGAAAGAATTATCAAAAACAATGTAGGAAGTCATGAAATTATTCACATGGTGAAAGTGTCAGCATTGTTACAACAGGTGTACCTTATAAGCTTGATATTACAATTGTATACTACCTTGGCAGTGTTTGTGATGGTTGAAACTGTTTTCAAAGTAAATACTTACCCACATTGATTGTTTATACCAAATCAAACAATTTATCCGTGTTTGAGTGTAAATACAGTTTTTACTCTGTTCCCAATGGCACAGATCTTGGATCCAATTGGAGCACAAGACCTCAACTTTTACTATATTTCATGGTGGAATATAAAATGAAGCAGTTAGCTTGGTTTTATGTTGTTTGACCAAATCTAGGTTGTCGTATGCATTATTGTCCCAACAGTAGTATCTGGACTTCAAATTCATGCCCAGAGGCCAGAGTGACAGTGGAATACAGGTAATCAAATTTCAAATAATGTGATTGTTACAATCCTTGTAGTTATCTTGTTAGCACAATGGTGCACCGGAAGAGTTTTTTTATAGTTTGAATACTCCGTTTTTCTCTACTTTTATTCACTCATATGCCAAAAAATGATAGTAGTACTTGTTACATTACCACAATTATGCCAAAAAAACTTGATGTACTCTATGATCTAGGTAAGCATGTAAAGTGAACATTCCGTTTTAAGAAATAAATACAATATTTTATTATAACCAAAGATCGAACAAAAATTATATAATTTCTACTATAAGGACGATGCTTAGGCCAAATTGTGTACTTCAACTGTTCTATGGGGCTTTTCAATCGTATATTTGGCAGTGAGCTAACACCGGAGCAAAATACAATGGACATAAAGAAGGCGTAATACATAAACAAGCCTTCAAATTCAGCTTTAGCTGACAAGTATGTCCTCCAACTTTGGGTGTGCACAAGTAGGTAGCTCAACACGTCTTCACTTTGTCAGTTGAACACTCCAACTTACAAAATGATCATCTAGACACCTCCAAAATATATGTGTCACGTTAGCATTTGTTTTTACGTGTTATAACTTTATATAAGTTGAAGTGCCTACTTGTGTACACCTAAAATTGGAGAGCATATTTGTCAGCTGAGACCAAATTTAAAGATATGTTTATGTATCATGTCGATTAAGAAAGACAAATGGTTTGGGGTCTAAATAGTCTTGGGTAGTGTAGAAGTTGTGGGTAAGCACTAAGCACTAAGCAGTAAGCACATAAAACGAATAAAGAGGAATATACCATACACGCACAGTCCTCGCTGTAATGGTAATGTAACTATTGAGTTTTATTAGACCTGGCACTTTAGCACTCATAAAATTTACATTTTTTGGCTTCATGTATATGTGTCCTCTAATTTTTTTTTAAATTTTGACGCCTTAACTAAGTGTCATTCTTATTGAACCCATGAACTCATCCTCAAATACATTTATTAAACCCTCTAAATCTTATTTTTATTAGAAGCAGAAACTATATTGGGGAAATGAAGGTGAAGTAATATTTTAGACATGTGGTAAGCTATTCTTTAGGTCATGAATGTGTCGGTTTCTGCTCTTTCACTGGCAGCTTAATTAATAGCTATTCTTTTCCCCCTCTCAATTGTTGCTACTATTAGCTAAAAGATGACATAATTAAATTAGAATATATATTAGCATGTTGTTACATTGCAGATGGAATACTTACACGAATTGTGTTTAATGGACACACTTGAGGATGAGTTTAGAGATTTAATAGGAATAATACTTAGTTATGTGTCAAACTGAAAAAAGGTAAGTTTAGGGGCAGCATATGCATTTAAGCGTTTTTGTTTTTTCTTAGCTAATTACACAAGCAGGAGAATTTGTGTCCACCCCCCCCCCCCTCCTCTCTGTCTCGAAAGTTGATCGTACCAAAACAAAATTCATTTTCCCATCAATTCAATATCACTGTTATTTATTGAATTTCTAAGCTTTTTGGTTTCAACAAAGAAATAATGGCTTCTCGAAGGCGGATGCTTCTCAAGGTCATAATCCTGGGCGATAGTGGGTTAGTATTTCCTAAATTCTCATCTAATTATTCCGATTCCATCTGTTTATTCGCCAATGTAATTGCTTGTTTTATGCAATTTTGCTGTTTTGGTTTCCGCAATCTCAGTTACATCGCTTGATTCGGTTTATTTCAATTTAGTCTCAAATCTGAGAGCTTAGATTGTTTAACGTTGTATATCAGCTGAATTTGCCTTTTGATAGTCTTTTTTTCCCATTGATTTTTAGTCTTTAACTGATTAAAATTGAAATCAATTGATTGTTACTCCAAAGAGGTAATTGTAGTCTGAGCATCAACGAGAAACATAGAATATAGAGATAATGGTAAAAAACACACCTGAACTATCACTTTTTCACGAATTTCACACCTCAACTATCCCTTGTTCTCCTTTCCTACATGAACTATCACCATCTATATATTAAAACACACATCAACTATCATTTGTTCCCTTTTACTACCTGTAGGAAAAGGGAACAACTGATAGTAGGGGTGTGAAACTCGCAAAAAATGATAGTTCAGGTGTATTTTTGATCATTAACTCTAGAATATATTGTGAAATATTGACCCCTTTTTGATTTCATAATTAAACAGCGCGTAGCTTGAACATTGTTTGTTTGAAGTTGTAATAAAAAAGCAACCTTTGCATTTGTAAGTTTCTTTAATTTTTATTCCTGTTTAAACTTTTCTTAGTAGACCTCTTAATGAAGCCTTAAATTCGTGAATTGATTCTGATGGATCTTATGTCTTAAATTTTAAATGTCACCGCGTTGTTGCACACTACTTTATCATCTAAAGTGTATTACTAACTCAGTTTTTAATCCTTTTGTAGGGTGGGGAAGACATCTCTGATGAACCAGTATTTTCAGATTCCTCTCTGTTGAATTGTAAAGTAGATATTCTTTTCCTTTTTGGGCTCCTTCTTACTGTATACTTTTCTTTCACAATTACTTTAGGTATGTGAATCGCAAGTTTAGCAACCAATACAAGGCCACAATTGGAGCTGATTTCCTGACAAACGAAGTCCAGTTTGAGGATAGGTTGTACACATTACAGGTTAGATATAAGACACAGAAGCATACAATGAAAAATATTCTCAATCCCCTTTTATTCTGTGAAATTGCTTTGTCCATTGTTATTACATTTCAACAATAATACAATAGTTATTTACTAGCCATGTTTTCTTTATGTGATAATGCCCCTTAACACTTCTTTCAGATAACAAACGTAACTAACACGACCTTTATTTCTAACATCAATCACGTGTCAAGATGTGATAACATTGCAGTAGAGTAGTGCCTGTCAAAAGTTTCTGTAGGGTTTACTGCAGAAAGCTTGCTCACCTAAAGAGACGTGGTTTAGACCAGTGATAGATGGAGAGTGCTACTTGCAGGTTCACGGGAACCCAATAGCTGTTGTTCAAACCCTTTATATGTATTAAAATATTCAGTATTTGAATGTGAACCCAATCATTATTGTATATTAACTTGAAGTCATTGTAAGAACTCATAAACTTCAAATCCTTGATCTGCCACTGGTTTAGATGTGTAAAGTCCCATACTTTCTCTTGCCCCCTTCTAGAGTGACCATTTCTTGTGCAATTTTACTGTATCTTTACTATCAAACAACAATCCAGAGGTTCTTATTTGAAGCACTATCTCCATAGTAAACTTCTTATTTCTAAGAAGTAGTTAATAGAGTTTCTTCTTGCTTGTCAGTTAAATATCCGTTGTGTAATAACAAGACAACAACTATGCTTCAATCCCAAGCAAGTTGGGGTTGGCTATATGAATCCTCACTGACCATGTTGTTCCATTTAAACTCATCTTAGACTTTTCTGTAATCACGATAACATGATTTATTGCTCATAGGATTGTGGTCTGCACTAAGAAATGTCCATTGATTTCATTTTACGAGTTTTATTCAATATCCTTGAATGCATTTACACATTTTCTGTAGCTTCATACTTCCAAATTCTATGTCTTGCCTTTCTTAGTTTCATATTTCAGTATTTGTAAAACTGTGTCTGGGGAATGGTAGAAGATCTTCAATCTTATCCTCATCCTGAACTTGGGAGTTTAGACTCAAAATGGAATGCCTCTCAAGATTGAGAAAAATTTTGGATCACATAACAGGGTTTTGGAGGCTGTTTGGCTGACTAACGTGTTAACTGACTGGCATATGAACAGCTGGGGTTTTTACAACATCCTTTTCTTTGACACCGCCATCATATACTGTGAAAACTGCTCCTGGGTTCTTCTATTTCCTTTACCCACCTTTTCACTATACATGCGTATTACACCAATAGCAGAGGTTTTGGCAGTAAAATCATGGAATCAAGAAAGATGCATTAGTTCAAAAAGAAACCAACATTCAGTTCTTGGTGAACCTATTTGTCTTTTACCACATCCAATGTCATAGATGAATCTGAAATGTAGCTGTGTATTTGATTTTCAAGCAGCAATTGTGGAAAAGTTTAATGCACATAAACACCCTATTTCTGTGAGCAATATTCGTCAAAGCCAACATAATTTTCTTGTAGTCCTGTTACCTTTCTAAAAAGGTTCAATTTTTCTTGTAGTCTAGTGGAAACTCTAGCCGTCTCAAACAAATGATTTCTTCAAGTATACTGGAAATTAGATTCCAAATTCATGGTTTTCAGGTTAATTTGAATTTATGACTTGTAAGATATTGAAATATATGGACGGTTTCAGGTGAGGTAGAGGTAGGCCGAAGAAGTATTGGGGAGAGGTGATTAGACAGGACATGTCGCAGTTCCAGCTTACCGAGGACATGACCTTAGATAGGGGGTTATGGAGGACTCGTATTAGGGTAGTAGGTAGTCCACTTATCCTTTTGTACGAGTAGTCGCAGTTTTGCTTTTTAGTTTCTTGTCTTCTGATTTATGATATTATCTGTTGTCTCTTGTACTTTGATTATCTTATTTATCTACTGCTCCTTTTTAGACTACATTATCATAGCTTTTTCGCATTCGCTATTTTCGTTTTCATACTGTTTTTTGCTTTGAATTGCTTGTCCGTATCTGACCGTCTTTTTGCCATGTTTTCTCTTGAGCCGAGGGTCTTTCGGAAACAACCTCTCTACCTTCCAAGGTAGGGGTACGGTCTGCGTACACTTTATCCTCCCCAGACCCCACATAGTGGGATTTCACTGGGTATGTTGTTGTTGGCTAGAAATCCTGAATACTTTTCCAGAGTTGCTGGCCTACTTCTTTTCTAATCTACTGGACTTATTTTGTTTGCCTTAGATATGGGATACAGCTGGGCAGGAAAGGTTCCAAAGTCTTGGTGTGGCTTTCTACCGTGGAGCAGATTGTTGTGTTCTAGTGTATGATGTGAATGTCATGAAGTCATTTGAGAACCTTAACAACTGGAGAGAAGAATTTCTGATCCAGGTAGTATAGACCCCTAATTTGCTTGCAAGCTTCGGCATGTAGAATTGATTTCTGAGAAGTTCTTTCCTTAATGGTCAGGCCAGTCCATCTGATCCTGAGAACTTTCCATTTGTTGTATTGGGGAATAAGATAGATGTTGATGGTGGCAATAGTCGAGTGGTAAATTAATTTCTCTCTTGATGAATCTTCCGCACTTGAGTGATACTCTTACTGAATGTGATATCTTTGGATGGGTGTGGATGGATGGTTCATTGAATTTATAAGATTGGCTGTGTGGATTGCAGGTGTCTGAGAAGAAAGCCAAGGCATGGTGTGCCTCCAAGGGGATACCTTACTTTGAGACCTCAGCAAAAGAGGGATTCAACGTGGATGCAGCTTTCCAGTGTATAGCTAAAAATGCTCTGAAAAATGAACCTGAAGAAGAAATGTGAGTACCTCTTCCAAACAGGATAGTATCTATTTTACTAATTTATCTGGCAGGGGATGCATTCAGCTTACTATACAACAACAAACCTAGTGTAATCCCACAAGTGGGGTCGGGGGAAGGTAGGATGTACGCAGACCTTACCTCTACCTTTGTGAGACAGGGGTTGTTTCCGATAGACCCTCCGCTCAAAAGAAAAGTATCCGACACATAATTATAATAGAAATAAGATAGCAAAATAGCAAGATATAAAACAAATGCTGCAACAGATAGTAATACACATTGAAAAATAAGAAATTACGTGATGACTAAATAATACTATTAAAAAGGAGAAGTGGAGGAGAGAAGGCTTACTCATAAGGGTCTGGGCTTATGACTGGAAAAAAGAGGAAGTGCTTATTCTTTAGAAGTGGAAGTGTCTGGCGAACTATTTTGAAGGAGTCAATGTCTTTTAGATCATTGGCTTCTTTACTTCTATTACTTCCTTTTGCGGATTGCTTTGGTTTGCTTTCTTTGAGACGAAGGTCTATCGGAAACAGCCTCTCTACCTGTCAGGGTAGGGGTAAGTCCTGCGTGCACTCTACCCTCCCCAGACCCCACTTGTGGGATTACACTGGGTACATTGTTGTTGTTGTTGTTGTAATGTCTTCTAGATCATGAAAAAATTGTCTTGTACGCGAGAGATGATCTCAGAAAACTGAAAAGTCTTGATCTTGATAGATATATTTTGATGAAGATAAGAGGACCTTGAAAATTTCTTATGTTTGGATTTGATTGTTCTATTTCACATCTAGAGGGTAATTTGACGAAATTCATAGTGAAATTGGAAATACATTAACATGCCTTTGATAATAAAATTAGAAGTTTGAATCACCTGAGGCACAATGGAGTTGCCAACTTTTGTATGTCAAAACATTTAGGATCCCCTCAAAGATTTTTGTTGAAGTTAATTGCTCGTTTCATCTTTTATCTTGTAGATACCTTCCGGATACTATTGATGTTGCTGGTGGAAATCAACCAAGATCAACAGGATGTGAATGTTGAAGAGTTTCTTTGGTTGCATTATTCCATAGACTGCTAGTGCACGTTCCCTGGATCTGATGATTTATTTACTATTACACAGTTAAATTCTCTGTATTTGATATTAGATTCTGGATTCCTCTCTCCGAAAGTGTAATTATGATTTTGCACCTTGATTTTTCTCTCCTTTGATACTTATCTTTGTTTCAGACTGTATGCTGATATATGACAATATACCATTCATGATCCATACACTTGACTACATATTTTGTAGGGATGTAAATGGAGCACAAGGCAGGGCAGGGCAAACCTTGACCCGCTAAGATTTCAACCGGCCCTGCCCTATTTAGCAATTTCGTTAAAGTTTTAGTTTTAGTTTTTGTTTTTGTCTTTACTTTCTCTATTTGTTTTTATGTTGGATCAAACTTAAATCAATCTCAGAAATACTAGATATTTGAAATAAGCTATTGGAAATTTATTAGAAACATTTACTAATTGCTATTGGTGTACCCATAGCAGTTATCAATCTTTGTACCCGAAAGAATGCAAATTATCTATAGTTGTCTAGACTAGTGTTTGCAGTTATTGAAGTGAGCTGTGAATAAAGTATTGATATAATGATATAAGTTTCATGAAGAAGTTAAAAACTAAGTGCTCGTGTATTTTATGTTAGATATAAAGTTTATTATATATTGCTTAAATATGAAAAATCCTTCTCTTCTATTCCTTTATGTCCAAAGTCCAAACTAATGGTGAGTTGAAATTGTCATTGGAACTTGAGCAATATTATATTAGTACTATATACTCTTTCCGTTTCATAATAAGTCCGAAAACACACATTAAGAAATCAATAATGTAATAGAAAGTTTACCAAACTACTCATATATAATAAAAATAGATTACTTTTCCCTTTTAGATAAAGCATGTATGAATAATAATAATTTATGTCTTGAATAGAGAACTTGTCAATAAATGTTTCTTGAATAGATAGCTTGTCATTTTTTTGTCTAAGGTATAGTAGGAAAAAGTAACAAATTTATGTCTTGAATTTCTAAGGTGACACTTAATTTGAGACAAATTTTTTTTGTTAAGCTGACACTTATTATGGGACGGAGGGAGTATATAATATGATAACAAAAATGCAGTACTAGTTAATGGTCTTCCGGTTGAACCCATTTCCAAATGCCACACCATTCCCAGGTATAAAAGCCAACGACCAACCATGAGAACACCAGTACCTACCACCTTGACCCGACCTGCCCTGCCCAGTTATGTATTTCTTGAAAATAAAATTTGCCCTGCCTTATTTAGTTGCTTCCCTGCCCTGTCCCGTTAAGGACTTGTCCTGCCTTGCTCCGTACCTGCCCCATTTCTATCCCTACATGTTTAAAACATTGCCCTTTTCCAGAGATGAAAGATATTGCTATGAGCTGTATGAATGGATTTGTATATTGATGTTTGAACACCGACGTATTTCGTGGTCATCATTGTAAAGAATGAAGATAGGGACCGGGCGGCCAGTGAAGGCTCATTTAATAGACAGGTTCAATCCCCGTCGTTCGCCCATCAATAAATGAACCGTTTATTAAGGAGTTCATGTTCCCATTCTATATCCGATGTGGGACTCTTAACACTCCCCGCAAGCTCAGACCTTGTTAACTGGAGCGTGGATAATATAATTTGGGGGCCCAACATCGGTGAACAAAGAATTGGAATGTGCATGGCTCTGATACGATGTAAAGAATTGATTTTGGGCCTAACTCAACCCGAAAAGCTAGCTTGTAGGGTGTGGATTGTCCAAGTCCATATAAGGAGTCAATGTTCTCATTCCATTTTCGATGTGATACTCTTAACACTCCCCAGCATGCTCAGACCTCGTTAATGGGGTATGGACAATATAATTTGGGGGTCCAACATCGGTGAACAAAGAATTTGAATGGTTTTGGCTCTAATACCATGTAAAGAATGAATCTTGAGTCTAACTAAACCCCAAAAGCTAGCTTGTAGGGTGAATATTGTCCAAATTTATTTAAGGAATCCATGTTCCCATCCCATTTTCAATGCGAGACTCTTAACAATCATATATGACACAAGCTAGCTCCAAAGGACAAGATTAATTGTCCTTTTCAGAATTGCCTTTTGCTCCTGGAGTATCATGCGAGTACTTTATTAAGAGTACTAATTTTCACTTATGTCGAGAAATCAGGAGCGTTATTTTTTTTCAAGATCTCTTTTAATATTACTTTCGAGGTGATTGTTGTTTTAAAGAGTTTTACAATAATTTATCTTGTTTAAAAAGTTGTTCGGGTAACTATTAATGAATGATGATAATTGATGTTTTTGAAAACTAATTGTTATGAGAAGTAAAAAGGGTGTCTTTAATATTTGTTTTTTAATGTCGCGTCTTAAAACGTTATTCCAATGAGTAATACTTAGGCAAACGTTATCCATGAACTTCTAGAAATTTCAAACTTTTCTTAACCAATATTTACTTATTTAATTGCACGATTTTCTCTTCAAATGGGTTGGTTTTTAATTTTTCTCCCTTGAATGAAACTTTTACTTATTGAGGCATAAAATTTTTAAACAATTTAATATAAATTATATCGAATTTCAAAAATTAAAGACCAACACAAAATAAGGACAAAAAGTGCAAATGACCCTATTGTACTTCAGGGCGAAGTGTAACAATGGATTTGACGAAGGCCCAAAAGTGTATCATTTTAGACAAATAAAATATTATTTAGAGCCGTTTGGACATGATTTGAAATCATGAAATGAAATTACGAGATAAATCATATGATAATTTGAAGTTGAAGTTTTGTTTGAACATGCAATTTGGATTTTTAAGTTATATTTTTTCTTATAGACATAAAACCCCCACAAGTTGTGAAAACTATCAAAACTTTTTCAATTCTTATATAATCTTACCAAATAAGCAAGTCATAATTTATAACAAAATTAATACGCTACTAGAAGGTCTTTCCAAAAAATATAATATCAATTGATCAAAGTTTAGTTCAATAAAATGGAAAATTGAATAAGAGTTGTAGTGTAACTACTCTTTAATATAATCTTACCAAATGATTGATAAGAGTAAAATTGTTATAAATATATTACCAATTTATACATCTTTTAATATTTGATATAAATGATTGATAAATATAATTGATAAATATATTTACCAACTTATGAATTTATTTTTATAAAATATAAACTTATTAATCAACTTTTATATTTTAAAATTTTAAAATCATGATTTAGAATCCCAAATTATATTATTTTAGATTATTTAGAATTTCATCTCATTAAATGAAAGAGCATGTCTAAACGCTGACTTCTTGCGTGTCCAAACACATACTTAGCAAATCACAAGTAACCAATATTATACTTCATGCATGATTCGTAATCAGTTTTTCTTTCTCTCAAAATATTTAATATTTAATTATAACTGCATAACACGTATTTTTAATTCAATTTATTTCTCAAATTAACATAGATTGGTGCACTGTCCAAAAAATCTTTTTATTGAAATATATTTTAGAGTTACCGGTAAAGTTATTATCATGTGATCAGAAATTCATAATTTAAATAAGATTATATAAAATAGATCCGGCCCTTTTTCGGACTTCGCATCTAGCGGAAGCTTAATCACCCGGCTGTCCTTTTATCTGTTGAGGCAACAGGTTTCACGATATATATACGGGTTCTTCTCGAACTCTTAACCGACAAATTGTGTCGGTCTAGTCACATGCGACTGTTTGAAAACTGTGCCATTCGCCTTCTACAAAACATAAAAGTCGTCCACAAATCTTTTTGGCTCACAAATCACAATCGATTTCTCTTTTTTAGGGTTCCAATTCAAGTAAATTAGGGCTTTTTTATTACAATGGAATTAACAAAGGAATCGGAGAGTTTGCTCGACAAAATACGACCACCACGTCTCGAAGATGCGGGCCTCGAAGATTGTGCATTACCACCTGAATCAATCAAAGAAGCATTTCTCAAAGCCGCCAGTGCCGTACGATCTATGATTTCACAATCGGACGATGAAGATGAATCTCTAGACCTGTGTGTGAAGACTCCATCGCCAACCGAGAATTCTACCAAGGATGCTCTTGTAGGAATCACGGAGGGTATTTCCGACATTTCAGGAAAATGTACGACGGAGAAGGGCGGTGGCGGTGAATTTCCGGAAGGGACGGCTGATGTGGTAGATGTAGACGGTGCAAAGGAGGCGGAAGACGGCGGAGACTTGGTGGATGGATTATCTCTACCGGAAGGCGGTCAATCGTGTGTGGATGGATTGCAGGGTTTGGAAATTGGAGACAAAGTGAGGAAAATTAAGAATAAGAAAGTGGAGGAGGAAGATGAAGAAGAAAACGAGAAGCCAACTCTAGTTGAAGATTATATATGAGAGCATAATAATGTTTGTAAGATATAATACTCTTTAACTTTTTGTGGCATATCGTGTAAATTTGTTGAATAACATAGTAACAGTACTAGGTATGTACTAAAAGATTGTGTATGTGAAGTTTAACTGATGGATTTATGTATAATCATCTGCCTTTTATCTATTTTTGAAGCTATCTCGCAATGTTTTTTATAAAAAAATCTTTCCATTTGTTCTAGCAGGTGTTGCTGGCTGATGGGAGGGACAGATATCCGTGGAATTAGCTACGGATAAAAGAAAAATTGAACTTTAACTAATGCAAAATCAGAAGAGCTTATCTTAATTTATGTGTTGAATTTATATTTGGCCAAGGAAGTACAAAAATAAAGCACATGTTTTTGCAGGCATCATTGAAATATTAAATACGTACTCGTTTTTTAAATTAGAATATGGAATTGGATTGGTGATGCTATTTGATTCAACTTGTCGGGGTTGGGTTTAGGTGTTAGATGTTGATGACTTTGATGGTATTGGTACCAACAAAGAGGTACAGAAATTGAATGTTATGAAATGAGACTAGGGGGCATCTATTTGATATATTTGGCATACAATGATATGATATGGGAAATGTGATGAAATTAATGGGGTTGAAATAACTGGGTAAGGAGGGTTAAACAAAACCATTTACTCTTGTTCACTGCTTTCAGTTAATGTCTCTTCTAATCATTATTTCAAAATTAAGGTACTACTTGATGATGTACTAGGAATATCTGCTCCATTCGGTCCATTTTGATCCAAGATATATATGAATATCGTGTTGTCTAGGATAAATTGGTCCACCAGGAAGATGAAGCAATGATATTTTCTAAATATTCTTTCATCAATGATATATTTCTTATTTTGAGTAGAGTTGTATTCCTATTGTAATTAGTTCTCTCCTATTTTAGATAGAATTATATTTTCTATTATATTTAGGTTGATTAATTACATAGTTTAAATATTCTTGTACTACTATATATATTGTACATTATTGATGAATACAATCAAGAAAAATGTTCTTTTATGATATCAGTAGCCTTAAAATACCTCCGCCTCCGCCGATCATAGCTCTCGGCCGCCACCCCCAGGGAACCCTAGTGTTTTTTTCCAGCCATTCTCTCTCCCTTATCCTCCTAAATTTCATCTTTCATGACTGACAAAATCAAATTTCATCATGCACTTGTAATAAACAACATCAAAAACTCCATCTTTATCACCCTTGAAATGGAAAAGGGTCGATACTCCTCATGGACGGAGCTTTTTAAGATCCATTGTCGTGTTTATGAAGTTATCGACCACATCATCCCTCCTACATCGAAGTCCACAGACCTACCCTCGACTTCGACTTTTGATGATGCACTCTGGTCTCGTTTGGACGCAGCCATCCTCCAGTGTATATACGGCACAATCTCTAATGATCTGTTGTACGTCATCATTGAGACCGATGCCACTGCCCGCCAAACGTGGAAAAGTTTGGAAAGTATTTTCCATGACAACAAACTCAACGAGCGTTATACCTTGAAAATCAGTTCAAGGACGTTCATCAGGACGATTTCCCAAACGTGTTTGAATATAGTCAAGAACTCAAGATGTTTGCCGACCAACTCTCCAACGTCGGCGTACTAGTCACTAATTAGCGATTGGTCATGCAACTTATTGCAGGCTTGAATGAATCATATGATGGTGTTGCCACATCCTTCAGCAATGCACGTCGTTACCTCTGTTTTATGAGGCTCGTTCGAAGCTTATTCTTGAGGAAATCCGGAAAATCAAGCGCAACACCACTCAGGCCAGCATTGCTGACGCCGCCCTCACCACCACCGTCGGGTCCTCTGCCGACGGCAGGGCCTCTAATTTCGGCAACTAGAATCGCCGGCCCGAGGACTTGCATCAGCTCGCATCCACCCGCAACAACCGCCAGAGTAGGCAGTCCGGCAAGGGTCGCGGCATACGGAATTCCGGCAACAATGGTGGCGGGATGGGACAGTCCCCGCCGGCAAGAAACAGCCAGCAGCGACTGCGGCGGTGGCAGTAGCCTCTGCCGTGGGCTGCCTACCCGTCATGGCCATGTGGGCCCAACCGTCATGGGTCTCTCCTCCTAGCCCGTATCTGACATCCTCGTGGACTCTACCTCAGAACCGACAGACCCACCCTGGCATACTTGGCCCACGTCCCCAACAGGCCTACATAGCACAGGCGCGCTCTCAACTTATGCACCGACTGACATTGAGGCAGCTATGAACACAATGTCACTTAACGCTCCAGATGAAAATTGGTATATGGACACATGCGTCACATCTCACATGACGGCATCACATGGTACTCTAACATCTTATTCCATTTTGACTCATTATATGGACTTGGACAATCCTCACCTTACAAGCTAGTTTTGGGGTTTGAGCTAAGCCTAAGATCCATTCTTTAAATGGTATCAGAGCCAAGCCCATTCAAATTCTTTGTTCACCGATGTTGGCCCTCCAAATTATATTGTACACGCTCCAGTTAACGAGGTTTGGGCGTGCGGGGAGTGTTAAGAGTCCCACATCGAAAATGAAATGAGAACATGAATTCTTTATATAACTTGGACAATTATCACCCTACAAGCTAGCTTTTTGGGTTTACTAAAAACGTTTGAAATTTACTCCAGTTTAGCTCTTTAATGGAAATTTTTGGGTGTGGCCTTTATTATTTCTCTGTCCGCCTTACAAGTCTACTAGGCGCTTGGCTGTAGATGTTAGTTTTTCCCAACCCCGCGGAGCCAAGTAAATAGTACTCCATTACTTTACTAAGTACTTACGTATATAAGAGGCTAGGGAAATCAGGTCTTCGTCGACATGCCTGCTTTCGGCCGAGAGTATTTTAAAGTTTCAGCGCTTTAAAATGTTATACCGAAATGCTCTATAATCGTACGTATATACAATAGGACAAGAAAACCAGTACGTATTGGCTTAATTACTTCTGTTCTGCCGAAAAGCTGTACTTCAGCTTTTTTGTACCTATTGGCTTTTCATATTTGAGACTTTTTCTCTTCATTTGCTGGAGTTCTCCTTTGAACTTGTGGGTCCCATTACATCAATACACATTTTACTCTTTCAGTAATATTTTAATCTCGATTGATTCAACAACACAAACATACCGGATATATAATCCCACAAGGTGGATATGAAAAGCCAGATAGTACGCAGACCTTACACATACTTTAAGAGTTAGGAATAAAGGTGGCCAACGGGGCGGATCCCGGCGTTGAATACCACAAAGAGAAAGTGTACCTAATAAAAATGTGATTTGGGACAGGACCCGAGGGGACAGGGGTAGGGCGGGATCGATCCTCCGGCGGGACATGCAGGATCCGCCGATGTCCCGTTTCGGTCCCGTCAAAAAAGGCGACTGGTCGGGATCGGGGCTGGGCGGGACGGGGTCGGGATCGGGTTTTCCGATTTTTTTTGCATTTAATTTTTAAAAATAACATATAGAAACACCTCAATAATTGAACAAGATAGTGTAATAAAAATACCCCAAAGCTGTTTTTGTGCCTCTTATATTATTTAATAAAATATGATTTTTTTATAATACAATTTCAAAATTGCAACTTTGTGGTGTTGAAAGTTGCAAATAACATAGTAAAATTATAATTAAAAAAATTACATATTTAAAAACACATTTTCTAGTTTCTTTATAATGTCTTGTGGTTCTTCTGTTGGAATTTGAATTTGTTGATAAAATTGCTCGACGTTGCTTCCACCTCCGTTGGATAAGATTTCGTTGTAGTTTTCGTCGTCTTCTTCGTTGATCTCTAGTTGGCCGAACCTTCTACGCTCCGCTCGTATCCAATCTCTGAATAATACTGCAATCTCCAAGATGTCTCCCGCTAATGAGTGTATGTGCTCTCCTATTTGAAATCTTTCGGCAGAAAAAGCGTTTTCAGACGTTGTTGATGACGCTTGAATGTTCAACACATCTCGGGCCATCTTTGATAGTGTCAGAAATGCCTTCTCATTCTCCTTTCAGTATTTCAGCAAGTCTTCACGTCCTTCTTCATTGAGAACTGATTGGTACGGTACAACACCATGCAAAATAAAAACATCAAACTCGCTAATTTGATTAATAGTGGTACCACCAAATATTCTATTTCTAAGGCTTTCAATACCAGTCGCAGAAACAACATGTCTTTTTTAGGTTGTATTGAATAAGAAGAAGAAGATGGTATGGAAGTCGGTTGGTTGCTAGCACTTTCTTGTTGGTAATGCGTATATACTTTTTTGCATTCATCATGTATGCTAGACAACACTTCTTCTTTAGTTTGTTCCTTAGGTGGTAGGTCATTTGGATTTTTTGGAGTTGGAAGTGGAAGTACTGCTATACAATCATAAATAGTTTCAATAAGTGCTTTACAACCGTCTATTTTAATTGTCGGATTTAATACAACACCAATAATATAAATAGTGGAAATAGGAATATATTTTTTTTAATTTGATAAATATTTTTTAATAGGTGCTTTATAAGATGGTTTTTCCATATATTCACTAAGTAATGAAAATATTAGAGTTATATAAAATAACATAGTTGAAATAGTATGATAATATATATCGAAAAATTCTTTTGTTGCTTGAAAATTTTTCTCTAGAAATACAATAAGTTCTGATTTTTTTTTCCAATCGTTATTTGTAATCATATCAATTGAATTTCGATTATGGGCGTTAAAAATAAAGTTATAGGTCTTCTATAATCATAAGCAACAAGTAGTTGTTCGAATAAAGAATTCCACCTAATCGCTACTTCTTCGGGAATTTTTCTATAAGGTAGTTCACAATCGTGATAATTTTTTTTATATTCGTTTTTTCGTTGTATTCTATTACTTCTAAAAATAGAATTTACAGCAAATTATATTTTATTAAGAATGTCTTCAAAAAGTGATAGACCATCCTTTACAACTAAGTTATAAATATGGCACGCACATTTTATATGAAATTGATTAAAAAAAGATAGAGTTAAAAGATCTTTTAGAAGTCTAATAGCATAATTATTAGAAGAAGCATTATCTAATGTAATAGTCATAATTTTAAAGGGCAAACCCTCCACCACAACTAATTTTGTTATTGCTTCCATGTCTCTATGTTTATCGTATTTATGGCCTACAATTACCCCCCCCCCCCCCCCCGTTATAGGGTTAATTTGACCATGTACTTGATCCGGAACAATATGTGAACCTTGTCCCGACTGAGAGCGCATTGGAGCACCTGATTTTTTAGCCAGGTATTGGTCTCACCTAGCTTTGTGAAAGCCTTGTACATGTCTCAATAAACCTCTCATCCCACCCTGACCTTTTCTCATTTTAAATTTATAAACCTTTTTACAAATTTGACATCTAACTACTTGATTCTCTTGGTCCCTGTCAAAAAAATCCCATGCAACTGATTTTAATTTCCGTTGTGTTGGGCCTCGTCTCATACTATGGGGAATAAGAGGCGTTCCAGTTTCAGTTTGAGGTGCAATGGTGGGTGTGTCATCTAGATTAGCTTCTAAATTAAAGTCTGGTTGAGTTGCAGAAGATATCTCATCGTCTAATGGTATATCATTAAAAATTATGTTTCATCTAATGTGTGTAATCAATCAAATCATCTTGTCTAGGAATAAGCTGACTAAAAGAAGTACCCCTGCCATTGTTACCCTTACTAGAAGAAGCACCCTTACCCTTACTCTTAAACTTATTCCTTCCATTTTAATTATGCTAATAAATAATTAAAGATAATAAAATTAAGTGCGCTAATTAAAATAAAGTAACAATAATAATTTAAAGAAGGAACGAAGGTACCAAACGCCAACGTAACATCGACGTGTAATCGAGGTTGAGAATTGAAACTTTGCTCGATGGATGATCCTCAAGCTAGTTGCCAACTTCACTCCCAATTTTTGAACTTTGATATAGTTATACAAATGAACAAATAAAATTTAATATTTAGTAGACAATGTAGACTTGTAAATAGATAGATTGAGAGATTAGAGAGATTGTATGAAGATTTGTGAGAAAGATAAAGAGAAAATGAGGTATTTATAGTTGGAAAATTGGTATATATTAACTTAGGGGTTAAAAATAAATATCAAGGGGTTTGGGGGGGGGGGGAATGGACATTGCACAACGGCCAAAATATAAAATGGTCGTTGTGCAACATGTATTTTTTGCAAAGGGGGGGATCGGGCGAGGGCGGGTCGGTGGGATCGGGACTGGGTCGGGACGGGAAAAGCCCAGGTCCCGTCCCGAGTTCGAGTCCAGTCCTGGTATTTTTTTGCGGGGTCAGGGCGGGACAGGGCCGATCCGTCCCACTGGCCAACCATAGTTAGGAAGTACCCTCGATTCAAGAGAAAACATGGCAAAAATATCATAAAACATTTGAATAAAGTAAAGTAAATAGATCATGGCAAAATACTATGGATAAACAATAATGGAGAAATTTTAATAATAAATACATCAAACTAGTACGGTAAGCGGAGTACAAAAAATAACAAATAGTAACAGAAAATCGAAGGACAACCCATAGAAGGTAACACTACACGTGCTAGAATGGAAGGATACACGAGGCACGTACTACTACCTAACTTTCTAACATAATTTGTGTCCTCCACAACCTCCTATCTAATGTCATGTTCTCAGTAAGTTGTAAGTGCGTCATGCCTTGCCTAATCACTTTTTGCCAATACTTTTTTGGCCTACATCGGCCTCTTCTGAACCCAGTTACAACCAATTTCTCACATCTCCGCACCTAGGCTTTCGTGCCTCTTCTATGAACATGCCCGAACCATCTCAGTCTCGCTTCCCGCATCTTGTCCTCCACTGAAACCATATCTACCTTGTCCCAGATAACTTCACTTCTAATACTATACTTCCTAGTATGTCCACACATTCAACACAATATTCTCATTTTCGTCACCTTTATTTTCTGGACGTGAATTTTTTTGATTGACCAACACTTTAAATAATTAAACAAGAATATATAAATTTTATCAAATTTCATATTAAATTTTGAAAAGTACCTCTATAGTCTAGCAATTAGTGTCTTAGGAGTTTAGATAAATATAAATAAAGTCATTTATATTTAGACTTTACTTTACTACTGTATATAAGAGGCTAGAAGAACACAACACTTCATCAACATGCTTGCTTCTTTTAAGGGCAATTCCGTCATTTAGCAGGTTCATTTGGTGGGGAAAGTTGTCCTTGCAAATTGATTTTCACGCGCTCAATTAGCAGCATCTTGACACACTATCATTTCTTTTCACAAAATGTGGGCCTCACTTGAGTATCTTATTTTCACGCGATACCTTTACAATCACTTTGGGAGATTCAACTTTCTAAACAAAGGGTCCCACTGAACTATTCATTTCACTTTTATCTATCTTACAACTTATAACTTATAAATATGACATCATCAACGTAGTACAATATTTTCTTGGAGTCATCAGCTGACACATGGATTTGTATATATTCACTTCATATTTGGATTGATAACAAATATTGTTGTTGCTCTTAATAATGTTTTTATCAAGGTTAATAATATTTTTTTAGCTGTTAATATTTAATTTTATTCATCCTAATTTTTGTAATGATATTTGATTGAACACAAAGTTTAAAATTTAAAAGAAAATTGTTAAAACTTATGATCCAAAATAAGTTGTAGATATTTATATTGCTATAAATAATTTCATTAAGGGTAAAATGAGAAATTTAACGTTTAAATAGAGTACTATATATAAAAAAATGTCTTTTTTTTTAAAATTGATTAAATAAAAAAAGTATTTCCATTGATGATTTGATTTTTTTTTTAAAAAAAATTGAAATTTTTTATTCTTATTCTTAGTTAAATGTGTGAAATAGATCAAATTCTAAAAAATTTAAACATAAATATTACACTATCATAATACTAAATAAAGATTATCTTATATTATCAATATAAAATTCATAAAAAAAGGTTAATCACTAATTTCAATATTTTCAGCAACGTTTGGGCCCGTGTACGGCACGGAATTTTGTATCTAGTTTAGTATATAAGAGGCTAGGGAAACAGGTCTTCGTGGACATGCCTGCTTCCGACGGAGGATAATTTTGGCATTTAAAAGTTTCAGCGCTTTAAAATGTTATACCAAATTGCTCTATAATCGTACGTATATACAATAGGACAAGAAAACCAGTACATATTTGAGACTTCTCTCTTCATTTGCTGGAGTTTTCCTTTGAACTTGTGGGTCCCATTACATCAATACACATTTTACTCTTTCAGTAATATTTCAATCTTGACTGATTCGATTTTTATAGTTAAACAAAAATATATAAATTTTATCAAATTTCATATTAAATTTTGAAAAGTACCTCTATAGTCTATAGCAATTAGTGTCTTAGGAATTTAGATAAATATCAATAAAGTCATTTATATTTAGATTTTAGTACTATCCTTAATATTGCTAAAAGTAAATATATGTTTTTCAAATGATAACAAAATTAATTTAAAAAAATATTATATGTCACACCCCAAACTGGGGGTGACCGACACCCAGTGTCGTACTGGTCCGAGCGTTGGTGAGGCCATATAACATGAATAGTATGGAGGTATAGCCAACATACATATAGGGCCGAAAAAGGTCAATATTCCTCATGGCGGAGCTTTTTAAGATCCATTGTTGTGTTTACTAAATTATCGACCACATCATCTCTCTTACATCGAAGTCCACAGACATACCCTCGGCTTTGACTTCTGATGATGCACTCTGATCTCGTTTGGACGCAGCCGTCCTCGAGTGGATATACGACACAATCTCTAATGATCTGTTGCACACCATCATTGAGATCGATGCCACTGCCCGCCAAACGTGGGAACGTTTGGAAAGTATTTTCCACGACAACAAAACTCAACGAGAGTTATACCTTGAAAATCAGTTCAAAGACGTTCATCATGACGATTTCCCAAACGTGTCTGCCTATTCTCAAGAACTCCAGATGCTTGCCGACTAACCCTCCAACGTCGGCGCACCAGTCACTAATCATCGATCGGTCGTGCAATTTATTGCATGTTTGAACGAACCCTATGACGGTGTTGCCACCATCCTTCAGCAATGCACACCGTTACCTACATTTTATGAGGCCCGTTCGAAACTCATCCGTGAGGAAACTCGAAAAATCAAGCGCAACACCACTCGGGTCAGCATTGCCGACGCCGCCCTCACCACCACCGTCGGGCCCTCCGCCGATGACATGACCTCCCGATCCGGCAACCAGAACCGTCGGCTAGAGGACCCGCAATAGTCTGCTTCCTCCCGTAACAACCGACAGAGCAGGCAGTCCGGCAAGGGCCGCGACGGAAGAAATTCCGAAAACAACAGCCAACAGCGACCGCAACAGTGGCAGTAACCTCTGTTGTGGGCTGCCTACCCGTCGTGGGCTGCGTGTGCCTCACCGTCATGGGCCTCCTCTCCTTGCCCGTATACGACATCCTCATGGACTCCACCTCAGAACTGATAGGCCCAACCTGGCATACTTGTCCATGTCCACAACAGGCCTACACAACACATCACCGACTTATGCACCGACTGACATTAAGACAACTATGAGCACAATGTCACTCAACACTCCAGACAAAAATTGGTATATGGACACATGCGCCATATCTCACATGACGGCATCACAAGGTACTCTATCTATGGTTATGGTCATTCCTCCCAATCCCCACCACATCCACTACTAATCTTAAAAAATGTCCTCAATGCCCCTAAATTCATTAAGAATATAATCTACGTGCGACGTTTCACAACTAACAATTGGGTTTCCTTTGACTTTGATCCTTTTGGTTTTACTGTAAAGGATTTTACGATAGAGAGACGAATAATGAGATGTGACAACACCGGAGATCTCTACCATATTTCAAACGCTGTCAACAATACAGCATCAGTTCCCTCAACCTTTGCTGCTCTTTCGTCTTTCTTATGACATTCTAGATTAGGACATCCGGGAGACTCTGTTTTACGCTCCCTTAGGAAAAATAATTTTATTAATTACAATAGTTTTTCTAAGACTCCTATATGTGAATCTTGCATTTTTGGGAAACATGTCAAATTACCATTTTCTGCATCCACAAATTGTACTTTAATGCCTTTCGATATCATACATAGTGATTTGTGGACATTCCCTATTTTGAGTACGACTGGCCATCGATATTATGTGTTATTTTTGGACGATTATTTCAACTTTCTATGGACTTTTCCAATTGGAAATAAATCCCACGTATACTCCATTTTTTCTTTATTTAGTGCTTTTCGTAAAAATACAATTTGAAAAGAGCATTAAATATTTTCAATATGACAATGACAGAAAATTCGATAATAACCAATTCAAATAGTTTTGCTCAAAAAACGGTCTTACCTTTCATTTTTTCTGCCCTCACACATCCTTCCAAAATGGTAAAGCCGAACGGAAAATCCAAACCATAAACAACCTCATTCGTGCCCTACTTGCTCACACCTCAATTCACCTTCAATTCTGGTATTACACACTCTCCATGACCATCTATCTCCTAAACATAATCCCAAACAAGTATCTATCTCAACAGTCGCCCACCCAAGTTCTGTTTCGTAGGAACCCCTCCTACTAACAATTGCGTATTTTTGGATGTCTATATTACCCTTTCCATTCGATCACTCACAAACTCCAACATTGGTCTTCCCTGTGTGTGTTTTTGGGTTACCCTGCCAATCATCGTGGTTACTCGTGCTATGACTTGTCGAGCCGTAAAATTATTATTTCACGTAATGTCCAATTTGATGACTCTCAATTCCCATTTGCCTCTCTACACTCGCCACCTGGACATTCCTACGACTTCCTAGGTGATGGCCTAAACCCTCTTCTAACTCACCATTTACATAGTCCGTCGTCCCAGAACTCGGCACCCGCCACCACATCGGGCAGTCCGGGATTATTTGCCCACCCGGTTCTGCCTACGGTGTCCCAGAATAGCCCACCTCAGGGTGATTTCATAGCCACCTCTCGGCAAACCGAGGTTCGGTCATCCAGTACTGCCACCCCCTGCCCTTTCTCCTATTTCCGGCAGTTCTGCGGCAAACCCCCCTCTCATCTCGTGTCCCGAGACATGCTCTCGGACTATGGAAACTCGTGCCATGCACGAAATTTATAAACCTAAATGACTGTTTAACCTTTCCGTTTCAGTTGTCCCTTTCCCTATCCCTCGTAAACCGAAGGATGCCTTGTCCGACCCTAATGGAAAAGCCGCAATAATTGACGAATATAATGCTCTTATTGATAATAAGACATGGGACCGAGTACCATGTCCACTCGATGCTAACATTATTCGTTCTATGTGGATTTTTAGACATAAAAAGAAATCTGATTGTTCTTTTAAGAGGTACAAAGCTCATCTTGTAGGTGATGACATATCTCAATAGGTGGGAGTGGACTATGATGAAACGTCCAGCCTTGTCATAAAACCCGCAACCATTCGTACCGTTCTCAGCATTGCCATATCCAAGTCTTGGCTCATTCATCAACTTGATGCCAAGAATGCCTTCTTATATAGGGATCTTCATGAAACAGTATATATGCATCATCCTATGGGTTTCAGGAATCCTATTCATCCGAATTATATGTGTTTGTTGCGGTTTTTTCACACAGCAGATCCGATCATTCCATGTTCATCTACAACAATGGTACATACATGACTTACCTATTATTATATGTTGATGACATCATCCTCACCACATCATCTGATGTTCTCCGTCGATCCATTATGTCTCTCATTTCCTCTGAGTTTGCTATGAAAGATCTGGGGCCCCTAAGTTATTTCTTAGGCATCTCTGTCACTCGACATTCTGGTGGCCTATTTCTATGTCAGAAGAAGTACGCCAAAGATATCCTTGACCGTGCAGGCATGACATCTTGCAAACCATCTCACACGCCTATAGACACCAATTCCAAGCTCAGCGCTGATTTCGACCCTTCATATTCAGACCCGACTCACTATCGTAGCCTGGATAGGGCCCTACAATACCTCACATTCATGAGACCAGACATATCATATGTCGTGCAACAAATATGCTTGCACATGCACAGTCCGACAGAAGCACACATGCATGCCCTCAAACGTATTTTATAATATGTCCAAGGTACACTTCACTTCGGATTACATCTATACAGGTCTTCGCTCACTGATCTCACTGCTTATTCTAATGCTTATTGGGGTGGATGTCCTGACACCCGACGCTCCACGTCTAGTTATTGTGTTTTCCTCGGAGATAATCTATTATCTTGGTCTTTCAAAAGGCAATCTACACTATCCCGATCCAGTGCAGAAACAAAATACAGAGGTGTTGCCAACGTCGTATCTGAGTCTTGTTGGACCAGTAACCTTCTACTTGAGCTTCACTGCCCGATTCAAAAGGCAACACTGGTCTACTGTGATAATATTAGTGCGATATATCTTTCCGGCAATTTCGTCCAACATCAACGCACTAAACACATTGAGGTGGACATTCATTTCGTTCGCGAAAAAGTGGCTCGTGGTCAAGTTCGTGTCCTTCATGTGCCTCCAGTTATCATATTACCGACATCTTCACCAAAGGACTTCCGCGCATACTATTTGATGATTTTCGAGCCAGTTTCAGTGTTCGAGAACCTTCTGCTTCGACCGCGGGGGTGTAATAGAATATTTTCCAATATTCTTTTTCGTTAATTGTATTAATTGTATATCTCATATTTTAGGTAGAATTATACTCCTTTTGTAATTAGGATAATTAGTTACCTAGTTTGTATCAAAGTAAATATTCATGTAACCTTATATATATATTGTAAATCATTCATCATAAAATCAAGTAAAATATTCCTTTAAACCCAATATTAATTATAGGCAGGATCGCACGAGAGATTAAAGGAGTTATGGTTCAATCTGAATCAGTAATTTTGATTTAATCTGTATTTATATAGAAAATATATTAATAAGAATAAATAATTGATTTTAATTCAATACATTAGATGAGATGTACTAATAAGATTTCTAATTAGAATCCATAAAATTCGAACCATAAATTCGCCCCGTAGGCCCCTTAGTCCTTGTAGACTGTAGTCATTAACTTCTACCAGCTAAATCTAACTCGACAAGAATCATATGGCATTATGACCCACCTTCACTATATAATTTCGATGTGCGAGTTGATATCCTACTGACAGAGATTTATTTATGGAAAAAAAATAGTACTTGACTTTCTATGGTTGCAATACATTTGAATGAGTCATTATAATAACTTTTTTGGTAACTAAGTCATTAAGTATAATAATTGAATTAAAAAGACTTATGGATCTGTACTACCACTGCTGACTGAAACCGAGTTACTGTAGTGCACGACTCTACACAAACGTGTTCCATGTTTTTGTACTTCATTGGCCAAACAAACATTGACACACTTGTATTACACAAAACTACTCCAACCTGAGATTGAGAGTTGAGGATCATTTCATTACTGATTGCTGTAACTGTATTTTTTAGTTTTTACTGCTGCACACTTCTTACTCAGTCGCAGGAAGTAAAAAAATTAAGTACGAGACAGCTGCAGATAGAAAGAAAAGACAACAGGAGAAGGCAAATGTACCATTCAACCACAAGACAAGATCTTTTGAATATCTACAACAACATATCTAATAAAACCCCACAACGTGAGGTCTGGTAATGGTAGAGTGTATGCAGACCTTAGTATTAGTGAATATTACAATATATTCATCATATATTTTATAATTAATACTAGTGTATAGTTATGATAAAAATAGGATCCTTATTCAATTAGGATTCAACATTGTACACACTATATATATTTGTATTAATGACAAAGACTCTCCAAGGGAGAATTACACTATTCTACATGGTATCAAGAGCCAAAAATCTCTCCCTACCCTAAACCCTAATTTCGGCCACCCTTCTCTTCCATTTTCCGGCCCCAAACCGCCCGTATACTGCCGGTATACCTCAGATATACGCTGATATACAACTGACCAGCCCTCCACTTATACAACGAGCCCCGTATACCTCTGGTATACTACTGATACAACCTTCTTACGTTCTCTCTCTCCAACATGTCGTATACCTCGTATACAACCTTATACATAGCCGATATACACCCTGTATACAACTGATATACCCTCCCTGCCACTATATACTACCCGTATACAACTTCTCTAAGCCAATATACACCTCGTATATGACAGATACTGCTTATATACAGCTTTCCTAAGCCGATATATACCTCGTATACGGCCAATACTGCCCCATATACACCTCGTATACATCCCGAACCCCCCCATTTTTTCTCACCTACTTTCCAACAGCCCTCATGGCGACCCACACAGCCTCTCCCGCTTCCTCCTCATCAACCACCGGACAACCACCACACTCCGACCACCACCCATCGCAGAACAACCGCTGTGGTGGCAGTGGCCGCAAGGGTGGCAGAAGGGGTCGGGCCACTTCAGCCTGCCAACCATAGCAGGCCCAGTACCTAACATAGTGGGCAGGCCCACTGCCCTGGCAGCTGTATGGGAACTGGGCCTCCAACAATTAACTAGAAGCTGCGGCCCATCAGAAACAATGGATACAACAACGTCCCAGCAGTCTGGGAACACAATCGATAGGCCCCTGCCATCAGGCCCATTTTTCTGCAGACCGCTCCAGGCCTTACCCCAACCAATTTGGGCAAGACTTTCGGCAAATTGAATCTTCAGAAGCTTGATAATGCGTGGTAGATAGATACGGGAGCCACGTCTCACCTCACCAACAATTATGGTAATCTTTCTTAACTGCGCAATTTAAATACTCTTCAATCTACTATGGTCGAAAATGATCATTGCATTCCAATTCAAGAGTTTGGCAACATACTAATCCCACCACCGCATCCCCACTTCTCCTTAGAAACGTCCTATATGCCCCTAACATTATCAAGAACCTAATCTCTGTTAGAAAATTTACCACCGATAATTTTGTATCCATTAATTTTGACCCGTTTGGTTTTTCAGTTACGGACCTACGTACCGGAAAACTCCTTACGATATGCAATAGTGAGGGGACCTCTATCCTCTCCTATCCACGCCCGCTGCCAGTGTCAATCCTCCCACATCTTTAGCTGCCATCTCCTCCTCAACGTGACATAGTAGACTTGGACATCCCGGAATTCATATTTTTTATTTTCTTAGAAACTACAATTTAATTAAATGTAATAAAGGAACCTTGCCCATAATTGCTCCTCTTGTCATCTAGGCAAACATGTTAGACTTTCATTTACGTCTTCTTTGAGTGTTACTTTCTCTCCCTTTGATATTATTCATGCGGACTTATGGACATCTCCTATAATTAGCAACCTAGGTCATAAATATTATTTAGTATTTTTGGATGACTTCTCTCACTTCCTTTTGGTCTATCCGCTTAGACTCAAGTCTCAAGTTTACTCCAAATTCCTTGAATTTCGTACATTGGTTAAAACACAATTTGAAAAAGACATCAAAACGTTTCAATGCGACAATGGTCTGGAGTTCAATAACTCCCCTTTTCATAATTTTTGTGCGGCTAATGACATGTTTTTTCGTTTCTCCTGCCCCCCATACTTCCTCTCAAAATGGTAAAACCGAAAGAATTCTCCGTACCATTAACAATATGATTCGTATCCTTCTTTTTCATGTGTCTCCCCCTACCTTTTGGGTATATGCATTAAAAATGGTAGAACACATTCTTAACATCTTACCTACCCGTACGATCCAAAATAGGACATCCACCGAAATTAATATTCACCATATATTTTGTAATTATTACTAATACTTAGTTTGGACTACCCCACCTTAGGTCTTTAATAGAGAGTTTTGGGCCTTCAATTACCCCCAAACTAAGGTTGTCAGTGGGCTGGGATATCCCGATCCCGGCCCGAGACTCGACTTGGCCCGTTTAAGTTAGAGGGGTGGGGATAGGGATCGAAATGGGACCCCATTTGGTCCCATGAGTCCCGGTCCTATGTGGCCCACATGAGTCCTAATCTTGTCCTGTCCCATCCTGCCCCTACCCCCAATAGAAGCCCACTAGGCTGGTATTATAGCAAAGTGAATAGTCCCCTTATAAGCTTCATCACATACATTATTGGTGAGGAGAGTTATGGTAGATCGGCAATAAGAGTAAAACTAGTCACTAATTTATGAATTTTGATACATCCTCGCAATATATACATTAACTTGCTTAGAATCATGAGGTAATTGTCGTTGTTGAAGGGTCACATATACATGTACAATGGTGACAAATGACAATAAACAATAGAAAACTTTCGCTTCAATAATAGAACTTGCTGCTTCAATTTTTACTTCATGAAACTTTGCTTCCTATAGTGCTTAACTGATCCCTTTCGCAGTGTTAAGAGTCCCACGTTGGGGAAATGGAATGGGAACATGGACTCCGACTTGGACAATCCTCACTCTACCAAGTCCATATAACGAGTCTATGTTCTCATTCCATTTCTGATTCGAGGTGTGACTCTTGACATTGTCAACAACCAACAATTACCTTCAGTTATTGCAGCTCTTTATCCTCAGTGAGTACCCTGTCTCCTCTCTATACTTATTGAAAAAGTTGAACTCTCAACTCTCAAGTTGCTTCATTTTTTCTAAATTATATTCCAAAGTTGTTGGCTATCTAATATTTATTTGGGTAATTCTTGATTTTCTTGCTTCCAATTTGAGCTTATTTTCCAGGTTTCTGACTTGACCAATCTTTTATTCTTATCTCAAAAGAGTGGCTGCTAAGTGTTGTTTACAAAGATGCAGGAAACGAAAATTACTAGTAACTGCTAAGTATTACATGAACTGAAATTACAATTGATCAAACAAACTGAAATTACAAAGAATTTGAATAACAAACTGGAACAGTTTTTGATATGTTGAGTCGAGTGTTTGCACTATGTCTTTAAGACAATATTTCTCCGTATGTATCATTTCTACGTCCTGGACAATTGTCTCCCAAGATAAAACAACATGTGAACAAATGATCAAAGGAAACTCAAGTGTTACCGTGAAGAATTTTGAGTAATGAAATGATGCTGGAAGATTGTGGAAAGACTGAATTCATTTCTGTTTATGTGTGTCTGCTTGTGTTTTCGTGTACCTCAACAATGGTGACAAAGGGTCCTTTATATAGTTGAAGGAGAGACTCATGGACTGCCCACATAAGTGCCATTACTGGCCAAGTAATGGCAATTATGGAGGTAGTAATTCACCAAAATAAATGGTGAATTGATGTGCAACGGATGGCATTTAGGAAGAGTAATTCAGCCAAAATAAATGGCTGAATTGAGTGCTGTTAACGTTCTGTTCTCTGCCAAATCTGGCTTTTTTGAAACTTCAGGGACCAAACTGTACATATGAAAGAATTCTGGTCCAAACTGTACATATGAAGGAATTTTAGTCCAAAAAGATAATATCAGAAGAAGCCCAGCCCACGACCCACGACCCGAGAACCCGGACCGGACGGGCGGCGGCGCGCGTGTGGGCTTTCCTCGAACCGAAGTACATCTAGGTCCTCCCTCCTTTAAACACATGGAATACCCCTTGTCCCAAACCCCAAGCCAACTTTGAGACTTATAAACAAAACAATTCTTTCTTCCTCCACCGATGAGGGAGAATTGATCTCAATACCACACTTTTTCATGCTTCAAACACCTCACTTCGTGGACCAATATCTCTTTCATTTCTCAACGAAATTTGACGATACTTGGCCCTACGGTCATCTACTTACTTAGTAGATTATGCATGTGTGAAGAACCGGATTCTCCAATATGCGGAACACTAGTGTTTAAGCCGTTAAAGTTGGTCGGACGCAACTCCCGCCAAAGGCAAATTTCCAACACTAAGTGCAAAAACAAAGTGGGAATTTGGCAATTGATGGAGGGTTTGAGAAGATATACAGTTGCTTTGAGGTGTTTGCTTGTTCTAGCTTTATCCATAGTTGCGTCATGAATAACCAAATCCTGTAGAACTAAACCCTACATAACTAATCATTGCATAACTAATCGATGCATAACTCTAACCAACAACCAAATGAACCCTAAGGTTCTTAGCACTGAATTCATTGTACTTTTGAAACTATGGGTTCAAAACTTTACACTTGTCGTAAATTAGTGGGATTTTACACGATGTCTCATGTCGAAATATTGGATTCAGTTGAACCCGTAATGCATAAGTTGCATCCGCCTCTGTGACTGATTGACTTTCTGAAAAACTTTTTTTTGGCTGTTTCGAGTTTTGAGCAAGATGTTGTAATGATGTGGATGTTACTGATCAAGAGTTGTGTTCAGGAGCTGGAATTTGGGTGGAGAGTGATTGTTGGTTCAGTAATTGGATTCTTTGGTGCTGCTTTTGGGAGTGTAGGAGGTGTCGGGGGAGGCGGTATCTTTGTCCCCATGCTTACTTTGATCATTGGATTTGATCCAAAATCATCAACTGCAATATCAAAATGTAAGAGTTCATCTATAACCTTATTTACACACATTTGTAACTGAAACTTGATTTTAAGACGTCAAACTTCTCGTTAGATATTACTCCAAAGTGCTTGCTGGATGACCTGTTGAATCAATATTCTGTTAATACCTTTTGTCTTACTGACTAGCTCGATTCTTTTTGCTTTTCTTATCAGGTATGATCACTGGTGCAGCGGGTGCAACTGTCTACTACAGTCTTAAGCTGAGGCATCCATCACTTGACCTGCCCATCATTGACTATGATCTAGCTCTTCTTTTTGAACCGATGTTCTTGTTAGGGATCAGTATTGGAGTTGTACTAAATGTACTTTTTGCTGAGTGGATGGTTACACTCTTATTGATCATTGTTTTCTTAGGTAACTGCTATTTCCAGCTGCAATTTTATCCATTTTGTCAACAGTACGTATTGTGATTGGTTATGGGACTTGCAGCTGCATCAACCAAAGCATTCTTCAAGGGCATCGAGACATGGAAGAAAGAACCTATTATTAGAAAGGTCGTCTCTTGGTCCTTTTCTGTGATTGTAAAGTACAAGACAAGATTGTCTATTTAGTATATATTCTTAATAGATCTTTCTATTGCGTCCAGGAAGCAGCGAGGCGCTCAACATCTTATGGTGAGTGCCTATTTTCTCTATAATCGTCTACACCTCAACAGGGATTTTTGAATTTCTGAGTAATATTCTAAAACATAAATCAGATACCGGTGGTGAAGAAGTTACATACAAGCTTATACCTGGAGGTCCAAAAAATGATTCTACTTTTACAAATGAAGTTTACAAAGCAAAGGAGGTAATCAGTACTCCCCGTGTCCCAAATTATTTCACACACTAAAACTTTTCTGTCCGTCACAATCCACTTGGCTCCTTATAAACAATATCCTAGTTTATATTTTTTTGAGCTATTCCAGGTCTCAATTTTTGACAATATGTACTGGAAGGATGCCACTAGACTTATTGCCGTCTGGATCATAATCCTATTTCTACATGTCTCCAAGGTTCCTGCTTGTACTACTGCTTGCCTGTTTTCAAGAGCTCTTACATTGTGATGATTGCATTCTGTGCTTTCATGCAAAATTGGATTACTGACGGAACACCTTTTTTTGTACAGAATTATGCACCAACTTGTTCAACAACATACTGGATCTTAAGTCTCTTGCAGGTAGTTCTTATTTAGATGTAAATGGAACTGTTTGTCAGAGTAATTTGCCCCTCCTCATTCACATGCAACTTTAAAAAATTAGACTATAAGTTGTGTGATCTAAGCTTACGTGGTTATTGATGATTTATAGCTTGCCCCTGTTTTCTGGTCGTGTCAAATGAGCCAACGAGCTTCTCGGTCACTTAAAAAAAGAATTTTGACTAACAATGGTAAAATTTCTTTTTATCCTACTTTTCAGCTCCCAATCGCTGTTGGAGCTTCTGCATATGAAGCAGTTTGCTTGTACAAGGGATCGAGGGCGATTCTGTCAAGTGGAGATGCAGTAATAACGTGGAAAGTGCATCAGTTGATTCTTTACTGTTGCTGCGGCATTTTGGCTGGTATAGTTGGTGGTCTGCTAGGTCTTGGTGGCGGATTCATTTTAGGTCCATTGTTTCTGGAGCTAGGAATTCCTCCTCAGGTGCATTTCATCTCTTTTAATACCTCTAGTTCGGTTTAATGTCCCTCTGATTAAAGAGAGAAGTATGTTGGACTTCCTAAATTAAACAGTTAATAATTTCTCAAAGGGGCACCACAAGCCATATAGTCACTAGTAAAAATACAAGAATTAGCAACAAATTATGTAGCTAAACAGCAAAATCCATCACTAATCCTATTTAGCGACGGATTAGCAACGGATTATCACAAAATTATGTTAATTTCGAGCAATTTAGCGACGGAATAACGACGAAGTTCGTAGTTAATTTCAGTTTTTTCTTGTAGTAAGTGTATTAGTAACTTTGTATTTTTTTTCTTTTCGTCAGACTGTTTCTTATAGAATTTTATATATGCAGGTATCAAGTGCTACTGCTGCCTTTGTGATGATATTTTCCTCCTCCATGTCCGTCATACAATATTACTTGCTAGGGCGTTTTCCAGTACCATATTGTAAGGGCAATGTTGTGAAGCCTTTCCTAGTAATGATTGATAAATGAAGGAACCTGAATCAGTTTACTTTGTTTTACTAACCTGCATTATTTTCTCTTGGATATGTTTCAGCACTTTATTTTATTGCTGTGGCCAGTATTGCAGCTTTAGTAGGACAGCATGTTGTACGAAGAATAATTAGCATAGTTGGTAGAGCATCTGTGATTATCTTCATTTTGGCCCTCACAATCTTTGTGAGCGCAATATCATTAGGCAAGTTTCTTCATATTTTCACTCGGATATTTTTCATGTAAGTGGAAACATTCATTAGTTTTGATCATTTGCTCATTCATCTGTTAATGTCTGCAGGTGGATTTGGCCTAGCAGACACAATTAAAAAGATCGAGAAAGGACACCATATGGGGTTTGATAATATCTGTGCATATAATCCTTAGGCACAACCGCTTTGCCTGTGATTATGCTTAGTCTTGAGCCGAGGGTCTCCCGGAAACAACCGCTCTACCTATCAAGGTGGAGGTAAGGTCTGTGTACACTCTACCCTCCTTAGACCCACATTGTGGAATTTCACTGGGTATGTTGTTGTTGTTATTGTTGTTTTAATCCTTAGGCAAAAAAATTATATTCCACGTTTATTTCTTCCTTTTTTGTAGCAAATCTTGATATTAGGTGAATTCATGTATTTGGTCATTATGGTCGTCAGCCTCAGGAAATCAACGTAGACATTATGTGTGTGATCGTTTCATTCTTCATAATATAAATGTAAGTTGATTTGGTATTTGAAGTGTACACAACTTAAAATCGTTCACATTGATGGGGCTGATTTGCCAGTCTGTGTAAAAGTTGTTTATGCATCAATACAATCATTATGACGTCTTAGCTGAATTCGCCTTTGAAATGTTTGTCCATAATACACTGAGTAGTTCGAAATTATCACTAGAGATATATTTTTGATGCATCTAGAAAATGTCACTATGCTGATAAAATCATCAAGAAGAAGCTAACGAAAGGATGTGTTTTTTGCGCTAATAACTAGAGTATCTTTTTCCAAAGCATTTTTGTTGACAACATATTCTCTGATACGAGCAAACCAGGGATGGTTTACTCTGCTATTGTGTCACCATCAAGGGTGTGGCCGGATGAATGTGATTCCTCTACCCGTAACTAAATATTTCGGGTACGAGCCTTGGCAATGGAGAAATCCTTCATAGTGAGCTTCCCAATTTACGGGCTCTACGCGATGCGGATTTGAATTACTCGGGTAAGTGGGTTCTGAATAGCGGATAGTTATGAAAAAAAGGGTCAAAGTGCAACTACCAACGAACATTTGCGCTGATCAGAATCTTACATAAGGTTTTATTATTGATGTTCCCTGTGCTCCATCGGCAATCCGTGGGAATTGATGGACTTGTCGACTTGATATTTTTAATTCCAAAACACACGCGAACTTGACTTGTGGCTCAAACTCGAAGTTGATTGAGCATTAGATATAAGCATCACATGTGATGTAATCCCAACATTTTAAATAATCATTTGCTATTATATTATACAATATGCTCCAGATACATATAGTATCATATAGTGGGATGCATGGTTAAGTTCAAAGTTCCAATTCTATGATCCCACTGTCAGATACTATATGCAGTTTGGCTCAAAACATTTTTGAAATCTTTAATTGATGATGGGTGACATTAACAGAAATATTAGCCAATTGAAGCACAGTAAAAATATGCCAACTACCTTTTAGGAACAACTTCTACTAGGATAGGCATAAAGGTATCATTAACTACACTCACCATAGGAGATCGTTGTCAGGGAGAAAGTGCTTAAAACGCAGAAGAGTAAAGTTTGGAATAGAGAAAAATCCTCTCCAAACATCTCATACACAGTTTACATACGTCAATGTGTCTCCATAACAATTGGTATTCCGGAAAGATATAGTATGGCTCTGCATGTTTACATTTGTCGTTAAGGATTTAAATTCAGATAAGGGGCCACATAAACGTTGACGTTAATACAGTTAATTAGCTAGTCGAGGAAGTTCTACTAGTTTACTCAACTGTGGACCTCTCTCGCAACTCTGAAATATCTACTCATATAACTAACATGGCGTCTATATATGCTGTATAATTCCCCTTGTCTTCAAGCAAATTAGCTTGTCCCTGCATTCAATTGTTTCCTATAGTTCATCTCTAATTTCACGATCCTGTGCTTTCAAATTCTTGTTGATGAGAGCAGCCAATTCTTTTGTGCTTGATTTTGTAGAAAGTGGTGTCTACATAAGGAAATTCAATAGGAAAATCCATCAAAGGCGAAGAAGAATAATAAAACCATCAAATTGTACTATCATTAAAACTCACCGGCTTTGTCTTGTCATCTGCTGAGTAGAAGAGAAGCGTTGGATAGTCATCAACCTGCATGTTGGTAAGAGCAAATTCTATATTAATAACTCATCAGAATCTTAAGATACTAGCCATCTCCCTGCCATTTGACGGTACTCGTATACGTTTTTTGTTTTTTCCTTATTATGGTGCATTTTAAGATACTCTTCTTCTGGCCAGACAGATTATCTTTTTTGATCTTAAACATTAAAGATCTGAACACTGTATCAACTTAAAGCGAAGGAGTGAAGTATTTAGTATCCTCACCTGTAATTTCGGATGTTCATTTAGGGAAGCATCTATCCTTGCAAAGATCAAGTTATCCAAACCTTTGAAATGCTTGGCCAACTTCTCCATTTGCTTGCTTGTGGTTTCACAAGTTATGCACCATGGTGTGTATATCTTCAGTACACAAGTAAATACACATTATTACGTAACTATGAGATTATCCACATAGCAGAACATCTTTGATGTGAGTTACTATATAAAGGAAGAAATATGGTTCCCTACATATTTCTGTCATTTTTCCTGCGCAGATAATTCATATACCAAATGCTCAAGAATTCTAACAAACACATAAGAATATGAGATTGAACTTTTAACAAGTGTCTGATCTGTGTAAAACAATACAAACCTCTAGAAGAATGTTTTCGGGACTGTTCAGGATCAATTCATCAAAGGTCTTACCAACAACTGACAGAATGCTCATGTTCTTCTGCAATTACGGAGCAAAGGTTCTTTAGAGTTAATATAACTATATCAAATTTTCCGAAGCTAATGTCAAGCAAAAAGGAACAGATCAAAAAACATAATCTGCTTCTGTAATAGAAATTATAGG
This sequence comes from Anisodus acutangulus, assembly GCA_029783415.1. Taxonomy (NCBI): domain Eukaryota; kingdom Viridiplantae; phylum Streptophyta; class Magnoliopsida; order Solanales; family Solanaceae; genus Anisodus; species Anisodus acutangulus. Next base: position 2,547,803 of record CM056497.1, read on the forward strand.
ATTAAACAACTTCAGATTAGACCAGAATAGAACTTGATCACACAACATAACAAAATCTGGCACAGAGATGAGGCAGACCAAAAAGTATGTTATGGCACTAAGGGAGGCTCTGAAACATGTAGATAAATTGTGCTCCAGCAGAAATTCTGATCAGAACTACAAAAGTTTATGCTCAAACAATGAACTGATATAGTGCAACACAAGAAAGCCTGTTGAGCTATTATTACGAGTATGATGTCACCGTCGATAGAATGGATGGTTTGTATGTGTGTGTCGGTGCGAAGAACAAATACATTCATAGACACTTTTTGCCATGTATAAGAAAGATGGCAAAGAAAAACTGAGGAAAAACATTAATCCATTCGCACAATTTCAAATGTTTATTGCTCCATCTAGGAGGAGATTGTTCAAGGTACTAGTCCTCTATAAACGATATTCTCCAAAAGCATTATATATATGTTTCCATGAGACAAGATGGACTTGGCAAGCACAACGCAACCTAGAGAGTCCACAAGTACTATTTGTCTAATAGTGCTCAAATGGTAAATAAACAGCAGTATACTTTTTCACATTTTTCCTCTTCTAGTTATTTTTACCGTGTATCAACATTGTGTTTAAGTCATTCCAATACGTGGTTAGATTCTCTGTAAACCAGAGCATCCCTCAGTCAGTTATTAGGGAAATTACCAGACCATTATGCCAGATACAAGCAATACTACTAACATAACTTGAATTAGGCAAGCTAAAGAACTGCGAATAATGTTTTCCTGATTGCCGAAACATAACTGACATAATGAGATTTATTCTGAAAAGAAATTACATTATCAGGAATTGGTTGTGATTTGTAGTATGGTGACACAGTCCCACTCAGAAGACCTGAAGAAAATTCCTGCAGAAACCAATCAACAATGTGAACTTCAAATCACAATTCGAAGAATCCTACAAAGAGAAAGCAAACAGAGAGATATTGATACTTCTATGTTTGTTGGTGTGGCATCTGACTCCAACATATACTTCAAGCTGCTACTGTAGTTGAAAGATATTACCTGTTCATCCACAAAACGGAAAGAGTTCTCTGAGCAAACTTAATAAGTAGCTAGTATCGAGAAGTTGAAAAATACTTCATGAAATACTAACCACAGAGTCTTCTGATTCTTCTAAACCAAACATAGTAAGGAAGGGCTTTGCAAGATTGTCCTCTCGAATATCTACAAATATGAACATTATCTGCAATCAAAAGGCAGATGTCAATTACACAAATCCAGAAAGGAAGAGTAATCTGCTTCACTAGGTCCAGATAAGAGAGAAACCTTCGATTTGAACTTTCTTGCCACGTCTTGCAAAGGTTCCACAAGTTTCTTGAAGTCATCATGCTCAGCAATTATCAACACCTATGTGGCATTGAAGCATAGGTAAATCCAACAATTATCACAAGCACACTAGTGCATGATTACGGTCTGCTTAAAAAATGCAAGAACTAGATATACATCATATGGTGTGTTGGCTAGAGAGATGATGATTTCCTCATATTAAATGTTTAATAGACACAAACTCTCAATCCAACAGCAAAAGCTAAGTCCAGCTTTGGTATTAAACAACTATAGATGCTCAGAATTGTAACGAACTTCTTCAGTAGTTTCCTCCTCTTATTAAAGGTCTTTTAACATATATTGGTGAAAGTAAAATGTCCACACAAGGGAAAAAAAGAAATTATTGGTGTTACGGCTGACCTTCTGCTTCTCATGTATAAAACTACTGACTCTATACCAGCCCAAAAGATGAATTGGATTAAATCAACACTTAGATATACAAATATTTCCACAAATATGAAATATCAAAGGACAAACATTGTTGCTAGTTGCTACAGTACAGGAGAACAGCCTTTGTTTTCTTCACCTTTATTTCATAGAGAAATTCGAGTCTTTGTATTATGAATTACTTAGGAAGTGCACGAGCATATGAATTAAAATACATGGAAATATCAAATATTTGGGAAACGGAAAATGATATGAAGTACAATGAGTCAGGCACAACAGTTACCTGAAGTTTGTTTGTGCTGGAGTAAACTCTAGCAGCGTTAAGTTCAGTAAGTAGTGTAATTAAGGGGAACTTGTTATCATTCAAAAACTGTAAGATTCCATCTGTAGTGAAGGTTCCTTCTGCAAACCACATAAATGATGTGAATAGTGATGTTCTATTAAGCAACACAATGCTACTGAAAGAGAAGAAACCAAGTCTAGATTCTAACATAACATAAATTCTCCTAGAGATCAGGGAATGATATATCAATCAAATCTTTACAGGCTTTTAGCCATCCAACGAATAAGTAGTTGTAGATTTAATTGCTAACTTCAGGCATAGTCAAGAACAACGAGAATAGTAATGCTTGAGCAAGAAAGGGGTGTAAAATGTAACTCCGAGATCTACTAATAGAAAACCTACCATATTCAGTGTATTTCTCTGGCTCACTTTTAACTAGACCAAGGAAAATATTGGTTTGCTTAAAATTGGGGAAGAAGTGCTTGGCAATTTCTGCATTGCTAGTTTCCACAAACTGGATTTCATTGTCCATTTCGGCTGCTTTTGTAAATTCATCATAATCAGGTCCCTGTGTGATTATACATGAAGCAATGTGCATGTTAGAAGCAAATTCCACAAACTTTTTTTTCGGTAACCTATTTATACTTTGGTGAGGTGTGGGGGAATTCAACTAAAACAAGAAGGTAAACACCACAAATGCCCTAACTTATGTTTATGTGTTATAAAGCAGAAAACTACATGTACGAAAAGATTCCATCATTTGGATAAAGTTGTTCAGTGTCCATACCTCAAATTTCTCGAACAGACCAACCACAAACATGGAATGCTTCTTAAGAAAGTGGCTTGCCTCAGCATCTGAGCTAATTCTAATAATAGGCACACCTGTCTTCTTCCTTGCCCAGATAACAAGTTCTTCCCTGATTGACATGTGATGCGACAGATGTAATTTAACAAATTGGATGCACATATGAAAGCACAACATAAAGAGCTAACCTACGTAGAAAAACTTCAACGGATTTACAGTCTGCCGTTTTTGACCACTCAGCCACTCTCCCCTTACCGGGCTGAGGTTTTTTGGTTTGATAATGAATCGAGTTAAGAATCATTTTCTTTTTTGTAATGAATTAATTGCCTTTTTCATATGAATTCCATTTGTTCAAATTTCAATTTTGATTTTGAGCCATACAACTTTGGACATAAGTCATATCTCCTAATTTTATTACTGTACTAGCTTACTACTCCCTCCGTTCCAGTTTATATGACATATTTCATTTCCCAAAAGTCAATTTGACTAATCCTTAAAACTAAATTGGATTAGATGAACTCAATATTTTAAAATTAAAATTTAGATATTAAAAAACTTTACGAAAAGTACTACTATAACTTGCTCCTAAAAATTCAGAGGGTCTTTTCTTTTTAGGTTGACCTAATTATCATTAAATTTCTACGAATGTGTCAAAGGGAAAATTTGGGACATCAATTATTTTGAATCAACTTTTATAGGCCAAAACATCAATTATTTTGGACGTTAGTGAGTACTTTACTAGCTTACTACTCCCTCCGTCCCAATTTATGTCCCGAAAATTAATTTGACTAATCCTTAAAACTAAACTGGACTAGATCAACTCAATACTATAAAATTAAAAAAAGTTAAATTATTCACATGTTAATATGATGAAAAAATTGCTTACGCGGAGAATCCACCAGTGTAAGGTTGAGAAGTGCCATTAACAAACAAAAGCAAAGTAGGGAACCCTTTGATCTCGAGATTCGAAGCAACTTTAGGGTATCGTTCAGCATCAATTTTGGCCATCAATAGAGAACTCCCTAATTCTTTGAGAGCAGTAGCAGCCTCAGCAAATTTCGGCATTAGCTCAGCACTCCTAACACACCATGGAGTGTAACCGAGAACGAAAACATACTCATTTCCATCAATTGCCCTTTTAGTATTGTCATTGTTAAGCTCAAGTACTATTCTTTGTGCTTTACTTACAAACTCAGCTTCAGAGGGACGTGCCCCTTCCGTATTTTCGTCTTCTTCATCCAATGCTATGAGTTCGTCCAGACCCTCCACGTCATCATCACTTAGGTCTAGGTCTGAAGAAATTGAAGGAGCTAACAAGGTGAGCAACACAAGGAGTAGTAAGGAGAAAAGAATAAATTTTGAACTATACATGATTGATTATTCAGTGTAAAGATCCAATTTTTTGTTGGCTTTATATAGTTTTATACTGAAAATGGATGTGAGTTCTATGTGGATTATGGTGATTTTGACTGATGAAAATGTGGGAAAATTTTGTAAAGATCTAAAAGTGTCAAGTGTGAGAAAGAGACAAGTGAAAAAGGGAAGAAATGGGAGGCGCATTGCTCAACAAGTTTGACCAAAGTCTTGCATATTAAATTATTCAAAAAATATTTGTGTAATTATAATCGTTTTCTTTCATATAAATAGTAATTTTTTTTAAGCTTATTAAAAAAATTGTATCATTATAAATTGAGAGAGAAGAAGTACTACTTAAATTAAACGTCAATCGCGCCACTTTTTAAGTTTTAATGTTATCACTCGACTAACGATGTCGTCGGCAAAGTGACGGTTGAAGAATCTTGGAAAATTTATAGCTTTACACAATGGTACCGGCATTAGAAAATAATACTCACAAAAATATGTCAATAATAACACATGCCCGCTCCATTTCAATTTATTTAAAGACTGATCAGTTTAGGAAGTTAAATAATTTTTCCTTTGACTATTTTTTTCAGCTCGTTTAATATATTATAAATTATATAAATTTTATTATTAAATACTCGAAGAATTTATGTTTAAAATTAAGTCAAAGAAAACTATTTAACTTCTCAAACTGATTAACTTTCAAACAAATATATGTGTAAATCATTTTATTTCTTATTTAAGAATGTCTATAATATAAAGTCTTAAAATCCCATTTTTGTAGATTTGTTAAGTACTTCCATTTATAAAAAGATTAATTCTCTCTTGATAAGTGTAAATCATTTTATTTCTTATTTTAAAATGTCTATAATAGAAAGTCTTAAAATCTCATTTTTTTTTGTAGATTTGTTAAGTACTTTCCATTTATGAAAGATTTGTTCTCTCTTGATAAGTGTAAATCATTTTATTTTTTATTTAAGAATGTCTATAATAGAAAGTCTTAAAATCCCGTATTCAACTTTCCATTTATTTTTTTGATGCTATTATCTACCTAAAAGTAAAATAATAAAAAGGATGTGCTAATTTGTGAATTGTGACAATACTTAGAAACGAAGAGGAAGAAAAGGAAAAAAAGTCCTAAGATGTACAAACTCCACAGTTCAATTTCACGATATGTACTTGGGTTTGGAAAGAGACAACTTATCGTAGAACAATACACTCTTTTTTTTCTTTACTAAAGACGCCTACTCTTACATCGGTCCATAAATCAGAGTGGAATGAATATTGGTAGTTCAAATTTTCAAGGATGGGCAGAGTAACCATGCTAGGTTTAATCTTGCTCTTGGAACCCCCTAGGATCAACCTTATATTTCTTGATAATGTCAAATTTTCAAGGATGGACAGAGTAACCATGCTAGAAAGTTTTGAACTATACAAAATGTTGGAGTACACTTGATCATTCATAAATCCAAACAAACTTACATATGTACACCATTCAGCTTACAGCCAACAATTTTCACAGTGGGAATATTCTTTTCTGGGAAATGCCGCATGATAGTGTTCTCAAAATTGGACTTACTTTGCTGGAAAAAAAAGAAGAGAAATTTTACAGAAGCTTGTCACACCCAAAGTGGAAATTGAACTTTGCTAAGAAGAGAATTTTACAGAAGCTGTCTGCACACAAACTGAAAATGAAGCAAACTCGGAATCTTCTTCAGTTGTAAACACAAGAATTCTTCTTGAACTTGATGGGTTTGTTGCTAGTAGAGTCAATTACCAAATCACATGAGATTTCCTTTTTGTTCTTTGTTCTAACTAATTTTCCCACCACATCTCCATGCGACTTGATTTCAAAATCCAACTTTAATGGAACTTTAAAACCACCATTAGTTGATGCATCAAGACTTGATCCAGCTCCATACAAGGGAACCTTCGTCGCTTCTATGTTCACTAACACAGTCCGCCTACTCTTCCTCGGTTGAAAATGTTTTCTTAGCTGCAAAATTGAAAAAACAAAAATATAAGAATATTAAAAGTATCAATACGCGCGAAAGGTTTGTTTCTCCATTTTCTCTACATCATTTCCAGTCATGAATTTGACAACCCGCACATAGAAGTGTCACATTTAGCCCTAAAAAACGGTTATTTTGAGCATAATACAAATTAGCCCATCTAAAAGCTTAGGTCAATTTGGACCTGCAGATGTAGCTCACATTGACTCATAAGATAACTTATCAAGACATTTAAAAATTAAGTTTTGTTGTCTGTTTAATATAGTCAACAACAACATAATACCAGTGTGATCCCACAAGTGGGGTATGGGGAGGGTGGGGTGTACGCATAACTTTACCCTACATTTGTGGGGTAGAGAGGTTGTTTTCAATAGATTGATGAGTTGGGTTATGACCCATTGTTTAGCTGTAACGACTCAGTCGGTCGTATAAAGAACAGATGCTCTGTTTTGTGTGTAGTCTATTCCAAAAGCTCCGTAATAGTTATTTTGACTTGCTTGCAAAATTTAAAGTCAAATGTATATCATTTGGTTCACGTTGGGAGAAGGTTTCATTTTGAAAAACCCAGTATTTAATTATTGGATAAATTGTTCATTTTGGAAAAACGTATTCCGATTGGCGACCTGAAGGTTTCGTTGGATTTGAAATATTATTTATGATCTGTCGAAAGTGACGGAACTAATTTTAGAGTTTGTTTGGTTGGTTTTCGACAATTAAGTCGATTTTGGTAGTTAATATGCCTATTTATGGTGAAAAGATGGTCAATGGAAGGAATAAGAATGAGATTGGAAAATTGTTGATTTCGTTAGCTTCGTATTGATGTTTATGACTTGCGGGGATAGGTGAAACGATTCCCGAGACAGTCAAATGAAAATTGTGGAAGGAAATCTAAGTTTTGAAAAATTGAAAGTTCTAAGTTGAGAAGTTGACTAAGAGTTGGATTTTGAGTTAATGCATCCGGAATTGATTTCTGATGACTCCGTTAGATCAGAAACGTGATTTTTGACTTAGATGGATGGTTGAAACGGGTACAAAGTGAGTTGGGTGAGTTTCGGATAAGAAAGTGAAATTCTAGAAGTTCTTAGTTTGACTAAAAGTTGACTTTTTGGTAAACGTGCCTGAAACCGCGATTCATCAATTCCATGATGTCCGAAACATTTTTTATGACTTCGTTGAGCCTTTGATTCGGGTCCCGAGGCATTCAGGTGTGTTTTGCATAAATTTAGAATTTTGAGAAAGTTATGAGATTTTCGGGGGAAAATGTATCTTAACGTTGTTGGATTGGTGTTATGAAAGTTCGAACAGGTTCGTATGATGATTTTGGACTTGTCCACAAGTTTTGAAGAGATTCCAACGAGTTTCGGATAGATTTGGGTTATGATGTGCTCGTATTTGATGTTTGTCATTTCTTTGGGAAGTAAGGGTATCATATTTAGCAAACGACCTTATTATGTTTCGACTCAACTATTAGATCAGTATCGTAATTACGGATTCGTAACAACTTGAATCATTGAATTCCGACACCGTATGAGGGAATTATGTACATTTTAGTTTCGGGAAAATTGCTGATTTCTGGTGTGCGCCAAAGCGGACTTCCAGGCGCTGAGGCGAAGCTGTCGAAGCGGAAATGACAGATGGAAGGTCGCTGTAGCAGACTTTTGTACGCTGAAGCGAAAATGACAAGTGTATTAAAAATTAGACTGCGTTCATTTCGTATTTTGGGCATATTTTGAGCTTTAGAGCTACGAGGTGATTTTGGTGGCTAAATTCTCGTCTTCGAATGAGGTAAGTATCTAACCTTCATTTTGGTGTTTCCCCATAATTATTTTCGCTGGGTATCGGTTTTATTCATGTTTTAGGATGAGAATTTGGGGTTTTTGGAAATTTAGTATTTCTTAGATTCGAAGGTCGATTCATGGATGTTTTTTGCTAAAATTTGGAATATAGCATCCTGAGATTATGGAAAATGTTTTTCTGAAATAAATTTCAGATTCGCCCATCTGGCCCCGGGGGTCATGGTCCGAGTTTCGTATTTTGAGTCCAAAAATTTATATGGCAACATGGGTGTCATTGAACTCGTTTGATCACGTAGAGTATGATTTTGATAATAAAAATCTGTTTTTTGAAATAGATTACGGTTTTGCCCTTCGGGGCTCGGAATTAGATTTTCGGGTGACTTTTTAGACCCGAATTATTACCATAGCAATATGAGTGTCTATAGAATTGTATTTTGACATAGAATCCTTATATGATCGTTCGGAAGTTTTCCGGAAAGGAAAGACTCAAGCTTGATTGTTTGTGGCTCCTTCTCGGCATCGAGGTAGGTTACGACTTACTTGAGTTAAGACTTTGATTAGAGAGTCGTATATATGTCGTAGAATTGACGGGGATAGAATGATAGGCCTTCAGGGTATGAAGGTGGTGATACATTTCATTTGTTTGGTATGGATGCTGCTTATGTGGGCTTGCCGCCATATGTGTTATTTTCTGTGGTTATTGCATGCATGTTCCTCTGTCACATAATAGCTCACTCATCTCATGAAAAGAAAGAGTAATATGGTTAATTGAATGTGAACGGTAAAATTGGCTTGTACTTAATATATTATTGGTGATACTGTTGAGATTGATATCATGCATGACATGCTTTACTTATTACTATGATATGGTCATGATGGTGAGGTGAGTGATTGAGAGACTCTGAGGTCTTTGCCGGAGATTGAGAGTGACAGAGACTCTGAGGTTTCTGCCGGAGTGCATGAGTAAATGATAGCCTCCGAGGTTTCTGCCGGAGTGCACGAGTAATTGATAGCCTCCGAGGTTTCTATCGGAGTGTGCACGAGTCGTACATGGACTTTGCGGGTCCCCCATAGGTCATGAGTGGAGAGAGAGATGGCATTGCATTGCACTCATCCATTATTACATTTTAAATTGTTCTATTTGTGAACTACTGTTTGGGTGATTTTTGAATTCTTGATATTGAACTTGTCATTGATACTTGATCTTACATGTTTGCTTTATGTGCTACTTGTTGATTTTTGCTCCTATTGCGTTATCTAATCTTAGTCGGCCTATGATACCTACCAGTACTAGTGTTGTACTGATACTACTCTTGCGGCACTTTTTGTTGAGTGCAGAGTTTGATCCAGGATCCAGTTCTAGGCTCCATGGTTGATACGCGCGGGTGACATCCTTCGGTCATTCAGGGGGAGCTACTTGGTTATCCATGGCCCCTGGAGGACCCTCTTTTAGTTACTTCTGTATTTGCATTCAACAACCAGTATGTAGCCTTCAGGCATTTCCAGACTTATATTTTCCGATTTGTTTTAGTGCTCTTGTACCCTTTGACCAAATCTTGGGGAAAGTTGGATCCTTCTAGTTATGATAAATATTTAAAACTTGTTAACTTATTCTTAATTAATTTCCGCTTAATTAATTTGATAGTTTTAGATGTTAGGATGTGGTTCGCCTACCCGGGGATAGTGTAGGTGCCACCATGACCCGCGATTTGGGTCGTGACATTAGCCCAATTTGACCCGTTCGTTTTTATCCAACCAAATATTTGGGGGTTTATGACCCAATCCATTTATTAACTTTGCCCAAATGTAGTCCAACCCGTCCATTTGACGCCCGTCCATATATTCATAATGATCAGCAGATAGAAGGCAGAACACCAAGAACAATAGATATCCTTACCAAGAAAATGAAAGAGAGAAAAATGTAATGAGATTACCTGACCACTAGCAACGACGATGTCTGAATAGACGAGATTGATGGGGGTGGAGCTAACATGAATTCCATAGAATGTAGCTGGATTGTACACACTTATTCTCAACGATCCATTCACAGTCATCATCTTAGTTACAACTCCAGTGAAGTCCGAACCTTCAGCGACGTAGAAGTTATTCACAGCTAAACTCTGGGGGAAAAAAGCACAAAGATAAAGTTAGTCAACTTGCTAGAACTGAACCAAAGGTTTGCTGGCTTTGTAATGCCTTCCTTCCTAGTCTCCGCTTGCAGCTCTTAGACAAAATAATTAACATCATAAGGAGAAGAATTCTCAGAGTAATTGGTCTCCATTGAAGAATGCTAATGGGTGACTTGCTGTTGAAATATAGCCATGACAATTTTGGATTTCGCTGATACTAATTTATAGTTCAATAAAGAAGTGTCATGATAGATGAAATTGGAGGTAGTATCAGGATAATTAGTACCATTAGAAGCATGAAATCACACAATAAAATTGCACTCAATCCACTCTAGTCTTTTAATCCTTATTTCAATAATATAACTTCGCATGTGTGAAGTTACTCACATTGCGGGTTTAATAGATCATGCACAGCGTAACAGTAGTCAATTTATAATAATTAAAAATAAAAATAAAAAATAAAATAAAAAAGTCAATTTATAATGAATCCTCACAATATGCGATATGATTAAATAAAGCTACATGAAACTGAAATTCATACAACCAAACTCAACATACTTAGGATTGAGGCCTGGTGTTAGTTGTTTATTTAAATAGTAATATTTTGTATAGTGCTGAAAACAGTCGTACCTACTACCAATGCGCAACAAATGCCAAAAGTTTATCCTAACATAAAGGACCTTATTCCCAATTAATTAAACTTTACTTCTCGAATCATTTACTTAACCTACTAAGTGCATCATTTAGCCTTCTATGCATGGGTTGCCAGCAGATAATATTGTACCAATTTTAGAAAGTATATACATAAAATACCTAATTTTACGGAGAGACCATGGGTTCACGTGCCCCAAATTCAATACTTGAATTCGCCCCTGCTTGCTCAACAACTGATATTACCCATGGTCTCATGATTTGTAGTATAACACAAAAACTTCTAAAACAAAGGAAGATAAAGTACAATATACTACTAGTAGAGGCGGAGCTAAGAGTATTGGTTCGGTAGAACTAGTAACTTTTATCAAAATCTTCTATTTGTGTTAAGAAATATAAATATTTTATTCAAACACTACTAAAAAAACTAAGGGGACTGGTGGTGGAATGGTGAAGTTCAAGATAAGGTGAACGCGAAGAAAGAGGCGTATGTGAAACTGGTAGAAAGCAGAGATGAGGTGGATAAGTGGACGAATAGGGAACTGTATAAGATGGCAAGGAATGAGGCAAAGCTAGCGGTAACGGCGGCTTTCGAATGCCTGTATGTGGAATTAGAGGAGAAAGACGGGAATAAAAAGTTGTACAGACTAGCCAAGACAAGGGAGAGGAGGGCCCGTGACTTGGATCAAGTGAGGTGCATCAAGGACGAGGACGGCAAAGTACTGGTGGAAGAAGCGCATATTAGGCGGAGGTGGCAGTCTTACTTCTACAAACTCTTGAACGAAAAAAGAGATGGAGACATTGTGTTGGGAGATTTGGAGCATTCTGGTAGGCACTGGGATTTTGGGTACTGTAGAAGCATTAAGGTTGAGGAGATTAAGGGTGTTATTCGCAGGATGCACAGAGGACGAGCGACCGGGCCTAATGAGATCCCAGTTGAATTTTGAAAGGGCGCAGGCAGGGCTGGTTTGGAGTGGTTGACTGAGTTGTTTAACGTCATTTTTAAGCCGGCAATAATGCCCGAAGAATGGAGGTAGAGTACGATAATTCCCTTGTACAAAAACAAAGACGATATCCAGAGTTGCAATTATAGGGGTATCAAGCTGCTGAGCCACACTATGAAAGTTTGGGAAAGAGCGTGGAGACGAGTGTGAGGAGAGGCGTGTCTATTTCTGACAACCAGTTTGGATTCATGCCGGGGCGTTCGACTACCGAAGCCATTCATCTTATTAGGTTGGTGGAGCAGTATAGAGGGAGGAACAAAGACTTACATATGGTTTCCATCGACCTCGAGAAGACATACGACAAAGTCCCTAGGGATGTTCTATGGAGATGTTTGGAGGTTAGAGGTGTACCTGTGGCGTACACTAAGGCAATTAAGGATATGTATGATGGAGCCAAGACTAGAATACGGATAGTAGGAGGAGACTCGGAGCACTTTCCAGTGATGATGGGGCTGCACCAGGGATTAGCTCTTAGCCCATTCCTATTTGACTTGGTGATGGACGAACTGACGCAACAAATCCAAAGGGAGGTACCATGGTGTATGTTATTCGCATACGACATAGTCCTGATTGATGAGACTCGCAGCGGAGTGAACGCCAAGCTGGAGGTTTGGAGATAAACTATGGAGTCTAAAGGATTCAGGTTGAGTAGGACCAAGACAAAATATTTATAGTGCAAGTTCAGCAACGGGAGCGACCCTGAGACAGGCGTGGAGGTAAGGCTTGGTACTCAGGTCATTTAAAAGAAAGGAAGCTTCAAGTACCTAGGGTCTATTATCCAAGGGAATAAAGAGATTGATGACGATATCACACGTCGTATTGGGGCAGGGTGGATGAAATGAAGGCTTGCATCTGAAGTCTTGTGCGACAAAAATGTGTCATCAAAACTTAAAGGCAAGTTTCATAGCTTGGTGGTTAGACCGACTATGTTGTATGGGGCGGAGTGTTGGCCAATCATGACTTCGCACATACAAAATATGAAAGTTGTAGAGATGAGAATGTTGGGATGGATGTGTGGCATACAAAGAGGGATATGATTAGAAATGATGATATACGTGACATAGTGAGAGTGGTCTCGGTGGAGGATAAGATGCGTGAAGCGAGGTTGCGATGGTTCGGACATGTGCAGGAGAGATACAGATGACCCGATGCGGAGGTGTGAGAGGTTGGCTATGTACGGGTTTAGAAGGGGTAGAGGTAGGCCGAAGAGGTATTGGAGAGAAGTGATTAGACTGGATATGGCGCATGCGCAATTTACTGAGGACATGACCTTAGATATGGGGTTGTGGAGGACACGGATTAGGGTAGAAGAGTATTAGGTACTCGAGCGTAGTCCTACTTATGCTTACAAATTGATAGTTGTAGTGTTATTATTGTAGGCCCGATTAGCCTATCACACTTATAGGTACATTATTGCTTTATAATCCACTGTAGTTTGATTTCTGCTGCCATGTGTTCTTTAGTGTATTTTGTTTAGCTTATTTAGTTGTGTTAGCTAATGATCCATTTTGTTCGAATGCACTTTATACTGCTTTAATCCCTTATTTGAGTCTGACCGTCTCTCTTGCTTCACTCTTGCTTTGTACAACCGCTCTACCTATCAAAGTGGAGGTAATGCATGTGTACACTCTACCCTCCCCAAATCCCACGGTGTGATGTTTCACTGGGTATGTTGTTGTTGTACTAAAAAAACCAAAAATTAGCACAAACAAATTCTATAGCTAAATGACAAATTTGTTTCTAATTCTATTTCGCAAAGGATTATAAAAAATTGTGTTAGCTGCTAGTGATCGATTTAGTGACGAAGTTTGTAGCTAATTTCAACTTTTTTTAAGTGAAAACTCAGTAAGTTGTATTTTTTTGAATCTTTTCTACGAAGGGATAAAGAAACATACCCTGACAGTAATCTCAGCTTTGTAAGGACGTCCAGCACCCCAAATGATAAGGCAAAAGATAGAGTACAAAACAACAAATCCCAAAAGAGCCAGCAAAGCCTGACACCGCCGAGTTAATCCCTTATCATCATCGAACTCATCATACTTCCCCTCTTCCAAAATCACATTACATTCAGTCCATCCTTTATCATTCCTTTTCCGGTCATTTTTCATGCCAGACGACGACCTAAATATCCCGGAAAATCTACTCGCCGATGAATTCCTAGAATGCCGACCAGACGAAGGATGTGAAGGAGATTCCATTGGACTATTGAAACTTGGTGTTGGTTGCATGGATGTTTTGTCCCCATCGTGTGAGTCCCTTGAAGGACTCTGTACGTAATAAACTGGACGCTTTGGTGATCTTGACGGTGAAGACGGAGCTAAACTTGTTATATCTGATTCGGATTTTGCGTGCAACATTTTTTTACAAAAAAAAACTACAACTGAATTAGTACTAGTAGAATTTTGGATAAATGTTAATAATACCCAGAGAATTGTTCAATTATCAAAATTTGCATGGGATATTTCTTTTTAATTGGCAGAGTTTTTGTAGAGAAATAGAGTAGTAGGAATATGAGGAAGCAGAGTAAATGAAGCCTAAGAGACAAGTAGATTAGTAGGAGAGGAGGTTTGGAAGGTGGCCGAAGCTGAACCTGATTCCAAGCCTAATTAATATGGTTGGTTCGGGAATAAGTGTCGGCAGCCTCTTGTCACTGTCGAACTCGATGGAACTAATTTTAGTAAACTACTTAAAAGCTCTTTTTGTTTTTTTAAATGACAAAAAACAAAATAGTGGAGTTGAGTTCAGTCTCAATTTAAGTGAATTAATTTAATTAGATATAAAATTTAATAAATAAATAAAAAATTTAAAATATATAATATCTTCGAATAAAAAAGAGAATCTATTTAGTCTTTATTTTTTAATTTAAATAGAGTGTTCACTTATCAAATCAAAAAATGATTAATCTTACTTTTTCATATTTGTCTTTATTAAGTGTTAGGTAATCAAATCTCAATACTTATTTAGTTAGAGACTTATTTAGTCAATCCTATTTTTATCTAAAAGTTAAAATTTTCTTAAGGGGTGTGCAAATGGGTAAGTTAACACTCTTTGTGATCCGGATGGAGTATAATGTACTAAAATATTTTTTGATTTTTATGATTATAAACTTGTCATAAATTGTCAACTTACTGAATATAAAAATATATTTTTTTCAACACAAAAAAAAAAGTAAAACACTTAAAATGAGACGACGGAAGGAATATTTTATAATTAATTATAATTAAAAAGTTATCCTATAAAAATCTCATGTGTTTTACTTATTGATTGTCGGTTAATTATACTATTATATAACTAAAAGAATATTTATAAAATAATATAAAATCAATCTTCCCCAACCTATGCAGGTTAATTGTTTTATCAAATCTCAACTACCTCTCGCTAAATATTAGACAGATAAAATATTAATTGCGTAACATTTTTTATCTCTTCTAAGAATCAAAATCAATATTTAGTCTCTAATAATTGTCATGTCATTTTATTAATCACTATACTTCAGTATACAACCTTTGGGTGCAACGAATTAATTAAACGTGAGGTGTTGATAATAATATGGGATTTTAGACAAGCTACTTAATTTAGATTCTTTAATTTATTATACTTCGTTCACTAACCACTGCCCTATTCTGATATTTCTCTCTTTTATTTATTTATTTTTCCATTACGAAAGCAAGGTAATGCCAACTATTTTATGACTGTCATTAGTTTTTTTGCATACCGCAACAGATAATGTCTTATGTTTATTTCTTTGCTCCAAAAGGTGGAATCTCCCACCCCAGGAGCCCCCACACCCCGGTCCGACAGGTCTGTGAAGGAGATAAATCATGGTGACTCAATTGATTTCAAAGGTTAGACCACTACCACGCTGCGCACAAATCTTATGTTTATTTCTTGTTCGGATAGAATAAGTACTTCACTACGGAAACAGCATCTAGTGGTAGGGTCCGAGGGAATACAAACATATTATCCGCTTGGACAGCTCAATTGATTTTAAGGAGGATATTTGGAGTAAGGACCAAGGATCGAATCCCATCAGCGGCAGTGCGGGGGTTTCTTCTTGAAATAAAGGAGGGCCCCTTGTGCGCAGCGTGATACTGGTCTAACCTTTGAAATCAATTAAGTCACCATGATTTACCTCCTTCACAGATCTGTCGGACCGAGATGTGAAGGCTCTGGGGTGGGAGATTCCACCTTTTTGGAGTAAGGGAATACAAACATATTACTGTTTTTTTGGGAGTATACCCTTTTGGTTTCTCAACCGCACTTGCTTTCCAGTTTTCTCTTTGAGGTTCCGGTTATTTTTATCGCTGTGTAAGACTTATTAAAATAAAAATATTCTTTTTTCATTTTTAATATTCAAATTTTAGACCTCCTGTTGAGAGGATAGAGACATTACATTCATCCCAACATAATTCTTAATAGTAGCTTTCTTTATAGTTGTATATCCCCATTCACTAAGCTACAATAATGTCCCAATTCTTAGGTAGTTACACCGACCAGTGTAACTTACTACTTGTAGCATGACAAAATATTGAAATTGTATTTTATTATGAATTAATATCTATAAATTTCTCTAAATTATCCACGTTTGCAAATTTAATCTCTTACCCCTTAAACAATAATATTTCCTATCTAAACTCATTCTGAGTGTCAAGTGGCATGGAGAGTGTCTATTTAGGTACTAACTCTTCTTATTATAGTAGATCCAGACCAAAAGTATAAATTGCGCATCAATTGAAGTATCATCACATCATTATATACTAAGGGTGTCCAACGGGGTGGGATGGAGCGGGTCCTGGCGGGACGGGGAAGGATCTGGACCGGATCTCCAGCGGGTCGAGATTAGCGGGACAGGCGGATGTCCCGTTCCACGTCCCGCCGGAAGGGGATAGGTGTTGGGGGATGGGTCGGGGCGGGGGCGGGATCGGGATTTTTTTTTTGGCACTTAATTTAAAAAAATAATATATATAAACACTTTAATAATTGAACAAGATAGTGTAATAAAAACATCACACTACTGTTTTTGTACCTCTTATATTATTTAATAAAAATATAGTTTTTTTTGTAATACAATTTCAAAATTGCAACTTTGTGGTGTTGTTCAAAAGTTGCAAATCACATAGTAAAATTGCAATTAAAAAATTTCATATGCAACCATACTTTTTCTAATTTTCTGACAATGTCTTGAGGATCTTCTGTTGGAGTTGAAATTGGAATTTGTTGGTCAAATTGTTCGACGTCGCTTCTTGTTCTCTCGGACAAGATTTCGTTGTAGTTGTAGTCTTCTTCTTCGTTGATCTCCGGTTGACTGCACCTTCTACGCTCCACTCGAATCCAATCTCTAAATAGAACTGCAATCTCCAATGTGTCTCCCGCCAATGAATGTTTGTGCTCTCCTATTTGAAATTTTCCCGCAGAAAAAGCGCTTTCAGACGTTGTTGATGACGCTTGAATAGTCAACACATCTCGGGTCATCTTTGCTAGTGTCGGAATGTCTTCTCATTCTCCTTTCAGTAGTTCAGCAAGTCTTCATGTTCTTCATCATTGACAATCATTACCGTTAAATAATCATTACTGTTAGTACTACGGCCTATGTCAGAAGTGATAGCCACTTTGCCATTAAAATGATACAATGCATAACGTAAAAATATTGTTGATATTCACTTGCAAATTTAAAAACATCCCTTCTAACAGTTGATCTAGGAAAACCATTTAAAACATGATTATATGTTTCTCGAATGTAATGAATAAAACTAGGAGAGGAATGAAATGAAATGAAAAGGGCAAACCCTCCACCGCAACTAATTTTGCCATATTTTTCAGATCTTTATTTTTATCATATTTAGGACCAAATATTTCCCCCGTCGTCGGGTTAATTTGATTATGTACTTGGTCAGGGACACTATGTGAACCTTATCCCAACTCAGCTGGCACACCAGATTTTTTAGCCTGGTATTGATTCCACCTAGTTGTGTGCTCGCCTTGTACATGTCTCAATAAACCTCCTGTCCCACCTTGACCTTTTCCGATTTTACATTTATAAACGTTTTTACAAATTTTACATCTAACTACTTGATTCTCTTGGTCCCTATCAAAAAAATCTCATACATCTGATTTTAATTTTCGTTGTGTGGGGCCTCGACTCATACTAGGAGGAATATGAGGCATTCCAGTTTCAGTTTGAGGCTGAGACTCAGTCTGAGCCTGATGTTGAGGTGCACTAGTGAGTGTGTTATCTACATTATCGTCTAAATTAAAGTTTGGTTCAGATGCAGAATATACGTCATCATCTAATGGTATATCATTAAAAAAATAGTTTCATCTGAGTGTAATCAATCAAATCATCATGACTAGGAATAGGATGACTAGAAGAAGTACCCTTTTGTTACCCCTACTAGAAGAAACATCATTACACTTACCCTTAATCATACATCTAATTCCCTCCATTTTAATTATGCAAATAAATAATTAAAGATAATAAAATTAAGTGTGATAATTAAAATAAAGTAACAATAATAATTTAAAGAATGAACGAAGGTACCAAACGCCGACGTAACGACGTGTAATCGAGGTTGAAAATTAAAACTTTGCTCGATGGATGATCCTCAAGCTAGTTGTCAACTTCACTCCCAATTTTTGAACTTTTATATAAATGAGTAAAAAATATATAATATTTAGTAGGCAATGTAGAATTGTAGAGAGATAAATTGAGAAATTAGAGAGATGGTAGGAAGATTTGTGAGAAAAATAAATAGGAAAATGAGGTATTTATAGTTGAGAAATAGAGTTAAAGTGTAAATATATTAACTCAGGGTTTAAAAATAAATATTAAGGGGGTAGGGGGGTTTATGGGATGGAGGGGCCAAAAATGACCGTTATAGCTGTTGCACAACGGCCAAAATCGAAATTTGACCGCTGTTGCAACAACTATTTTTGCAAAGGGGGAGGGGGCTGGCGGGAGGAGGCTGGCGGGACGGGGTCAGGACGAGCCCATGTCTCGTCCCGAGTTCGAACTCCGACACCATTTTTTATAGGGGATCGGGGCAGGGCGGGTATTGAGACGGGGCGGGTCGGGATCAGGCCGACCCAGCCCACTGGACAGCCCTATTATATACACACATAATATGTCACTATCTACATATGGGTGTATATACTGTTTTCAAATTATTCTTACATGTAAAATCAAATAATATATGAGCCTATCACCTACCTATGAAATAAAAGAGAAAAAAGAGGGCAGTCTGGTGCACTAAGCTTCCGCTATATACAGGATTTGGGGAAGGGCCGGACCACAAGAATCTATTGTATGCAGCCTATATTTCTGCAAGATGTTATTTTTACGGCTTGAACCCACGACCTCCTGATCACGTGACAACTCATGACCTCTCAATCACATTACATCTGCTTATGAAATAAATGCACGTTATTGTCTACTCAACCATTGATCTTCATAGGTTCAAATATTGCATATGTAGGTGTTTCCATAGTCCATCATCATAACCAATCTGTTGTTTAACTAGAACAGTGGAATGATTAGGGAATAACTCCACAAATAAAATGGTCCCAAGATGTATAATGACAAGAATCGTCATATTATTTCATTTGATGATATGTGATAGAGAAGTGGACAATAACAGCGAGAAAGCGGTTGAGTGATGGAAAAGGTGGGTCATTAATTTATTGTTGAACTGGTGTGTGTGGGGGGATACAATCCAAAGATGACATTGCCATGGGCCACTTATTAAATCGCATGTAGCCGACTGATTGAACTATACACTCTGACACTAAACCCACTACTACAAACCTTCATCCACTACTTCATATCCTTATATTGTGTCTTGTACTTTCATCCACTATTCGTCCCTTTTCTTTCTCCCTAAATATATTTTTTCAGAAAAAGGCCCCTGAATTTCATTCTGAGAAGTCGGTGACCATTTCCCGTTTAAACAATTTAACAAGCAAAAAAAGAAATAACGATTTTCCCAAGCTGGAGGAGGTACCATTTAAACATGTATTAAATTCAGAAAAAGAAATATATAGGGTTGTTGCCTAATTGATATCACCATAAGTTTTTTTTGGATGACAAGGATCCCGCAGCCGCTATCCTTTGGATGCGCACATGATAAACTATTAGCTGAAATTTTATGATTAATATCACCATAAGTTATTGTTCGACGGCTGGGCTATTCAAGTCTCCAGCGTTGTTGAGTGGTATATTCTCTGCAATACGCCACGTTTCTACTCCCATATTTCAATTTATTAAGCACTATTTGACTAAACACAATTGAAAACTCAGGGAAAGAGTCCTGGATTTGTGGTTATACAACTGAGAACTCAAGGAACAAGCCCTAGGTTCGTGGTTTGATAACTGAGAACTCAAGGAAAGGAACCTAGAATTTAAGATGCTGGATTTTGAAACTCAAGGAAATGTGACCTCCCACATTTAACTCAAGTGTTTCATGTGTTATGTCCAAGCAACCCAAATGCTGGTTCACACTAAACTCCAGAAGCCAGGGGACAAAAGTAAGCAAGGGCGAAGAGTTGTAGGAAGACAGCTCCCACAAGAAGCTCAAAACAACTAACTGTATAAAAGGGCAGCCCGGTACACTAAGCTCCCGCTATGCGCAGGGTCCGAGGAAGGGCCCGACCACAAGGGTCTATTGTACGCAACATTAACTCACATTTCTGGAGGACGCTGTTTCCACGGCTTGAACCCATGACCTCCTGGTCAGCAACTTTACAAGTTACTCCAAGACTCCCCTTCTAAAAAAACAACTAACTGTATAAGTAGATGGGAAATGTAATTAGTAAAAGAATAACATCATTTACATCTACTGAAACATCTTTTGATTCACTCATTTATCCCCTTTTATACAAGCAGATTAAGCTCATCGACTGCTGGCTCCAATCAATATCATAAATTACAGAGTAAAATTCCCTAATCTGTGACTGCAAAATAAAAAAAGTAAAAATGAAAAGAGGCTATGCTACATTCCTCTCAAAAATGAATATTCATCTCCTAATGTTCTTCATCCCTACATTTTTTATCTTTCGTAAACTACTCTTTCTGCTTCCAGCAAAAGCAACTATGTCAACTTCAAGGTTGTATTTTTTAATAAAGCTCCATAAAAGTTTCTCAATAGTTACTCTGATCTGGCAGCTGAGAAGAAGGAATGAAAGCCTGAAGCTTGAACGGGTAATATGTCACCAAACCTGCCCACTTGCCCATCGGTTAGTATTGATCCCAGTTTCAGCGTGCTCTCTCCAAATTTGCTGCCAACCTGAATATTGTAGGTACAAAATTCAGGCTTAGGTGAGGGAATAAAACTTATTCAATTCAAATCAATAAGTCAGCCCATGATTCACAGTTGAAAATAACAGCTCCAGTAACTGGACTATTTCCCTGAAAGTGTAAACTCCAAATGGCGAAGACCTGAACTGTGTTTTATGTGATAATGAGCTACAATATCAGATTCCCTAATTTAAAGTAGCATTTTACATTCTCGTCATAAACTAGAAGATGTTTTGGTAGCACGAGAGTGTTAAAAATGCGGAAAAGCAAACAAGACATGTCCAGCCTTGAGAATCATGGAGAAATTGTTTCAGAAAGAACCAAAAAGGTAAAACAACTCTCAAATTGATTTCTCCTTATCATGTATTCACTTAGTAAGAAAGTGGACAATTTAAAGCAAGCAGGCCAGTTGATCATTCTAATGCATCTTTTTGCGAAGCTTTATTTAATAAGAAAAACACCTTTATGAGTTACGGAATTATAAGTAGGAAGATGAAAAGGAGGGGAAGAGAGGGGGGGGGGGGGGCAACACTGCTAATTTAATTTTGTTGATTGTATTTACCAAAATGAATATATTGTTGATGTAGAATTTGAATTAGAAAAGTAACCTTCCAGTTTCAAGAAAATTAAAAAGGTAACATTCTTCTGTAATTTATGGATCCTAGTATCCTCTTTTTAGTTTGGGGTTGTTAATTCAGGACCCCAACTTAAGGACAAAAGGATGTAATCTATTTTACATGTCATGTGTTACCACATGCAAGCAGACATTGTTCCAGTATAACAAATGACATCATCCATTCAACAAAAGTTGCTATTCACCTAAAATGCCCAGGTTACAAAGTAAAATAATAAGAAAACATAAAACAAATCTTATGAAATGCAAAAACTGAGGTGTGAAACAGGCTTCAGTTTATTCCGAAGTGTATAACAAGGAACAGGTCAATATGCAACTTTGAGCAGATATATATTGTATATAAAACAAAAGGACAGTTAACAAATCAAATCCATAAAATAAGACGTAATATGTATATTAGATTTCTCCTTTCTTTCTGCACGGGCGTGATTATTACTACATATTTTTAGCTTCAAAAAAGTTGGAAAATTCACCTCCTTTGCTTATAGAATAGAAGAAAAAAAGAGTGCATGGAACTGTAAGCATAAAATAAGATTACAAAGAAGGGAGGTTCTACAAAGACTAGGCAAAGAGTTGATGGTTTACCTGCATAAATGATTTCAAAAATGGTGCTGTTATCCCGGAACTAGAATTTTCATCAATGTCAACCTTTCGAGACAGCTCGTCATTTGTGAAACTTTTCCAGGGACTTCTCGATGAAACATCATCAATAGATGCTGAGATTGATGCCTTGGTTGTCCCCCTTGAAGACAATGCTGGGGCACTGGAGTAAAAATATAAATTTACACATTACACCGAAGGATACATGACTGTGAGAAATTATGAGAGAAAAATTATTGAATTGTTGTATCTACATGATTACAATGAGCCCTATTTATAGACACTACATTACAATCTTTTCCTAGTAGTAATATATGAAATCCTATTACTATTCTAACACTCCTCAAATGTACTGAGCTTGTTACAGATGTAATTAATACGAGGACCAGTGAGAGACTTGGTAAAGATATCTGCAAGCTGATCGCTCGACTTCACAAATTTTGTAACAATATCTCCGGAGATAATCTTTTCACTGACAGTGACAGTCGATCTCAATGTGATTAGTCCTCTTATGAAATACTGGATTTGATTCGATATGAAGGGCCGTTTTGTTATCTCACAAGTTTCATTTGACTGATTTCTCCAAATTTTAGTTCTCTGAGCAACTGCTTAATCCAAACTAGCCCACAAGTTGCTACATCCATTGCTCGATATTCTGATTCAACACTAGATCGAGCAACGACACTCTGTTTCTTACTCTTCCCGGACATTAAATTACCTCCTATTAACACACAATATCCGGATGTAAAACGTCTATCAGAGGGTGATCCTGCATAATCATCGTCTGTATATCCAACGATTTGATCCTGGCCTCGATCTTCGAAAAGCAGACATTTACCTGGAACTGACTTAATATATCGCAAAATGCGAACAACTGCATCTCAATGACTATCACAGGAGAATCCATAAACTGACTTACAACACACAGGAAATGAAATGTCATGTCTAGTCACTGTGAGATAATTCAACTTACCAACCAGCCGCATATATCTTCTAGGATCACTGAGTGGCTCCCCTTGACCTGACAGGAGTTTAGCATTCGAACCCATAAGAGTGTCAATGGGTCTACATCTCATCATTCATGTCTCCTCAAGAATGTCCAAGACATACTTGCGTTGCGAAATAACAATATCTGATGTGGATTGGGCAACCTCAATACCTAAAAAATACTTTAGACTGCTGAGATCTTTAGTCTGAAAATGCTGAAAGAGATGTTGCTTTAAATTAGTGATACCCTCTTTATCATTACCAGTTATAACGATATCGTCAACATAAATCACCAAATAAATACTCAAATCTGGAGCAGAATGTCGATAAAACACAGAATGATCTGTTTCACTGCAAGTCATGCCAAACTCCGGAATTACTATACTGAATTTACCAAAGCAGACTCGAGGAGACTGTTTTAATTTTAAACCATAAAGTGAACGACACAATCGACACACTATATTAGACTCTCCCTGAGCAACAAAACCAGGTGGTTGCTCCATATAAACTCTCCTCAAGATCACCATGGAGAAAAACATTCTTAATGTCCAACTGATAAAGAGGTCAATGACGGACATCGGCCATGGATAGAAAGAGACGGATAGATGCTATTTTAGCCACGGGAGAGAAAGTACCACTGTAATCAAGCCCAAATATCTGTGTATACCCTTTCGCAACAAAGCGAGCCTTAAGCCGGTCAACATGTCCGTCCGGACCAACTTTGACTACATAAACCCAACGACAACAAATAGTAGATTTACCTGAAGGAAGAGGAACAAGCTCTCAAGTACCACTCGTATGTAAAATAGACATCTCGTCAATGATAGTATGTCGTCATCCGAGATGAGAAAGGACTTCACTTGTAGACTTAGAAATGGGGACAGAGGACAATGATGATACAAAGGCATAAAGGGATGATGATAGACGATGATAAATTAAAAGGGTATAATGTGGATTAGTATTACGAGTGGACCGGACAAGTCCACAGTAGGTGCAGGGTCTGACGCAAGATATGAATCATCTGGACCTGATGTTGGGTCTGATGCTGGACGCAGTCGACGATGATAAGTCAGAAGTGGTGGCATTGTGACTGGAGACGTAGAAATAACTGTAAATTCCTCAAATGTCGGTGTAGGTAAAACTTGAGGTATAGGTAAAACCTCAATGATATTAGGATGATCAGAAGGAGACTTAAAGTGAGGTTAAGACTAAAAAAATGTGACATCGACCGACATAAGATATCGACGGAGATAAGGTGAGAAACGATACCTCTTTTGAACTCGAGAATAACCAAGAAAGACACATTTAAGAGAGCGAGAGGCTAATTTATCTATCCCCGGAGCTAGGTTACATGTGCTCCCAAAAACACGAGGAAGAAAGTATAGACATTGACTGAGGATATACTATGGAATATGGAATCTGATTCTGAATAGAAGATGAGGGCATTCGATTAATTAAATGACAAGCTGTGAGGACTGCATCGCCCCAAAAACGCAGCAGAACATGGGATTCAATGAGAAGAGTGCGAGCAGTCTCAATGAGATGCTTATTCTTCCTTTCTGCTACCCCATTCTGCCGAGGGGTGTACAGATAAGATATTTGATGAATAATTCTTTGGTGAGTCATAAACTGCTGAAACTGAGAGGATTTGTATTCTAAGGCATTATCACTACGAAAAGTATGAATAGAAACACCAAATTGATTTTGTATTTCAGCAAAAAAACTCTTGAATATATAGAATAACTCAGAACGATCTTTCATTAAGAATAACCAAGTGCATCTGGAAAAATCGTCAATGAAACTAACAAAATAACGAAATTCTAAAGGTGAGCGGACTCTACTAGGACACCAAATATCAGAATGAACTATTGAACAAATAGACTATGCACGACTCTCAGTACTACGTGAAAAGATAGTGCGAGTGTGTTTTCCAAGTTGACCCAACTCACAATCTAATTTGGACAGACTAGACACCATCTTTTGTAGCTTGAACAAACCCGGATGTCCAATCATTTATGGATTAAGTCTGGAGGATCTATAACTAGACCTGCTATGGAGGATTTAAGAGTAGAGGTAAGGTAGTA
Source organism: Anisodus acutangulus (assembly GCA_029783415.1). Taxonomy (NCBI): domain Eukaryota; kingdom Viridiplantae; phylum Streptophyta; class Magnoliopsida; order Solanales; family Solanaceae; genus Anisodus; species Anisodus acutangulus. The sequence continues at coordinate 2,573,196 of CM056497.1, forward strand.
GAGGCCTTGTGATTCATATCCTCATACTGCAATCCTGCATAATAAAAGAATCGTCAAGAAATAGTATGACACAATTTAAGGCACGAGTCAAACGACTGATCGATGCAAGATTAAAAGAACAACCAAGGAATAGAGAACAAAATTTAGAGTGACCGAAGATATGGGTTTAGCTTGTCCAACTCATTTTGTTTTTGTTTTGATCCCAATGGCTAAAGTAATAGCGGGAAGAGACGGTACAACAACATATTCAGTGGAATCCCACAACGTGGGGTCTGGGGAGGGTAGAGTGTACGTAGAACTTACCTCTACCTTGGTAGGTAGAGCGGTTGTTTCCGAAAGACCCTCGGCTTTCGGAAGAGACGTTGAATAATTAATATCCGACAAAAGTGATTTATCACCAGAAATATGATCAGAAGCGCCAGAGTTTATAACCCACGATCAAGCGGTGTTAGATTGTGCGACTGAGGCTGCTTGTGGAGATGTCTATTTACTTGCTCGATAATAAAGGCACTCATTATATTTGTCTTCAGATAAATAAACTTGTTGGTTACATGTAGTGACAGTTTGAGCAATATGAGCATTCTTGCATGGTCGACCATGCAAAGAATAGCATACTTCACGAGCATGTCCAAATATATTACAATAACTACACTTAGGTCGAGATTTTTCAAATCGTCCTCTTTGTCGATTCTTCGTAGACTGAGATGTTTGAATTTCTGATCTCCTTATTAAGGGTTCTGAGGTAACCACAAGACTTGAATTTCCGACTCTCATCTTTTTGGAAAGAATATCAAACCCAAGAGATATAGTTGGATTGAAAAGAGTTCTAAGCAAATAATCTTAAAGTACAACTGTGAAGGCTCCTGAAAATTGGCAACAAAAGGACCAGATCTGTAGATCTGATTGTCGAAATTGATCGAGAATGGTGGGTTTAGGTTGGAACCACCAGGCACACCTCAAGAACTAAGAAGCAAAGGCTGACGTCGCCGGCAAGTTTGAGCCAGTCGCCGGAAACTAGAGATAGTCGACGGAAGTGATCGGAAAAGGTCGTAAATGGGATAGGTCATGTAAAAATTATTGCACGACCCTGACAGAAGAAAAAAATTTCTCAAAAAAGTGACCGGAGAAAACTCACGCACTGGCACGTGAGACGGACGCGCTCGCCGAAACCCTAGATCTAGCCGCGCGTGAGGTACCTTCTGTCGGTGACTCTGACTGGGATTTGGTCGTCGGAGGTTACTGGACCATGTGGTGGTGTTGGGATTTGCACAATACCATCAGAAACAGAGATGGTTGCAAGACGTCACCGGAAATTGCACAGTGACGGATTTTTCTTCGCCGGGAAAGCTGGTATTTTGCACATCTATATTTTCTCACCAATGCTCTGACACCATGTGAAAAATTATGAGAGAAATATTATTGAATTGTTGTATATACATGATTACATTGAGCCCTATTTATAGACACTACATTACAATCCTTTTTCCTAGTAGGTTATTATATATGAAATCTTATTCCTATTCTAACAATGACAAATGGTAGTAAACCCATTACACATAGGAAACATTAAAGATCACTTTCACAGAACAAAATGTTATGTCGAACACAAGGAATGCAAATGCAATTTATACAAGTGTGTAATCCCTCCATTTAGACAATCAAGGAGGACAAATCCTGGTAGGAGTGAAAGAGTACCCAAAAATTGAGTAGAAAATGAATTGAACAGTGCAATTTACAAAAAAACTTTTTTTTTTGGAGTAAGAGAGATATCTTTGAAAGGCATCAAGAAGATGCAGAAAGGATACAAAAGCAAAAGTAGTGCTAGCTCCAGTACAGATGCAGCTAAGTTAAGTTTAAGGAGGTAACAAAATCCAAAAAATTAATAGGGCAATTTACAAAAATTTACAACAATATCAACCTGATGGGGAGATATTTGAAGCGAGGTACTGCAGAGCAGCGCATGATGTTTGATTCTGAATTGGTTGGCAGTTTCTGTGCGGTATCTGTATACATCCGATTAAGCTGTACAAAGAACCCAAGGAGGACAGCATGCCTCAGGTATGACTGCCTCTCATTCTCCCAGAGATATGGCTCATAGCTGGAAATGAATCAGCCAAAGTGTCAAATAGATCAAGAAGGCACATTACATCAATCCCGAGATTACTAACCCAGAATAAAACAACAAAATGATACATTTTCCCTTCTCCAAAGTTTTTCTCCCAAAATGTTTTAAGAAGGCCGAGGTTAAAATTGGAAATAAAGGTTTATCCAAGTTTATCTAGTTTAAGCAAAACATTTGTTTCATATTATACCCCATTTTTAATCGAATGAACCAAACATCTCTCAATAAAAGTATATCCACTAAATAATCTCGTCATTATTTAATCCCTGTATTATAATCCCAACATTATAATTCCGGTGAAATTTATTCAACATGAAATGGCATTCTTAAGTTTCAAGAATTCAAATACAGTTCTACTGTGATCTTTCCAAAAGTACTTCATAATAACTTCTTGTGTAGGATAAATTAACCTACTAATATTTATGCCTAGTCAAGAAAGTCCCATAAAATGGATAAGAGGGGATAGCATTTTGAAGGTATCGACTTTATACGGTTTGGAAAAGCTTACGTGAGCCAATCAATAGGATCCAGTCTTTGCGCAAAGCTACTTATCAACCCACTGACACGCTCTTTGGAGACTGACTTGTTTAGTTGTACATCCTGCTTTCTTCTAAAAGAATGCTTCACCTTAGGCATTTTCAACGACTCTTCATTTGCAGTAGAATCACCACCAGAGAGAATATCTGAAGCAAATCTTAGATCCAATAAAACTTGCAACACCCCTTTCTCCGAAACCCGAGATACCTGAGTTTCTTGACTGGAAAGGAAATCCCCATAAATATGAATCATCTGTCAATATGCGGCAGTCATCAGTATAGAAACATCAATTGTTATAAAGCTCAAGAACACAAAAGTAGCTCACTCAAAGCAAATCAAATACAAATCTCTTTTAAAAGGAGAAAGACAAAACTAAATAGAAATCGTAGCAGAGAACCAGAACATTAAAAACTCTGAATTGTTAAAAGAACTTTACAGACTTATCTAGCAAACAGTAGGCAGCCCTGTTATCAGCTAACCAGGATTCATGTCTTTTGAATGGTTTTGACAAGTGAAAAATAACCTAGTGGTAAGAGCCCTCCACCTCTCAACATAATATTGGGAATCTGATGCACCAAGCGAGTAAAGTTGGAAAACCACTGTTAGGCTCTAGAGAGCAATGACTAGGTTTCTTTTTCATTTACCTGCAGATCTTTCTTTTTAACATATGTTTATTTCTCTGCAGACCTCATGCTCTTCAAAACTAGTGAAAACCTTGATTTCTAGCTACAGAATTGCGTAAAACCTTTTAGCTGATCTACAAAAAGTCGCACAGACCTAATAACTATTCAACCAATGATTCTACGAGACACAACCAAAAGACTAGGTTGTTACATGTGCCCAACTTTAAATGATGTATGCAGCTACAGCGTACTACTTTAAATAAAAATTCCTGTTTTCTTACTGCTTGATAGGGTAATATGGCTTATAACAATCCAACTTTTTAACTAGTCAAGTTTGACGACCAGATATGCAGTAACTTCATCAGGAAAAGAATATCAGATATGCAAGAAAAACTAAGTACATATACCGGTTACTTCCTTTTTAAATAAAGGCTCTAGAGAGCAATGTCAAAAAAGGAAACATTATGAGGTCAGCAGCTAAAATAATTTAGTAGAGATTTGAAACAGCTGAAGATCAAAATCCAATAGCACATATCTTTCCAGCTATAGAGACGTAAACAAAGTTCTTACGAATTCAATAAGATCACCAAGTCCAATGCAGGTGATTCATATTTCCAGGTTTTTTATCAAAAAGAGATGAATGTATCATGAGCCAAATTCAAATATTTAACAATAACAACCTGTAAGAGGATTTAGCAAAGCACAGAGAAATCAGTATCAGGACACGAAAGGATGGTTAGTAAGAAATTGGCCTTAGCCATAAGAAAGCAAAAAATTAAATTCAAGGCAAGTTTCAAACGAACAGTGTGGTCATTTGAACGAAGGACTTTTTGGGGTCCATTAGATTCCAGCAGAAACTAATCTCTGGAAAAATGGCATACGGTTCCATCTTGCTTTTCATACCTCTCCACAATAATGGAAGAAAATCCATGATAAGATAACAAGTGAGACTTCACAAAAACTTTGAAAATTGAGGAAAAGGAAAGCGTATATATTTCAATACCTTATCTAACAGTCTTGAGGCAAAGTTTTTCAGAATAGGTTTATCAAGCACATGTCCACCTACTCGCTGAATTTCTTCACAAGCTTGGAATAGAAAAGAGGTTATGTACAAAGAAGGCATAGAAGGAAGCAATATCTTCATCTCTGACTCGCCTTCATTTGACTGATCTTGCTTAACAACAGTCTCCTCCCAGCCCTGTCAAAAAGTTAAGATGAAGAAGCTCGCTTAACCAACTTATAGCAATCAATTATCAATTAAGAGGAGATACAAACTTTATCAACTAATTTAAAGTAACTAAAGAAGAAGGGAGGGAGCTTGTAGTGCTAATTTGGTGGAAGATTCTGAAATTGGCATATTATCTCAGCATGAATGACTTGTAACAGTTCACTTTTCAATAAGCAGTGGAATTTTTATTCATGGCGTAAAAGAAAGCTGAAGGAGAACTATGTAAACCAGACAAAAAATATGTATGCACACAGCTATGCATTCCCATCAAGGATAAGCACGAAAAAGACTTGGTGCCTTACACCATGTGCAGGACAAGGTACCCACTCTACACAAGGTGCAGAAAAACCAAAACCTCTTTTTTTTTGGAATAGGCATGTTTTCTTTTCCTCTTTTCTATAACGATTGCGTTTGTGCACCCTTGACCAATCCACCAGGTGCATGCTACCTCTAAACCAACACAAATATCATGTTACTCTACCCACCAAAACTTAGGAGGTGGAAAGAAATCACCTAATCTATTTTTGTTTTTGAGTAGGCATGTTCAGAGGAAGAAATCTTCTCATGTTATGTTAAAGCCAAGTACATTATACAACAGCAATCAAAACACCTACAAATTTTATCGATCTCTCTTGGAGATAAAATTGATGTCACATCAATCCAAAAAATTAAACTGAATTTACTAACAGCATTACAACTAACAGAAAAGGAGGAAGAAAGTAAAAAGTAAAAAGATGATGAATACTCCCAGACTTCGCGAAAGTTAATGTTTTTTTCTTCCCTGATAAATTTGTGAGGCTTAGCTTTATATGCAGCATAAGAAGTCATACAAATATAATTGAGAATCGCCTATTGTTTTTAAAAGGGAATTGAGAATTGCATCAGTATATGTAATAGGGCATGACTGTTTGTAAAACTTTTGTGATGGCTATGATTTTTACGATAACCTGACTAGATTAAATTATTTTACCATATTTTAAAACAAGTAACCTCCTATAAAGAAAACACCAAACAAGTGCTCTTATAGCCGCAAAAAAAAAGTTTTCTTATAACAAGTCATGGAGGAACATGATCATGATCAGAAGAATAACTATGGGAACTATTACAATGTTAAGTTTCAAGATCTTTCTTTTTTTTCCTTTTTTTTTTTTTGGATTAGGGCATGGCCTCCTGGCAAGAGGGAGGATTAATACAATTACCACAACTTCATGAATAAATTTACAGTGTCTCAACTTTCTCATAGTTGGCACAAAGACAATTAGAAAATTAGAAAATTATGACATATCTCAGGGTAGGTAATTATATTTGGTTTGGATACCTCAAGCACATACTTGTCCTCAAATCCCCAGAATATTTTGCTGTTTACACTTAACAGAAAGATAACATGTCTGTCTTATTTGATCCTAGATAAGCCAAAAACAGCTCTTCATGTTTGCTTTAACTATAAAGGAACATTATTAAAATAACAGTAAAAGAAGGGAATCGAAATATTCACTCTGGTGAGAAAATAAAGTCCTGCTTGCCGAATTCTTAGCACACTTATAGGTGTCAAAGGTAATAAACATGTATCTGTATGTACAAATTTGAGGGCGAGGCAAGAAAAAGACAACCCTTAGGTATCTGCTGGTTATGGTAGATATTCACATAGTTTTCAAGCCCCCCACCCCCAACTAGACCAAGATAGTTCCACGAGTGCTATACTTCATTTTAATAAAGTTATAATTGATATTTCAGCTATACTAATCCTCTTGGATGCTCTCCATTTAACGTTTTTTAATGTAAATTCAATGAATCAACTACCCCTGATACTGAACTATGGGGTCAGCTATACTAACCCTCTATATCAACTCCGCTCTATTCGGGCCCTGATTGATAATAAAAATAATCAGCAGAAAATTCTTCTAAAATCCAGGATCCGAAGATGTGACTTTCAAGTTACTTTGATAACAAGTGCTGCAAGTAAATAACAGGACAACCGATAGAAGTGACTTATATAATACAGGTATGATTTATGAACATCTAAAGGAAGCATAAGAATGAATATGGCATGTAAAGTTCTTTAGGAAAAAACAACCCATAACAGCTTTAAGAAATGGTACTTACTCTCAAGGTTGTTGTTGCCAACAAGGCATCATCCTGTTTCAGATTTTGGGATAAGATAACTGAAAGTTCATCAGAAACCCAAGATATCCACATATTATAAGCTCTGATGCACAGATCTTGGGTCATTTTACTTAGCTCTTCAAGCTGTGGGCTTGAACTGTCATCCACTCCAAACATAGCAGCAGACGCCAATGAACTTTGTCTTCTAGGTGAATCAAACATTGTATTTCCAGGACCATCAGAGGTTGGGGAGTTGATGGGTGGCATAGAGTACCTTACTAAAGTTGGGGTCTTAAGCGAGCCAGCTCCTCTAGTTTCACTCACCCATGACCTTGGTGAACCAAGTATGACAGGAATGTGTCTGGAATGCTTTTGGAATGCAAACAAAAGCCGCCCTATAAATAACGACCTCTCAACAAGTATAGCAGGTGATGGCACTGACTCGTCTTTTAGGTTTTTGTTTTGAAGGTTAGCAGACAATGCATCCAACTCACTCTTCAATTCCATCAATATAGCAGACATACTTTGGTAACATTTATTCTGTAAATATGGGGCCAGATCTTTCAGTCTCAAGGATGCCTTGGGAGACTCCAGGAAGCTTAGCAGGTCTTTTAGAACACTCTCACAGCAGGTGTCCACGGCATCTCTTATCCTGCTAACTTCATCCCCAAAGTAAGCATTGAGACAACTGCGAAAATCATTCTCCTCAGGCTGCTGCGACTTGGCACCAGGAATGACGGTAACCTTTTTACCATTTGGCTCCATGAACCAAACACCTCCACCGTTTAAAGATCTATTCAAGTATGCCTGAAAACTGATCTGCTCGCCAGGAGTTCCTGAGATAGCCCGCGCTGACGCTACAACATCAACTAATCCACTCAACTCATCAAATCCTTTGTCAATAATTGCTTTCATCCTTCTAACAAAAGCATCTTCAAATATCTCGTCCCACAGGTCCGAATCACTTCCCAAGACGAGCTCACGTGTTCTCTTCCATGGCAACTCAATTTCAGACCCAAAAACACTCTTAAGCCACTCCAAGCTCCCTTCCAAAACCTGCTTATTTTCCATAGTTTCCCGTATCAATGTCTCAGCAGATGCAAGCTCTTTCCCACAACTAATAACGTCAATCAAGTATTTACCATTGATCTTGTTCATTATCTCCTTGCCACAATTTCTCAACCAATCCGAACACGCCTTCGAAACGAAGTCCCTATCCAACATTACCATTTGTGACTCCAAATCATCTCTAAATGAGTTCCACAACCTCACTTCCTCGTCCGGATTAGGTATTCCACCAAACAACTGCGACGCAGGAGGTGAACCCAATACAGTCTTATAAAACAAAGGCATATCATTCAACACTTGCAAAAACAATTCCCCTACTTGCCCTACAGTAACCTGAATAATCTTTAATGCTTCACAATAAACTAAAATCACATCAGAACTAGTAGCATTAACATTAGAACAAGCATTTAATTTCTGAGAAATACATGATTTTCGTGAATCAAGGAATAACGTTAAAACCTGTTTGGGATCAAGTTCATCAATAACAGCAACTGCAGCTAATGCATCAGCATAAGCTTTAATCCCTAAACCTAGTGCTTGATCCAACAACCTCTCCCTACTTCGTTGCGAGATCTGAAATTTAAAACTTGCAACAATTTTCCATTGATGTTGAAGCAATGGAAACTTCGAAAGTACACTTTTATATTCCTTATTTTTATTTAAACTATGGTGAACATGTTTAGCACGAGCGTAACGTGCAGAAGATTCTAGAAACATTGATTCATCAAGACAACCCCATATATTCTCAGGCGTGTCAACAAGATACTTAACCCTACAAGCGATTCCGTAAATCCGAGCTTTAGCAGGGTTAAAAGAGGTAATTGACTTAGGTGAATCGGTTACGGTTGAAGAAAGGGAATGAAGAATGCCGTGGTGTATCGCGGATATATTAGATGAAATGGACTCGCATGAGGATTTCATTAAAACAATTGAATCAGCGGAATCGATGAGATCTCGGTAACGATTACCGACGAGTTGACGTAGCTCTTCGCTTTTGTCTTGGATCTGTTTTCTGGTCGTTGCTTCGACATTGCGGATTTCGGTAATTGGTTTTGTACGGAAGAGTAATTCAGTATCTTGGTTTCTTACACCAATGGGGGTAGAGGTAAGGCCGGGTAGTGTCGGTGATGGTGAGGGGGATGTAGGTGTCACTGTCACTACCCTCATTTTCTCGTCGGTAATAGATAGGGGAATTTGCAGTTGGAGTGACAGTAGAGAGAGAGAGAGACTAGAAATGGAAGGATTTGCTGAAATTCAATGATACAAACAAGTTGTCACACATTAGAATTAGACCATCACCAGTTGAGGAGGAGTTCATAGGAACTTTGGGTTGGTAGGAATATATGTAGTATTCCTTCTCAATTTATACAATATTTTCAGATACAAACAAGTTTTTTTTAATTATAACTTTTTAAAATATTTAAAATTATTTAATTATTATAATTTATAGTTAAAGCCGTCAAAATGAATTTGACCTGTGAGGTCGGCCAACCCAACCATCTTAGGTGTGTAGGGCTGGACCAAGGTTTTTCAGGCCCTTTAGAAGTGAGGCTTTTAAGCCCAGCCCCATTTGGCCCGCTGGCCTCAAGGGCTGGGCTGAGGCTGGCCCGTGAGGCCAAAGAAAATAGAGCATTGACAGTATTCAATTGAAAAGGGTTGCATCAAATCACAAAGTTAACTACCATAATTTCATTAATTATGGAGTACTAATAATGGTTGAGGTTAAATTTGATGTTAATAGAATGATAGTCTTGTTTGTCTTTGACAGTACGTGTTATTTTTTATAACTATTTAGCTTTCATCATTTACGTAGGAAACAATTTAGTTGTTGTTTAATCAATTTTTTTTCTATTTGGTTACGCTTCAGACTACTTTTTTTTTAACTCTTATCATGAGTTTAGTTACCATTACAGAATGTTGTACAAATTTTGTTTTATATGATTAAGCAAGCATTTTAAAATTAATAATTCAATTTAGAATCAATTCCTAATTAAATATAAATTGTTTTCAGTCTAATCTTGTGAAAGTAGAAGCTCAAAATGAACCTAATCTGCAAATGGGAAGTGACAATTTCATTTTTAAAAAATTTTATGTCGAATAACGTACAAAGTTACAAACTGTGGCACAAAACTAAAAAAGACACATATTATACTAGTTGATGAGAAGTCTTCTGCAACATCGCTGACCAATGTATTTATTATATGTCATAGTAAGCACTTTGAAAGAAATCCCTCGGAGTTGGGCTTGTTGTCCTCTCACAAGTTCCCTCAATGATTGACTATGTTAAGATAAAAGGTATAATACAAAAAGTGTTTTTTATGGCATCTAACTCACTCCTATACTCCTACGAGTATACAAGCATGGCCTCTTCACGACAACATAAGTATGGAAGACATTGCATTTCTTAGAATTTTTGCCTGCATTTTCAAAATTATCAAAGAACCTGGTTCCTTTGACTCGGGTTAGTAGTCTATTCAGTGCTTGTATGTTTTTGAACTGCTTAGAGTGTCATGTCATTAAATATTTCCCTCCTTCAAATTCAAAAATTAATTCTTCCAAACGATGCAACTTCTCTGAACCAACCCGATCATTTTTTCCGATCATCTCTCTCCTTTTAATACATACTTTCTTCTATCTCTCTTCACGTAAACTCTCAAACATCCTTCTTACTCTCTCTCACTAAACATAACGATTCTCTCAAACTCTCTACATTCTTCCTCTCTTCTATTCTCCTTACCAAAATTAATCATGACTCACCCGGAATCATCCACTCCAAATGTGCTAGAAGTGAACCCAACTTTGTAACCTTCCAAAATCCCAACTCCAACTAAACCAAAATCCACAGATTCACCTCCAAAAGTACAAATTTCTACCGACCAAAACTACACTGTCTCACCCACAAAACCTGCAATTTTTTATTATCCTAAGACTCGCAAGAATCAAACTCCTAAGAAATTTATGTCCTCTTCCTCGACATCTTCTCCTATTGAAAACCCCGACTCATCGGAAAGTGGAAAACTGTCTCGGTGTCTAAACTTCTTCACAATACAGAGAAAATTGATGACAATGATAACGAAGTTGAGGTTACTAGTCAAACGGTTGTGGAAACAGAGGTGCGAGGTAGTGTGATTAAAAATTTGATTTTTGGTGACATGCATGAGAGTGTTGTTGTTGGTGTTGCAGATGAACTAAAAGAGGTTGTTGACAAAGAAATCTTTGAGGACAATAAGACAAATCAGGTAATCCCACTCCTAATGATAGTGTTAAAGGGTTAAATGAGTCTTCAATAGAGTTTGATAGGACTTTATCTGACAAGGGTCTGGGTAGGTCTAATATATTGAAAAGTGAGGCTGAAATCGTTGTTGGTTTTGTTGAGGCCTTACAGGTTGTGAGAAGTAGTGAAGGAGTTTAGGGAGAAATGATGTTTGTGAAGGAAAATGGGGAACTAGGTGAGGGACACGGTCCCTCAACCGAATGAGAGTATGAGTCTTCTACACTCAAGATAGCTCCTACTTGGGATGAGACACCATGTTCCTCATTGGTACCCAAACTGTGTCTACAATTGTTGTGTCACTGAGGAGAAACCTGGTTTTACTAGTCCTGCTCAGGTTGTTGATTCGAATGATGATATTGTTCTGAGGTCTATGTATAAAAAGGCCACTGGTGTTGAGAAAAATGGTGGGATCAAAGAAAGAAAACACATTGCCTAAAAGCCCCCTAGAACCATACAAGGGAAAGGTTTGCACTGGAATCTGCCTTAAAGGCAAGTAAGGAAAAATGCTCCAAAATGAAGAGAAGCAAACCTGTGAAAAGTAGGCTCGTTGATGTGATGCATATGGAAAATAAGGAAAACGAAGTGGAAGAGACTCCAATTATGAGAAAGAATTCAAAAAAGAGAAAAGTGGAGGAAAATACAAATGTTGAAAAGGATGTCACATATGATGAGAGTGAAGGGTCAGAGAAGGAGAAGTGTAAAACTCGACCTCTCATAAAGAGAAAGGCCAGTATGACTAAGGAACCTAGTTCCTCAAATAATCAAAAAATTGTGATATCTGAGTCAACAGGGAAGGAGATCTTGAAGAACCAAAATGTATTGTTGGGCAGAGTTTTTGTCTTTGATATTGCTGAAATGTTTGGAATAAAGGAGCTGTTTGACATTGTTGAGTTCCAAAAGTGGACTCACCTATTTGTCCGACCGTCCCCTAGCGTGTTTGTAGTAGAAGTGTGTGAATTTTATGCCAACATGTGTTTATACTCATAATTACACTTTGGTCATATTCATGAATGAGATAGATTTTGAGTTGGATGAAATAAAGCTTGGTGAAATTCTTGATGTCCCAACTGATGGGCTGAAGACAATGGTTGGAAAGGCGTCTGATGCTTTCATGGACTTGATTGTCAAAAAGTAATGGACTGCAACTGAAGCAAGGCTCTTCAAGAATTATGTTAAGTCAAAGTATCATCTCTTGTTTGCGCTAGTCAACAAAGTGCTTCTTCCAAGAGCTGAAGGAAGATCTATTGCCTCCATCACAGACCTGGTTCTCTTTGAAGCACTGACAACCTTCAATTCTATTAGTCTACCAGCTCTCAGATATAACACATTGTGAAAGTTGTTAATGCAAGATATGGTAGACATGTGTCACACCCCAACGTTAGGAAGTGTGGCCAGCACCCGGTGCCCTAAGGCCCGAGTGCACCAATCCTAATACCTGTTACATAATCCATAACATAGGGGCCGACAAGGCCTATAACGAGTGATTACCTACATAAGACACAATCATCTGCACACAGAAAAGGCCCAACATATACACACATATACAACAAGGCCGATATAAACATAACGAGTCTACTGAAAGGGCCGACAAGGCCACACCAGACCATTATACACAAAATAACTGTCTATTAGCCTCTAAAGAGTATATCAACAACATTTAGTCGGGATAGGGCCCCACCATACCTAATTATACATTTATGCAACTGTCATACCTATCAGCTCACTAGACAGCTCCGGAAAAAAAGAGTGTGATAATCCTCAGCTGAGTTGAGCCACCTACTGTGAGGTATTGTATGAATCTCTATCTATACATGCGGGAACTAAAACACAGTGTCCCAGAAAGGGACATCAGTATGAAAGATGTACTGAATATGTAAGACTAAAATTGTAAACAAGTACAACACTGTAAATGAAACATAAGCTAAAATTGTAACTAAATACATAACTGTAAGATAGAACAATGGGAAGACAACATGTACTCTAAGTGCCTCTGTGGGCCAGAATACGCATAAATGAAATATCATAGTCGGTCCTTGGTGGTGGATTCACAGGGTCCCGATAGGAGGATGCCTTGGAAGTAGCTCGTCGTGGACCCATTATGCCTTGTTTAGCAACTTTGAAGTTGTCTAAAAAATTCCGACAACACTTCCTCTTAATTTTTCACTTCTCAACAATAATTCGACTCCACAACAATACATTCAATCAACCCACAATATCAATAACTACAATTCAACCACTCCACAATAACACTATTCCTCACAAGAACACAATCAACCCTTCCAACTTAGAATTTCTCCAAAGTCATAAAAGAACACACAAAAATTCTTCAAATCTTGAATACAATACTTACCTTATGGCGAGAGAGACTTCATGTGGTGCTTCACTGCCTCAAGTATTGAAGATTTGAAGAACTTATGGAATAATTTCTTGAAGGATTGGGATTTTAGGATTTGGAAAGGGGATTTGAGGGAAGTGTGAATTTAGAATTAATGGAAGAATTGAGGAAATAGAAGGGTTTTTGTGATGCGAAAAACTTGTAATTTGAGATACAATGGGGGTTTTTTGAATTTTTGGGGTTGGAGAAGAGAAGAATAGAGAAGGATTATGAGAATAGTGCTATTGTTTCTCGGTTTTAACCTGAAATTCACATGGGCGCCGCGACTCTCACCATTCAGTGTCGCGACACGATCACGTATGCTGCAGGCACCGCATCTCTAATGTTGGGCGTCGCGACGCTAAATCAACATAAAAATCCTTTGCTCACTGCCTTTCGAGCGCCGCGACACTAATTCGTATCTGGGGTTCTGACTTTTGCTGCTGATTTCAACATCCCGTGGCACATTTCCACCCCAAAGTTGGCTCACAATTCACTTAACATAAACTCACAGAACAAGAAACAATAAGACAATGAGATTGTTCAACACAAGATAAACAAAAATAATATAAAATAACATAATTAAAATATTAGGTTGCCTCCCAATAGCGTTGTCGTTTAACGTCATTTAGCTGGACGCAAATTTCCTCTTCATTTCAGGATCTCTTTTCCCATCACCTCCTTCATAGTTGGGTTCAACCTCCTTTGCACCTCAATTGATGGCCTGATCTCATCGTCCTCGCATTGTGTTAATGCTACTTCAAGAGCATCAGTACTCTTGAAGCTTTCCTCAGCAACCGCTTTATCAATTACATCAATGGAAAAACAGTCGTCGCTTGCTCTTAGATAAGTTGTTGCCCTGAATACATTGAAAGTCACTTCTTCTCCCTGGACTCAGAGTTTTAGTTTGCCCTTCTGAACATCTATAAGTGCTTGCCCTGTAGCTAAAAATAGTCTCCCAAAAATTATGGGCATATCAGCATCCTCCTCCATGTCAAGGACAATAAAATCAGCAGGAAAAATGAATTTGTCCACTTTAACTAACACATCCTCAATAATTCCCCGTGGATGCTCGATCGAACGATCCACTAACTGCAAGGTAACTATTGTAGGCCTAGCTTCACCCAAGCCAAGTCTACGGAATACAGATAAAGGCATCAAGTTAATACTTGCCCCCAAATCACACAGAGCATACTGACATTCAAAATTCCCGATAGTGCAGGGAATAGAAAAGCTCCATGGATCTCACAATTTTTGGAGAAGCTTCTTTTGCAAAATGGCGATGCACTCTTCAGTTAAAGCCACAGTCTCATAATCTCCCATCTTTCTTTTTTTAGAGAGAATTTCCTTAATAAATTTCACATAACTGGACATTTGTTCTAGGGCCTCAACAAAGGGAATATTGATGTGCAATTTCTTGAACACCTCTAAAAACTTGGAAAATTATTTATCAAGAGAATTTTTCCGAAGTCTTTGGGGGAATATCAACATAGAACCTTGTTGTATCAAATTAAGCACGACTTGGTAGGATACATATAGTAGATTTAACCAAGAGCAACTAAGATCCATAACCAAGCGACGGAAATAAGCCACAAGTACATTTTTGGTGATCAGGAGTGGAGTATATGTTGGATAGCATCTTACAAGTGTACGTATCGCAATTTGTAATAAATTTCGATAAGACCGAGTATCGTCCACAGAGACTGATTTATCAAGTACCAATTAACTAATCTTTGGTTTCTATATGGCTAACGAATATAAGTGATGATTTCTAAACTACAGAATTAACAAACTAAAGTAAATTGCAGAAATGAAATAGTAATGAAAACACATGAAGTTTAATTCAGTGATGAAGACAATTAGGGTTTCCATGCTCCTCAACTTTCCGCTCTATTATTCATTAATGCAAGACTAACGATTCTTCTTCTTATTAAGATAACAGGTTAACTGATGTGTTATATATTTCGATTAGGACATATAAAAACTCAACCTAAGTGAGAACTTTATATATTTCTATGATAAGTTCAATCACACATGAGGATTAAGATCAATAACCTAAAACGCTACACAAATAATCGTGATACTCTCGTTCAAGATTAAACCTACGTCTAATCAACTATAACATATTCAAATCTCTCTTCTCAGATCTTGATTCGAAATCATATAGGTAATGAAGACTAATGGCCAATTAATTCTCATTCAATAAACACAAGTTGAAGAGATCTTAATAGATGAAGAAGAACATTAGCAATGCATTAACTCATAATAGAGTTTCAAGTGATTCGACAGAAAACCCTAATAAAAGTAATTAGCTCATAGACATGCTTAGAAAATTAATTAACTTAATATCCAACATGAACTGAATTAAAGTAAAGTAAAGAAAAAGAACTTGAACAATAGATGTCTCTAATGGCTCCTTGTTCTCTTGTTTCTTGCCTCCAAAGTGCTCCCCCCCCCCTCTCTTTTTCAGAAAAATGTTTCCCCCAAAATATATCACGAAATCCCCCCTAAAATGGATTTTTTTGCCCTGGTTAAATTTAGGTTTCTCGCTTCCCTGACGTCGTCGGCGTTGCGGCTCTAATTCACTTTTGAAGATTGCGTGCTTACTGCCAGAGGGGCGTTGCGGCACTAGTGTTGGGCGCCGCAGCACTTCAGCTTGTTGCACCGCGACGCTTCAGCCTTCTTCGTCCGGAATTCGTTTAAATTGCTTTCTGAGCTTCCCATGGCTGCTTTGACTTATTTCTTGTGGCCAGGTATACATTTTTATCCTCAATAACCGCCTATTTCCTTTCTGAATCACTTAAAACCTGAAAACACAAAACACACGCATAATACTGCAAAAAATAACTAAAAGACAAACAAAAGACTCCTTAAAACACACTCTAAAACAATACTAAAATTTACCTAACAGTATTGTCTGAATCTCTATCTGTACATGCGGGCACTAAAACACAGTGTCCCAAAAAAGGGACATCAGTATGAAAGATGTACTGAATATGTAAGACTAAAACTGTAAACAAGTACAACACTGTAAATGAAGCATAAGCTGAAACTGTAACTAAATGCATAACTGTAAGATAGAACAATGGGAAGACAACCTGTACTCTAAGTGCCTCTGTTGGCCAGAATATGCATAAATGAAATATGATCGCGTGTATATAACGTCGTAGGCCTCTGTGGGCAGTAATATCAATATCATATCTGTATAAATTGTGTATATAACACCATAGGCTTTTGTGGGCAATATCATCAATATTATATATGTATAAGCGGCGCATATAGCATTGTAGGCCTCTGAGGGCAATATATATATATAAGTACATGCATATGATAACCTCTTAAGGATTATAGGATACTCTTTTGAATCTGTCGGAGTGACGTAGGGTCGTTACACATCCGACTCCCTTAGGAGGGTTACACATTACCTTCTCTTCTCATATGAATCAATAAGAACAATATGACGTACAATCGACTTAACCTTCAAGAATATCAACATAGAACCTTGTTGTATCAAATTAAGCACGACTTGATAGGATACATATAGTAGATTTAACCAAGAGCAACTAAGATCCATAACCAAGCGACGAAAATAAGCCACAAGTACATTTTTGGCGATTAGGAGTGGAGTATATGTTGGATAGCAACTTACAATTGTCGTTTTCATGTCGATCATGCCAAAAGAGAGAAAGGTAAGCCCTACATTACTTGTTAGCATGGCAACACTAATCATATGATGTCTCGCTCATCATATAATCGCCAACCTAAACAATTAAGACAATCCGTGTCAATATCCGATCAATGGTTTCATGATTTCATCGTTGTGACATTTCGTCTAACACTTAGCATTCATACTTTATTCCATCTTGTTTTCATAATAACTTATGCTATTCTCACCTCATCTACAATAACACAACATCATCAAGACTATAGTAACCATATTTCATGAAATCAAATCATAGTTATCTCAAAAACCATATCAAACCGTCCAACAATCAATACCACAACTACTACGAACAAATATAGAATTTGTCCCAAATTCTTTATGGATTTCTCTACCAAAAGATCATCCTAAACTAGGGAAACTTAAGAATACTAGGAACAACAAGAATAATACCTTAAACTTTCAAGAGATCCTTTATACAAAAGCTTCTTCCCAATTCTTCCAAACTTTCGAATTGTTTCTGATAATCCAAGAGAGATTCCAAGATGATCCAAGCTTGCTTGAGGGAGAATTCACCTCCTAACCTTGAAGAATGGCTCCTCAATGATGTGTTTACCTTGGGAGAATGTTTGAGAGCATATAGGTTTAATTTGGAGTGAAAATGAAATGAAATGAGGAGGACTTCGAGATTGGTCTTTATATAACCAACCCCACCGCCTCACATATGCGACTTCATATACACATATGCAACCGTATATGACACTACATATGTTGGCAAGTGAGGTGGAAGAAATGTGGCTCTGGTCCGTGGTGGCATCAGCGAGGCAGAATGGGTTTCGTGGAGCGAAATACTTAGCGTATCGTCCTATCTTCATCAAACTTTGCCGAGATGTTCTTCCTTTGATCTTAATGATTTATAACCATCCAAAGATCTTTTTAACATTCATTTATGTCATAAATGAGCCCCAGAATGGGGCTTGAGTCGTCGGAACTTAAGTTGATTAATCGGGTCCTCAAACGGCCGTGAAACAATGAGTATAACTTGGAATCTTTTGGATATGCTTCCAACTTTGGCCCACGGCTTTCTTTATCCTTTTTATTAACATTATACTTTTCCCATCTTGAATCGTCTTGACACGATGCACTCAACGTAAGGATTGCAAGCACGAAGAGCTTAACAACTCCTTTAATCCTTGAGCAATAAGTTTTCCACATAAATATTATGTGTCATTTACTTAAAAAAATAAATAGAGAACTTAGTTCTTTATACTGTATGGTAAAATCTTAATTTCTATCAAATAGGTCTATAAGTAGTAATGAGATAACGATGAGCTTCTAACATGACCAAATGTTGGTGGCATGGGAACTGTTTGACAAAAGGAAGCTTCAACACAAATCAACCAGCTCGAGATGTAAGTTTCCCCTAACTGGACGATGTTCCGTTAATAATTTTGTTCTTTGTCTAGAATGAGATACAATGCACTTGGAATTTGGTAAATAGAATAAGATATTGTCCAAATTGCAGAGGATTTCTCGTTGACGAAGCTAAATAACTATAAGTTGTTTTGTGGATTAACAAAGAAGATTAAGGGATATAATGATTGATTTAAATTGCCATAAACTAAAAAGGCTAAATTCAGCTCTTGTGGTTGTCAAAATCTTTTCTTGTATCTATTAGGCACTCAGATAACATTGAATTTATTTGATTAAACACCTTTTTTATAATCAGCCAAAATAAAAAAGTGTGTGTAATACACTCGCGAGTAACGTAGCATAATAATTAATTAAAAGAAGACACATGACATTTAAGATAAAATAATAATTTTAAAATAAATTATAATAAAAAGAATAGAAAAATCAATTTTCAGCAAAAAATAAATAAAAATACCTATTTTCTAAACCTCACCCCTCCTTCCTCTCCAACTCCCGGCGCCGTCGCCGTCGTCCCCCTTAAACCAAATATGTCGGGTACTTTTTAAAATCTTTTGGCAAAAGGGCAAACTCTTAAACCTTAATAAGCCGCAGGAGCTAAACCCAGATCAACAAGCGCCGATTTAACATTGTAGAAATGCATAATTTGTAGAATACACAGAAGAAATTAAGTGAACAAAAAAAGGATTCTTTGGGAAAAGGACAAACTCTTCAACCCTAATAATTCTTTTTTAATCTTTATCACTGTAAACCCGCATAAATTTGCAGACGGGTATGAACATAAAAGCAAGATTTTATCAAAGATTAATAATTGCACAAAAAAACAAGCAACTTCATTGTTTCCCCCTGCGTTCTTCTCTGCCATGGAGGTGAGAAAAGAAGATAAAATAAATGAGTTTAGAACCTCCATTGAGGGAGTTTAAACTTCGGGAAATGACTAGGAAAAAAGGGGAAGAAGAAAAAAAAAATTAACGAAATAAAATCGTTCCACTTAACTGAAAGATCTTACCAATCACAAAAGATCCGGTGGATTTGATCAAATAAAATATATAATTAAGTGGAATAATTATCTCAAGTGTCTTAAAATATAATTAATGCGTATAAATCACCATGTGTCGTATAATCTAAAACAAGACTATCACATAGGAGGACAACGGATCGGATTTGGATTGGATCCTACTAGATCCAGATTCAGATCCATTTTTCATATCCGGATCCAGATTCATCGGGTGCATAAAAATCAGATCTAAATTCGGATCCATCGGATCCACGGATCGGATCTGGATCTACATGTAAATTTTTTTGGCTTGAATAATATTCCCACATGTTGAAACTTTTATGACAAAATGAAACGCAATCTGATTGAAAAAAATGATTGAGTTCATTCAATCAAACTACACAAATATGACACCATTCTTCCAAAATATTGAACAAAGTTTTAGCATCACAACAAAATAAAGACGATTATCGACTTCATTAGTGATGCTGAACAGGTTGCAACTTTGAGCTAGTTTTTGGAGGCTTTAGTGATGCTCCACTTGTAGTTCTACTGATTGACTTCATTAAACAATATAAAATAATGTCAGTCATATATCAAAAGTCTCAGTTTTTTTTGCTGATCAAACAAACGAGAGAAATATACTTAAAGATTACGGCTAGCAGATTCAAGAAAGGAAAATTTAAAGAAGAGTGATAATTTTTTCTTTTTATAAAAATGAAAATATGGGAAACTGCAGAGAGCATATAAGTAAAAAAAAAGAAACTTCAAAGACAAATTACATGGCGGTGTGACTTGTGCCTTATCCTGGTTCAACCATTTACCAATACATAAATTATGAAAAAAACTTAAGAAAATACTTATAAAATTACATTCTAGATTATGAATATATTTAATAAAAAACGGATCTACGGATCGGATCTGGACCTGATACAGATCTCAAATACAAGATTCAAATTCAGATCTGATCCGTCAGAAACGGATCCGGATCCGATTCGGATCCATCGAGTCCAAATTTTAAAGATCCATATCTTATAAAACGGATCCGGACGTGGTCCAAGATCCTATCTCTACTATCACACTATTATTTGAGGCTCCAATTATATTTTATTTGATTACGTAAATGCAGGTAAATAAAGATGGAAAGCACGATTAAGTTAAGTTCTTGTCAGCTTTATCCTTATATCCACGGGGGCATGACGAAGAGAGAAGGTTCAAAAATAGAATGAGGTCAAAATAGACACGGTCGTATGTGTCAGCACTCAGAACCAATTGCACTTTTGCTGAAAAAAGGGATTTGGACGAGAGATATTCCAATTCTGTATACAAATCAATTTTAGTGTTCCATTCACATTCTTGCTTAGAGAAAGAGAAAAGGGATGGTTCCTTCCTTCATATCTTTGGTTTTTAACTTTTAAATCTTCTAACTTCAGAGCAATAGACAGAGAGAGTAGTTGACATTTGACAATATGTTGGAAGGAAAAGGTGTGATTGAAGATACAGATATGCCAGTGAAGATGCAGATCCAAGCATTGCGATGTGCTTCTCAAGCTTTGGATGTTTATGATGTTTTGGACTGCAGATCCATTGCTGCTAATATAAAGAAGGAAAATCTGTCGTCTTTCAATTGAATTGTGTGACCAATTTTAAATTTTAAATTGTTAGGCAGGTACATTGTTATTTGCTTAGTTATATTTTTGACATGATCATCACGCGTTGATCTCATTCTTTTCATGAGTCAAATTAGAGAGGTCTCTTAGATGGGGTGATCACACAATTCAACATGTAATCACGGTAGATCTGTTCATGTCCTTCGTTACCTATCTTGGGCTTTCTAATTCCTATTATGTTATA
Source organism: Anisodus acutangulus (assembly GCA_029783415.1). Classification (NCBI taxonomy): domain Eukaryota; kingdom Viridiplantae; phylum Streptophyta; class Magnoliopsida; order Solanales; family Solanaceae; genus Anisodus; species Anisodus acutangulus. The sequence goes on from CM056497.1 coordinate 2,594,468, forward strand.
TAGCTCCAGTTTAATTCTAAACGTCGGGTGTAAAGTATTCCATTTTTCCTCATATGATACTACCAATTTTCTATCTCATTAGCTAATTTTTAGGATTGAGTTAGGCCAAAGTATATGTTCTAGTACAATAGGCAAATGTCCTAAGTTCACGTCAAAAAAGAATTTTTACCTGTTTGGAGCATAAAAAAATCCTGAAAGTTTTTGGTTGAATATATGCAGGAGTTTGACAAGAAATATGGAGGTGGGTGGCAGTGCGTGGTGGGATCAAAATTCGGCTGTTTCTTCACTCATAGTAAAGGAACATTTATCTATTTCACCTTGGAGACTCTTAACTTCCTCATCTTCAAAGGAGCCACTTTTCCTTAATGAGCTTTTTGATTGTTCAAGAAAATGAAGATGGAAAAGTACAGTACTTGTAATTACACTTTAGCTTAATAACTTCATTGTTAAAGGGTTGGGAAATTGTAATTTTAGCCAATTTCCCCCCGCCCCCCGCCCCCCGCCCCCGCCCCGCCCCCGCCGCCCCCTCCAAATCCAAACCACTTTATGCACAAGTTAAATGAGATTATATGGGCAGCCAAGTGTGCCTTATTAAACTCCTGTCCCTTGTATCAAAGAGCTGTCCGAATACATATCAAGGAGAACTTTTGAATCCTCAGAGAGGACAGGCTTTGTCACTTATTAGAGTGAAAAGTTAGATTTCCTCAATATCCTATTTCTGATATCTGAACTACGCTGATTATAATAACATAGTGTCCGGACCAACTTACGTGCACCTCCTCGAGGGTGCAAGGTGGATCCAAACCTGTTCTCTCTGAGAATCTGAACACAGCAGGTACAAGGGCTTATTTACATTACCTTGAACCAGTGAGAGTACAAGATCATCTATCCTATCACAAATCAACCTCTTCATTAGGCCTTTACCAATATTAGAGACACTCAGAACCACAATTCCATTCTCCAAGGCAACAAACTAGAATCACCCATGTGTAGGAACATAATCAACATTATTACGAAGTATGATGAGCAACAAACACCTCACTTGTACTACTACCAACCATCTTCACATGTTCCCAATTAGCACAAGTAAATGTAGCATGCCCAAATATTTATATTAGCTTGAACCAGTAACATACTTAAGATGTTACTAAACGATGAATATAAAAGTGGAAGAATCGAACGATGACCTAAGTCCAAGATCATCAGACCTTTTTTTTTGGTAACCAAAATTAATTAAGTGTTGGCACAAAGATTCACTCTTACCACTTGGAGGAAAAGGAGAAATACAACACAAGGACTTTTCAAGGGGTCACCCATCCTAGTACTTTCAAGATAATTAGACCTTTACCATCATTAGACCTTTACCAGAAAGTCTCAAAGAACAGGAGGTAGTAATGGCTTGTTCGAAAAGTATGCCTCCAAGTTTGCAACCACGAGGTCAGTCATGTCCTTACACGTCTCCAGAGTGCCAGCTGCTGTGTGAGGTGATAGTACAACATTATCAAGTTTAGCTAGTTGCACAGGCACTTCAGGTTCGTGTTCAAGAACATCAAGCCCTGCTCCTCTCAACATGCCTTCTGCAAGAGCAGATACTAGCTCGGGTACATCAATATGAGAACCCCTCGCAATGTTGATAACAACTCCATTTGGACCCAAGGCATCTATAACATCACGGTTGATAATGTGGTGAGTTTCATCAGTTAAGGCACAAGCAACGACGAGGATCTGGCAGTTGGAGGTCAAGTCGATAACACGTGGATAATAAGTGTATGTTGAGTCTGGTTTTTGTGAACGTGAATGATAACTGATTGAACATCCAAAAGCTTCAGCTCTCTTGGCAATTGCTGAACCAATCCTCCCTAAGCCTACAATACCTACTGATTTGCCACTAAACTGAAAGGAAAATGAAGAGCAAACTAAGTTAAGCTCTTTGGAGAAACAAGAAAAGTTAAAAGCTAATATGGTTAGGTTTGGATCTGGAACAATTTTACTCCAAAAGAAGATATTCAGATACGTTAAAAATACACAAGATCATCAGGCAAAGCAGATAAAGTTCCTTGTAGTAAATATCATCAGACCAGATTTAAATAAAGGGGAAAAGGGTCAAAAGATCCCTCTACTATTCGAAATATCTTAATTTTGTTGGAAATTAGCCTTTGGCGGGAGTTGCGACCGACCAACTTTAACGGCTTAAACACTAGTGTTACGTATGTTGGAGAATCCGGTTCTTCACACATGCATGATCTACTAAGTACGTAGATAACCGTAGGGTCAAGAATCGTCAAATTTCATTGAGAAATGAAAGAGATATTGGTTCACGAAGTGAGGTGTTTGAAGCATGGAAAAGTGTGGTATTGTGTTCAATTCTCCCTCATCGGTAGAGGAAGAAAGAATTGTTGTGTATATAAGACTCGAAATTGGTTTGGGGTTTGGGACCCCAAGGGGTATCCCATGTGTTTAAAGGAGGGAGAACCTAGATGTGCTTCGGTTCGAGGAAAGACCACACGCGCGCCGCCCGCCCGTCCCGTCCGGGTCGTGGGCTGTGGGTCTTCTGATATTATCTTTTTGGACCAGAAGTACAGTTTGATCCCAGAAGTTTCAGATGTACAGTTTGGACCAGAATTATTTCAGATGTACAGTTTGATCCCTGAAGTTTCAAGATATACAGTTTGGTCCCTGAAGTTTCCAGAAAGTCAGAATTTGGACAGTCAAAGCAGAAACGCCAAGCACTCAATTCAGCCATTTATTTTGGCTGAATTACTCCTCCCATAATGGTCAATCCATTGGTCTTTCACCATTTATGTTGGTGACTTTACTACCTCCATAATGACCATTATTTGGTATTATGGAGGCGCTTTCGATCCTCCTCACCTATATAAACACCCCCTTACACCATTGTTGAGCACTTACACTAAGACTCACATATACACGAAAATACAGAAGCATACACAAGCAGAAAACTCTTCTTCCTACAACTTTCAAGCATCATTTCGTTACTCAATATTCTTCACGGTAGCACTTGAGTTTCCTTTGCTCAAGTGTTCCATTGCTGTTTTATCTTGGGAGACAAATTGTCCAGGACGTATAAATGATACATACGGGGCAATATTGTCTTAAGGACAGAGTGCCACACTCGACTCAGCAAAAACAGTTTCCAATTTTTCTTGTTCAACAATTGTAATTTCAGATTTCTAGTTGAATTATTGAATCTTTGTTTATCCTTTCGAATACTTGTAATAGTAATATACTTCTCGTACTGCATTATAAAGTACAATAGAGAAAGAACTCCCAACAAATTTTACTGCTGTTATACCTTGGGACCCTTCCTACTCTTGTCATTAGAAAATAATCATGTAATTTCCCTTGACCATAACGGAGCCACCAACCCGAAGTAAAATGGAGGATAATTTTGAACCATAGCCAAAAGTATTGGAATAATTTTGGACCTTTTTCTCAAGGTATTTTGATACACGAATCCACCAAAACCATGTTAGAGCTACATTAAAGCCAAGGGCAAATAGAAAATGATTTGCTAACAACACGGATATGAATGACTTGACTCCAAAGTATAACATAGAGTAAAGTTAAGATATTTGATATACTAGAGAAGTGAAAATATGGACATCTGTTTATATGAGGTATTTGACGAACACGTTGCACTCAAAAGTGTGGCCTATTAGTCAATGAAGTAGGTTGAGAAGCAAAAATAAAATTAGGTGTTCTCTTTCCATCTGTTAAACCTTGATGGACATGATTATCTAATACTTGATACTTGTACTAGTAGGAAGTACAACGTTAAGCAAAAGGCTAAAAGATGTACCTTAGCGGTCAAATTGAAATCTTTTTCCTTCCAAATCCCATTCCTGACGAATCAATCAGCTTCACGAATCCTCCTCAAAGTTGCAAGTGTGAGTAAAAATGCCATATCCGCCACATCATCGGTGAGAGCATCGGGAGTGGAGGTTACCCTAATTCCTCTTTCTTTGCACTTCACCAAATCAATCTTGTCAAGCCCAGAACTGTGACTCGATACAATTTCCAATCTGGGCAGTGCGTCGATCAACTCTGACTTGGCTCCCTGAACTCCATTCCCTACCACTGCTCGGATCGAATCCGAGTGTAGTTTGAGAGATTCAGATGGAATTTCCCAGTATTTGAAGAGGGTGAAACGTTTCGCCAGCTCTTTCTAGATGTAATCGGACAATGGACGCATCAATAATACCCCTATCCCATTCATTTCTGCTTGCCCGCGACAAAAGAGCTCTCTGTTGGAGAAAATTTGTTAACTCTGTTTAATTTATAACCTATTGGTCCAACTAATTTTCATTGCCCACCAAACATATCCTACCAAAAAAGCTCTCTTTGCCAGTACTCAGACCCCCTTTGGTGTTTATTAAAACCTGATAACCTGTTTTATGTTCTTCGTCAAGAATTGATCTCTTTTTAAGTTTCTTCCATGGACAGATGTAGAAGATTTACCCATGTCAAATTTAGCTAGAGGAAGAAGAAAGTGAGGTTGTGCTCTTAACACAACAATAATATAATATTAATGTGCAATTGGCACTAAAAGTTAGAGTGTTTAACCAGTTTAGTCCGTTGTTTCCATGTCTAAACAATTTGATACCGCAATGAAGTATGTCCAGACAGTTTGAATTGACAACTGAATAATACTCTCTCCGTGACCATTTACGTGACACCGTTTAAAAGGACACAAAGTTCAACAAAAAAAAAAAACTTTTAAAAGTTATGGTTTAAAACGAATAGACAATGTATAGTTATAATTTATAAATCATTTTATTAAGAGTAACATTCTTCCCCATCATTGCAAAACTATCACGGAACAACATCATCTCCACCGCACAAAGTGACTTAACTGTCCAATTTGATCACGAATTCTCTAATGAGAGGAGGCTCTCCCATTAAACCGTCAACATTGTATCATTAAAGTTATTATTTATGCTAAGGAGACATTAAGATTGAAACAGTGCGATACAAACAGTGACAGCAACTGGAACCACCAAACAATCAGGAAATATTTGCTCGAAAGTTCAGGAGACAATGTGCTCCTATATGAAATGAACCTAGTTGCTACAGCAAACAATAGTTAATAGCAGCCATTCATATACTTAAACCACTGGAGTTAACAGCGGTTTGTTCAGAAAGTGAGCTTCTAAGTTCCCAAGGACAAGGTCGGCCATGGCCTTGCGTGTTTCTTCTGTGCCACTGCCTACATGAGGCAATAGGACCACATTCTCAAGGCCAAAGAGCTGCTCAGGTACTTCAGGCTCATTTTCAAACACATCAAGGCCAGCACCCCCTAATCGGCCTTCAAGAAGAGCAGATACAAGCTCCTTTTCATCAACATGAGGACCCCGACCAATGTTAATCAGAATCCCCTTTGGTCCCAAAGCTTCCATGACTTCACGGTTGACAATATGACGAGTCTCAGGAGTCAGTGCACATGCCACAACAAGAATCTGGCAATTGGAAGCCAACTCAACTAAACTTGAATAATACTTATAATTTGTATTTGGCTTTTCTGATCTTGAGTGGTAACTGATTGGACAGCCAAAAGCTTCCGCTCTCTTAGCAATTGCTAAGCCAATCCTTCCCAGTCCTATGATACCCACTGATTTGCCACTAAACTGCAAAAGAGATAGAAAGGAATCAGGTAAAGATTAAAATACATCCCAATGGACAAAAGTTAATACAACTCAGCCAAATACAAAGAAAATATGAAATCAGAAACTAATGGGTTGAATTTTACGAAGAAGATTGAATCTCTGGTAAATACGTCGTTGAATGAAAGATGATGTTGCATTTTTCTCAGTTCATTTGCAATTATACAACCAGAGTTACCACAGAAAAAGGCTCCAAAAAGTTCCATTAAGAACAACCAGAAATTGCTAGTCTAGCGGCCATAGCTTCTCAAAGTTAATTCGACACCACCTCCAAGACAATTACTTACAACTAATATGGTCATATAATATGCTTTACAGTTTCGTTCTAAAGAAACTCAAGTTTTCCGCTAGCCAAAGACTTACTGGTATTCAATATCAATTTTTCCAAATGAAGACATGCTTTATTTTGCAGCATGTAATCACAGCCATACAATTATTTGAATTACATTAGGGCAGCCCGGTGCACTAAGCTCCCGCTATGCGCGGGGTCAGGGGAAGGGCCGGATCACAAGGGTTTGTTGTACGCAGCCTTACCTTGCATTTCTGCCAGAGACTGTTTTCACGACTTGAACTCATGACCTCCTGGTCACATGGCAATTATTTGAATTACATTAACTGAATAAAATATGCAACACAATAAAAGGCTATTATGGCATAGTTCCTCTAAAATGAACACAAGTTATGGACCACTATTGAGGCTCATCTAAGACATTGAGCAACTAAAGGATATACATATTGCCACAGATGTTTTAATGAAACAGAGAAGCTTTTTACTCATAGCAGTGAATGATCAAACGGTTGAAAGGACAAAGGTGAATGGTAAACAATAGGCTCCCTGAAGTAAACGAATGCAGACCAGATAATAAGAGAATTTGCAGCTAAGGCACGACAACCTATCCGTACAGAGCATTCGTTTGCACTGTTCATATTTCCTTGTCAAGAACAAAATGACAACTGACAATACAAAAGCTATGAAATCCAGATAACCGCTAGATACTTAATTGGTCTCAAGCACATTAAAATTCCATCAATACAACGAATAAGATGCTTTGACAATTGACATAGGTCCGAGTCTGTAACCATACTTAGCACAATTCAATCCTACTGTAGGTATCAACACTGTTCAATTTATACAAGTGGATAGGGAAAGTACAAAAACTTGATGTCAGGTAACAAGCATATATTTCTAGCACACCAGTAAAGCCAACAATTCACAGATAGTAATATTTTCGTCTCTTTATAATTAAATCTCTTATCTTTTTTGTTTCAGGTAGCAAAGCTTCAAAAATCAATTATCTGTGCCTTTATCATAGGCATCAGACTATGTGATACAGACATAAGACGAACAAAATAAAAGCGGCAAAAAAGAGGAAAATTGGAGAACCTTAGAAGTCAACTTGAAATCACCAGACTTCCACAACCCTTTCCTAACATAGCGATCGCATTCGCAAATCCTCCTAAGAACAGTCAACATCAACCCTAAGGCCAGGTCAGCCACGTCCTCAGTCAAAACATCAGGGGTATTCGTAACCCTAATCCCCTTCTCTTTACACTTGTTCAAATCGATCTTATCTAAACCGACACTGAAACTCGAAATGATCTCAAGCTTAGGTAGAGAATCGATGAGCTCAGTATCAGCGCCGGCGAAAGCGTTGCCGACGACAGCACGGATGGAATTGGCGTTCTGATTGAGGAATTCATTCTTCTGAGGAAAGTTCCAGAAGCGGAAGAGTTTGAATCGCTTGTCTAGTTCTTGTTCCAGATAGGATGACATTGGACAGGCCATCAACACTCCGATGCTTTCCATTTTTTCTTTCTTCTTCTCGTCTGTGTAGAGCGTCAAGAGTGATACACTAGTGGACTCTTTTATTTAGGGTTGATCACTTGCGTAAGATGTGTGGTGACTTTTTCTTTTCTTTGGACAAGAATATCACTCGTATTTAACTCTTATCATCATGCGAGTATATATCAAATTAATAGTAAAGACATTTGAATTTTTTTAAATTTTTTATTCCCCTCTTCCGGGAGCTTTCTTTGCTTCCTTGATGACTCGAACTCACAATATTCATATTGAAAGTGGAGAGCACTCAACCCTCTCTTGTCAAGACTTTTGAAATTTATGATGTAAAAATAATTCATAAAAGTTTGTGTAGATTAACGGTATAAAAGTAAATTTAAAGTTGAATTGTTATTAAATATAAAAAGGTGATTTTAGGATTGACTAAAAAGAAAATAGTGTTATAAATGGGAACGGATAGAGTAGTAATTTACTTCCACTATTGCAATTTATATGACATATAATTTAAGTCCATACAATTTTTTTTCAAAAAAAAAACTTGAAATTTATGTAAGTTATATATTTTCATCAAGTTTATGTTTAAATAGTTTAGTTATTTTATATACATTATTAGTTACGTAATTAATTAATTAAGTTGTTTTTAATTATTCATAAAAATATAATACACTTTTTTCCCATCAAATTTCAGTCATTTAATTAAACTTTAAAATCCAAATAAAACTCACTTCAAAATCTCTTCACAGAACTTCAAAACAACAGCACCAAAGTACCAAGACCATCAGTAAAACAACAAAGCATAACTGAAAATCTAACGGTAATTATTCTAATTCACAAATTTAGAATAAATGATAAACTTCAAACTTATCATAAAATGTACAACGAATCATAAACTAAACCATTAGTTTATTATTAAACATCATTATTATAATGTTTCGAAAAATTAGATAGTTAAAGAATTAGTTAGTTAATATAATTTTCTGATAAAGGATAAATTAGTTAATATAATTTAATGATAAATGATTAGATAATTAATATTACAGGATAATGAATAATTTAAACATTATTTGTACAGATACGATACCTCCATGGATTCCAACGTTCATTTGGGGCCCATTGATAGATCAATACTTAATCTACAGGATAATTATAGGTTCAAGCTACAATTTAAGTTAATATTATATTTTTGCGTATTTTTTTTTAATGATAATTAGTTATCTTAGTCTTTATTATCACTTATTTACTAACTCGTGTGACATCCTAAACTAATTAAGAAAAAAAGATCTCAACATATTCGAAATAAAGTTATGCCTTGACTAAAAAATAACACACTTAAATCAAAACTCTAAAAAATAAAACACTTAAACCTAATGATAACAAATTTCCAAACAAAACTTACTTCGGGCACTATACAACTCCTAAAATGACTATCCGAACATTTAGGTATCATTGATGTATTGAGCCTACATTATTATTCGCAAAAATAATAATCAGGTTTTATATAAAATATTGACGTTCCGGAATCTTGACACATGACTAATTTTTTATCAAAATATGAAAAAACATGATTTTCAAACCTTTGAAATAATACAAGTTGTTAGATGATATTAATCTCCATTGGAGAGTCTTTCATTAATATCAAGGTATATATAGAGTACAATATGCATCCCTTATACAATAGAAATCCTAAGCCTATACAAAAGAGGAATCCTAGTCTTACCATAATTATATTTACACAATTTATGGAAATATTCTAATTAAGGGTAGGGAATATATTGTTTCCTATATTTACACGTTTACACACCCCCTCAATGAGCGGAGGAGGCGGGACGCCGAGACTGGATCTCAAGTCAAGAAATAATCGTCAGGAAGTCCTTTGGTAAATATGTCGTGCATCTTGATGGGATGATGGAACATGAAATACTCGACATGGCCTAACGCAACTTTCTCACGAGCGGTGTAGGTGTATCTGAATATGTTTGGTTCGTTGATGTTGAACCGGATTATGAGAAAGATAGATGGCAGAGATGTTATCACAATACACAATAGATGCCTGACGCAAAGGACACTGAAGTTCTAACAGTAAATTTTTGAGCCAACAAATCTCAGCTACTACATTTTGCAACGCCTCTGTACTCAGCCTCGGCACTGGAGCGAGATAGGGTAGCATGTCGCTTGGCAGACCAAGAAATCAGATTATCCCCTAAAAAAACACAAAAGCCGGAGGTGGAGCGTCGCGTGTCCGGACACCCTGCCCAATCTGCATCCGTATATGAAAGCAACATGTCTGGTGCAGAAGGGTATAGGTGCAAACCATAATCAAGAGTGCCCTTAATGTATCGAATGATACGCTTAAGAGCAGTGAAATGAGACTCCCTTGGGACATGCATGAATAAGCACACCTGATGAACATCATAAGCTATGTCTGGCCTGGTGAATGTGAGATACTGAAGTGCACCTGCAAGGCTCCTATACAGAGTAGGATCAGAGACTGGAGCACCATCCATAGCACTGAGCTTAGATTTGGAATCAACTGTAGTAGGCACCTCTTTGCAGTTCGCCATCTTAGCCCTGTACACAATCTCTTCTGCATACTTACGCTGACACAAAAACATATGATTGGCAGACCTGGTCACTGATATCCCCAAAAAGTAACTCAGCTTCCCCAAATCAGTCATTGCAAATTCGGACTTGAGCAAGACAATAATCTCATTTTTCAATTCGTCGGAGGAGGCAGTAAGAACAATATCATCCACGTAAAGTAATAAGTAAGCAGTGCTACTACCTCGATGAAAAGTGAAAAGTGATGTATTACTCTTGCTGCATACAAACCCAATCTGTAAGATATACCTGGCAAAGAGATCATACCACGCACGGGGGGCCTGCTTCAGGCCATATAGTGACTTATGGAGATGACACACATAGTGAGGAACTGCTGGATGGGTGAACCCTGATGGCTGATGCATGTAGACTGTCTCTCGCAGATCCCCATGTAAGAATGCATTCTTCACGTCAAGCTGATGGATCGGCCAGTGTTTGCCCATGGCTATGCTCAAAATTGTGCGGATGGTAGCCGGTTTGACAACCGGACTGAAGGTCTCACCACAATCAATGCCCTCCTGCTGATTTGTGCCATTAGCCACAAGACGGGCCTTATGCCTCTCAAGATCCCCATTGTCTCTGAGCTAGTGACGAAATAGCCACATACAACGAATGACATTCACCCCCTCAGGTCTAGGTACTAGATCCCACGTGTGCTGTTTAGTTAAAGCATTGAATTCCTCATACATAGCCGCATTCCAATTAGGGTCTTGTTTGGCCAATTTTGGGTTCTTTGGAAGTGGAGAGATGGTTTGGGCAGACAAGTTGAAATGGACTTTGGGTTTGAAGATTCCATGCTTTGAACGAGTTTCCATTGGATGGGTAGGGACAGTGGGTGGCGGAGTGGTGTCTGAGACGGAGGGTAAAGTCGGATAAGGAGAAGGTAGGGGTGAAGCCGTCGGAGGCGCCGCGGCTTCTAGATCGAGAGTCGCGGTGCTAGAAGGTTGACAGGCTTCTCTGAAGTTTGGGCGCCGCGACGCCTCAGCACAGGGCCGCGGCGCTGTCGACGGTGTTTCAAAAGATTGCTCTCTGGAAATCAGGCGCCGCGGCGCCTCCCTCGAGGCCGCGGCTCTGACGACAGAACAAAGGATGTGAGTTGTTCGATTATGAGGGGAGAGATGACAGACTCGTCAAGAAATGAGTAGTCATGTTTTTGGAATTTTGGAAGATTCGAAAACGGGAATGTGGTCTCGTTAAATGTGATGTGACGAGATATGTGGATCTGACGAGTCAACAAGTCATAACATAGATAGCCCCTATGGTTCGGCGGGAATCCTAGAAAGACACATGGAGTGGACCTAGGAGCGAGCTTGTGAGGGGCGGTGGAGCTAAGGTTGGGATAACACAGACAACCAAAAATCCGTAGATGATCATAAGAGGGGATTCTATGGTAGAGGATTTCCGTAGGGGTCATATTGTGAAGAGTGCTAGTAGGGAGAATATTGAGAGTGTATTCTGACATTTTAGCAGCATAGACCCAGAAGGGTGGAGGGAGGGAGGCATGAATCAATAGGGTGCAAATCATATTGTTAATGGTGCGGATGATTCTTTCAGCTTTACCATTTTGTGGTGAGGTGTGAGGGCAGGAGAAGCGAAAGACCATGCCATTATTGGTACAAAAGCGGTGAAACATAGAGTTATTGAATTCACGACCATTATCGCACTGAAATGACTTTATGCCTTTTCCAAATTGTGTTTGAATGAACTTGTGAAACTCAAGAAATTTGACAAACACTTCCGATTTAAATTTAAGAGGGTATAACCAAACGTAGTGTGAAAAATCATCAAGCAACACAAGGTAGTATTTATGACCGAGAGAACTAGAGATAGGAGATGTCCATAAATCGGCATGTATGATATCAAAAGGAGCAAATGCAACACTAGTAGATGATTTAAACGGAAGACGATTATGTTTGCCTAAAGAGCAAGAAACACAATTTTGGGCAAGTTTCCCATTACAAGCAATGAAATTGTTGCCTTTAAGAAAATTAAAAACTGGGGCTCCTGGATGACCAAGCCTATTATGTCAAGTTGAAGAAGAAATAGCCGCTAAAGTGACGGGAGAGCAAGATCTGGCAGCGGAGGTGAAAGTGAATGGATAAAGATCCCCCGTGCTATTGCATCTCGTAAGAGGTGTCCCCGTATGAAGATCCTTCACAGTAAAACCAAAAGGGTCAAAATCCACGGAGACAGGATTATTACGAGTAAATTGGCGGACAGATATGAGGTTCTTAATCATGTGTGGGGCATATAGGGTGTTTTTGAAGGAGAATGGTGGATGAGGAGGTTGTGTGTATGAGGTACCATAACCCTTAACAGGAATGCGTTGTCCACTACCAACTGTAACATATTGAAGATGCTTTAACCGAAATAGTTTAGGAATAGTACCTGCAGACTGGGTGACGTGAGATGTGGCGCCTGAGTCCATGTACCAAGTATTGTCAGGATGTTGCATAGAGAGGATGCTGAACGCCTGACCCAACTCAGTGGGTGTCATGCCGGAGGAGGGCTGCGGGACCTGACCTTGCATGAAGCGGATGGAGCGGGGCCTAACAAACCGGGGTAAGAATACAGATTGTATGGCTGCTGGTACTGGAATGGACTTGGCGCCGCGGCTCTGAACTGGGGCGCCGCGACGTTGTAGACGAACTGTTGAGGAGTCGCAGCCCAGTTGTTCTGCGATCTCTGTTGCTGTTGTTGGTTCTGTTGACCGTGGCCCTTGCCACGACCACGACCTCCTCTACCGCAGCGGCCTTTTCCACCCTTGCCGCCGCGGCCCTGCCGCTATTGGGAGTTGTCTGGTAGCGTCTGATCTTGGGGTTGCGTGTCGACAGCTAACACCTGCTGGGCGTGCTCATCCTGCTTAGCACGACGGGTTTCTTCGAGCAACAATTGTGAGCGAGCTTTGTTAAAACTTGGTAGCGGATCTGCCTGTTGAATAATGGTGGCCAAAGTATCATATTCGCCCTTAGTAAGGCCAGAAATCATTTGTAGCACCATTTTATCGTCGATGAGCGTCTGCGATGTTGGAGAGTTGATCCGCTAGAAGTTTAAGCTACTTGCGATTACTCGTGAGACATTGGAGAAGTTTTCAAGACGTGTTTTGTTGAACTGTTCTTCCAAATACACGCGACGAGTGTGCTTGTTGTCTGAAAAATTTCCTCCAAACGATTCCACAAGTCAAGGGTGTGGAGTCGATTTCATGATAGTAAGGAGCAAATCTGAGAGATACTACCATATATCCATTGTTTTACGGCGTCGAGACGATGCCAGATAGAATCATCAACCTCCGTAGGCGCGGAATAGTGTCATCAATATGGTCAAGCACGTTATAGAGACATGCATGATTGCGAAAAAGTTCAACCCAGGAGAATCTTGGTTGTTTTCTTGATCAAGAATAATGGGAATATGGTTCTTGATGTTGGAAACAAGAAGCGGGATGAAAGCGGGGGTGATGACTTTGTGGTGGGATTTGTGGAGGTAGAGGCGTCGTAAAGTGTGGAAGAATCAGGGATAGCCATTTAGAGAAGAGAAGAAAGGAAGAACAAAACCCGAAAAACAAGAAGAAAATCCTGAGGGTCACACAGAGAGAGTAAAAACACACTGAGGAGAAAGGTTTTTAGGGTTTTGTTTATTTGGCTCTTGATACCATGTTAGATGATATTAATCTCCCTTGGGGAGTCTTTCATTAATATCAAGGTATATATAGAGTACAATATGCATCCCTTATACAATAGGAATCCTAAGCCTATACAAAAGAGGAATCATAGTCTTACCATAATTATATTTACACAATATATGAAAATATTCTAATTATGGGTAGGGAATATATTATTTTCTATATTTACACGTTTACACAAGTGTTAGGAAAATAAAAAAGTTTTAAAAAAAAACTACGCCCATTGCTCAAAAGAAGTTAACCGCGCCGTTGCGGTTAATTCCTTTCGTGCAATAATTTATTGCGCAAAAGGTACTTTGATAACTTTATTTTTCCGAGGGTACTTGGATTGCTTCTCTATTTTTTTTTTGGGTCATTTAAGTTCTGCACACGGCAGTTTTGCACATATTTGACCTTATCTTGATTCTTAATTTATGGGAGTGGAAGGCTTGCCATTAATATTCAGTGGCGGATTCATGATTTTTACGGTGTTCGAAAAAAATAGCAAAAGCTAAATATAAAATATAATGTTGTCATTGAGAATTGAATGTACGATGCTAGAGATAATTTTGAACACCCTGTACTACTTGAGTTAACATTTTGCATTTGTTTAGGGTGTGCAAATGCAAACAGACTATTAGTCATTTGCACACTCCGTGAGAAAATAATAACTCCTAGGCAAAAATAAGTAATTTGACTAAAATGTCCATAATTAAATATATATTGAAATTTGATCACCTACCACTTAATAAAGTCAAATTTGAAAAAGTAACATTAATTCTTTCTTGATGGTTAAGTGAACATACTTTTTGATCCGAAAAAATATTATTATAGTACTTTTAAAACTAGTTTAAATATAACATATTTTACGTATAGGAACTAAAAACTCACATTTAAATTGATTAAAAGCTAAACGTATTGAATCATAAATTGCAAATCAGGGGTCAAAAGTGCTACTCCCCCCCCCCCCCCAACCAAAAAAAAAAAAGCATAAGCCAAAGAGGGGAATTTTAAAAAATTTGCCAAACAAAACAAGAGGAGTGACCTGTCTTCATCCTACATTGTAGAAAAACATGCACCCCACGTTCTCTCAACCATTCACAAAAACAGAGAGCTAACATCAAAGACTCCTTCATTCTCCATCAACAACAAAAAAAACTGTCTCTTTTTCTCTTCCTATCAACGCCTGCTGAACCCCTTTTCCTTCTCTGAAAGTTTTCATTTTGTTCATCCATCTCCATATCATATCATATTTTCTGTTTTATGGTCTCGAACTTCGTCGCATAAGACACATTTTATTATTTTTTGCTTGAATCAGAAAATATGGTTCGAGCAGTAGAGGAAGAGAAAATAGAGATTCAGTCTTCTGAATCTCAAAATATTAATGGGTGGAAACATATCCGTAAAGAGACCATCAAGGCACGTAATAAAGCCGATGATTCTGCCACCGCTACCATCAACCAGAACAACCTGCCTTCAGGCAAGTCATCTTCTTTTCTTTCTCAAATTTTTACTATTTCAGGAGAAAAATCGTCGTGTTGAAAATGTTGTCACATCTTTCCTTCATTCCTTCAAAGGTCTAACTCGTGAAAAATGTTGGAGCATTAAAATTTTGGAAATTGGCAAAAGCGTTCAATTTTATCTGCTCATAACAAGAAGAATTTGTTCTGTTTCTCCCCACCCCAATGCCCCTCTCTTATTCCGTTGTGCACTGTGCATTTTGCAATTCTTGCAATCAATGGGAGCCAGAACTTTTACTAAAGTGATTCAAAATTAAAAGAAACAAACACACGGAGAAGCCAAAGGATATATAGTCAGGCCAGGATATGTTGCCAGATTGGGGGTTTATTGGAGTTTCGTATTTTTTAGGCTGAAATGATTTTGCGCGGAACTGTATTATCAAAATTTGTTGTTTTTCAATCTTCTTTTTGTCTGACCATATTTTTGATGAACATGCTCTTCTTATTCCTACTCAGATATGAAGCTGATGAAGGAAAAATTTGCCAAGTTGCTCCTTGGTGAGGATATGTCTGGCGGAGGAAAGGGTGTTTCATCAGCATTGGCGTTGTCAAATGCAATCACAAATCTTGCAGGTATCTAAATCCTTCACATCATCATCTGTATTTGCCAATATCTTTATGAATATAAGCAAAGTAGAAACAATTTTGTATTAGTTTATCACCAGGGAAAAAATCTCAACTTTGTGTGGCCATTGTTACTATGGAGATCATATGAAGGTTTCGTTGTTTACCTTTTTCTTTCCTTATGTTTGTTTCTTTTCACAAAACGCAGCTTCGGCATTTGGGGAACAGAAGAGATTAGAGCCCATGCAACCAGAGACAAAAGCCAAATGGAGAAAAGAAATTGATTGGCTTTTGTCTGTTACAGATTATATTGTTGAATTTGTTCCTTCTAAACAAAAATCAAAAGATGGAACAATCATGGAGGTATAACCCCTCTCCTAGGGAATTCTTCTTCTCATTTGTTACCTTTGTAAATAACAAACTAACAAGAGCCAAATGCTTACTTTCAGATTATGGTGACAAAGCAGAGAACCGATCTCCAAATGAACATCCCAGCACTACGCAAGCTAGACGCGATGCTTCTGGTAAAGAAAACTTCTTTTCTTTGCTTTGCTCTTCATTTTTTTTTGGGTTAGGTTATGTCATTTTGAGTAATGTAGTTTGCACTTAGTTATGCTTATGTTTGGTTTTACGACTAACAGGATTGCTTAGATAGTTTTAAAGACCAAAGTGAAATATCTTATACATCCAAGGATGACGAAGGAAAAAACAGCAGGAAAGATGATAAATGGTGGATACCTACCCCTAAGGTTCCTCCTAATGGCTTGTCTGATGCTACAAGGAAATGGCTGCAATTTCAGAAGGATTCCGTAAACCAAGTTCATAAAGCAGCCCTGGCCATAAATGCTCAAGTTCTTACAGAGATGGAGGTCCCGGAAAATTATATAGAATCCCTTCCCAAGGTACAAGAAAGATTAAAAAAAAATACTAGCATTTCACTATAACTAAGTGCAAGCAAGGGCGGAGCCAGCCTTAAAGCTACGGGGCTCAAAATCTGTATTTGAATTAAAAATTTCATTTAATATGTATAAATAATCTATTCAGAACCCAGCAAGCAAAAATGATTGTGTTTCAGAACGCATAAACTAAAATTTTTAGCTCCAACACTGATTATTCTGCAAGTGTATGATCTTGATTTAATATTACTCGTTTGCTTGTGTGTTCAGAATGGGAGAGCGAGCCTTGGAGACTCGATATACAGGAGCATCACGGATGAATTCTTTAATCCGGACTACTTCCTTTCAACTATGGACTTGTCTTCAGAACATAAAATTCTAGACCTCAAGAACAGGATTGAGGCTTCCGTAATTATTTGGAGAAGAAAGATGAACGCAAAAGATGGGAAGTCAGCCTGGAGTTCAGCCATTAGTATGGAGAAGAGAGAATTATTTGAAGAAAGAGCAGAAACTATCTTGCTTATCCTTAAGCATCGATTCCCTGGAATTCCTCAGTCATCACTAGACATAAGCAAAATTCAGTACAACAGAGTAAGAAGCGCCCGGGTTGATTATTGTTCCATTTTACTGATATTCTAACGAGTCTAGCCTATTTACCCTGCTTATTTATGAAATGCTTTAACCAGACGATCCATCTTCTTTTTCTTGATCATCAACTTTGTTTCATCTTTTCTTCTATGACTACCTAATGACTTCACAGAAGGATTCAACCTTATAGAAAAGGGAGTTTTACATTGTATAGCCGCTTACCAAAATAATAACCATCAAATGTATATTTTTGTATATCAATATACAAAAAATATATATATTTTATACATAACATGTATATATCTTGTATATATTGGCGAGCGGCTGTAACTAGTTTTGGCCAGGCAGCCAAATGTGTAAAAAGCCCTATAGAAATTCCAGTTCTTGGACTTCAAAAAATCATAATCTATTATCTTTTTTACCTTACAGGATATCGGGCAAGCTATTTTAGAAAGCTATTCAAGAATAATTGAAAGCAGGGCATTCACAGTCATGTCGCGAATTGATGATGTACTACAAGCAGATGATTTGGCCCAAAATCCTTCAAATGGAGAAGTAAAGAGGTTCCCTATAGAAAATTCGTTGGGAGTATCAGACGGAACATTCCAGAATGATAAGGAAGAAGTAGAGAAGCTTAATTCTGCAGAGACTCCTAATTCAATGACACTGCTGGATTTCATTGGTTGGGAAGAAGGAGATGATGAAACGGAGAAAGATGTGAAGGAGGACCGATCCAGGGAAAGTGACGGAAAGCTCCTAAGCCAACATCCAAACACAGTTTCTAATAAGAGAGTTTCTTACCTAGAGAATTTAGCTGGTTCCAGAAGTCCAACAGCGCGCCACTAAGTGACTTTCACTGCAGAATATTACTCATTGACTCATCAGAGACAAGGACTGATGGACAGAGTTTCCATCAGATTAAGAAAGCTCGGCGTCAAGTGTACATATCGAGATGAATCACACCAATCTAGGATTTCACTTAAGTCATTCTCTTTTGTAATTAGGGATAAGTTAGTAGACCTAATGGGCCTGTGACAGTTCTTGAAATGGTTTACTCAGTACAAGATGAGAATTTCGGACCTTTTACCTTGAATAACCCTTGGTTTTCAGATCATTAATAATATGATCTGTAGTTCATATTTTAAGTCTATTTGGTTTGCAGTTTACAGAATCATTAAATGGTTATAAGTTAATTCACCGGTGACTTAGCTTAAACCCTTCTCTCACTTCAACTAAAGAGAGTATAAGTGAGAACATATCAGAAATTTGCATTCAGAGACAAATTAAAGCAAGGAACTCTCTTTTAGTGACATTAAATAGAAGCCAAATTATCTGAGTAAAATATCAGAAGCCACCAAGTAAGAAAGCAATGCTACAAATTCACCATAAGATATAACTTGTACTGATGGAAAGTCTTCAATTAATACTTACACAAACTGGGGACACATACATCAATTACAAATTGAAGGTTGAGAATTGGATTGTAAAGTAATTAGATCTTGCCACGTGGCCCGAGCTTGGGTGGAAGTTGGGGGCCTTTCTTGATTGGTAGGATATCCCCTGATGCTGTGGAACTGAAGTAAGCAAGGGTGGAGCCACCTCCCAATATCAAGAATTTGAGCAACAGACCTCTCTTGGTGAATGGAGCAGCAAATGTCTCAAAGAACTTGCTCTACGAAACACGCAGCAGCACGCGACACAGTTAGTACTCAGGCAAGAGCTTCTTGAAAATGTGCTTATCCAACTTCAGTCAGAATCACAAACTACATCAAGAGAATATATTTTCTGAATATTTTTTAGCATAGATGCAACCATAGGAAAGTTAACTTTTGTTGTGACTCCTTTTTTTAAATTTTCAGATATTCTTCCCACAGTATTCTATTCTGCTCAAGTTATCTAACAGATTCATTTTAGCTTTTCAAAATATTACTCCAATAAATGCGTACAAAAAGTTTGTCCAAAAAACTACGCCATTGCCGGGATCGAACCCAGGTCACCCGCGTGACAGGCGAGAATACTTGTAACTTGTAAGTAAAGGCTTAGCTGTTTTATATTAGCTTTAACGTTGCAATGCACAAGAGACCACATTAACCGGAGTTGGCAACGAAATGCTTATTGGGTACTTCTTGCTTTGTTTTATGCATTAACATGTATGTATTTTCCAACTTAGATAAAAGTTAACATGTCCTTCAACAAGAAGCCAACCTGCAAAATGATGACTTCCTCTGTTCTATTTTGGGGACATACAGAGATTAAGTAAGCAGTAACTTCAAAATGCCCGTCTAAATAAACTTAAACAAGATAACTACTCAAGCATACTATACCAATGAATGAGAAATTGAATTCCAATGAATAATAAGTAATCTTGATAACTTTTAAAATAAAAGTACCTGAAGAGAGTTGTATGGTAAAGATGCATCTGATCCATACAAGTCCCATTGGCCAGTGGTGTTGCCCAAATCCTCCAAATTAAAGTATACACTCTTGTCAACCATACTTGGCAACCACAGAACCAGCCCTATTATACAAACATGTAATTAGTCACATCACAATGACCTATACAATCCATGCTTATAAGTATAAACACATCCAGTATCATTATTAATCCCCTTCTTCAGTGCCTCTATATATGAACAGAGTAACTTTTTCTTTTTAAGTTTCTATCTTTCTTAGATGAACTGAATCCAACTTCCAACCAACATAACTAACAAATGGATGTTCACATATGACACCAAGAACTATTGAAAACATGATTAGTTAAATAAAATTATGTTTTCACTAATGACTTAAGCTTTTGGACTAGGGGGACACACAGGGGCAGAGCCAGCCTTAAAACTACGTGTTTCGTAGAAACTTTTAGTTTCGGCTCAAACCTATTTGTATTAAAATGTTCATTTAACATATATAAATAATCTATCCAGAACTCAATAAGCAAAAAAAAAAATTGTGATTTAGAACTCATAAACTAAATTTTTTGGCCCCAGCTCTAGTCACACATTGAGTTCAAGTCACACTTGTCACCCACTATCAAAGATATATTGCACTACATATTTAGCTAAGAAACG
Organism: Anisodus acutangulus; assembly: GCA_029783415.1. Classification (NCBI taxonomy): domain Eukaryota; kingdom Viridiplantae; phylum Streptophyta; class Magnoliopsida; order Solanales; family Solanaceae; genus Anisodus; species Anisodus acutangulus. The sequence goes on from CM056497.1 coordinate 2,614,836, forward strand.
TGAGGAGACATGTTGAAGATATAATTAAGTAATTAACCTTATAATTACCACTTAGTTACCTGGATTTAGTGGGCTTGAAATTGAGGTAAGATGACTTAAGATGAAGCTTAGTTCAAGTAATGGAGCTTCCAGCTAGGCCCTTATGTTGGTACTGGGCTGCACTGCAGCAAGGGTTGCCCAGATACCCGACCGGAACCGATACTATCGGGTAGGTTTCGGGTAGATATATTATAATAACGGGTAGTTCAGGGTATTAAAATTAGGAATCGATCAATATCGGGTCCGGTTCCGGTAAATAGAAACCGGGTACCCGGACCCTATGAACCTACCCCCATTTAAATTATTTAGTTTTGGGCTTTGGGGCGTTTAAGTTTTTGGCCCAGTCCGGTTAAAAAGTCATATACGGATATACACTAACACTACGCACTACGCAAGGTCGCCCTAATTTACTTTCTCTTACTTTCCAAAATTTTCATTTAGAGGCAGAGGCACTGAGGCGCAGCTCTCAGGTTCGCACTACTACGCAGCTCGCAGCCTCGCCATCGCCATCACGTAGCTCGCGTCTCGCAGTAGCCTTGCACTCGTAGCCTCTCCTCTCTCTTGTTGTCACTGTTTCTCACTCCAGAAGCTTGACAAAGGTTGCGGTATTGTGCTCGAATTCCTCTCGGTTTTGTTAAAGGTAATGAATAACCCTTAAAGTTGTTGCATAGTGAAGAACATTAGATTTTTGCATGTATTGGCTTAATCAAAACTACATGAGATAGATATGGTCTTGTGTGTGTTAAATAGTTCAGATTTCTGATGATTCAATAGAGAATATTCTGAATTAGTTTGGGTTGATTTTTGTTAGTTTAGATTGAATTATTTTGGGTTGATTTCTGTATTATAATGTTACTGTTTTTTATTGTTTGTTGTTAGTATTTGGGTTGATTTCTGTTAGAAAAGCTAGTATTTGGGTTGATATTTCCCTTTTATTGTTTGTTGTTAACTTGTTATGCTCAATTTATTGGAGTTGCTGTTTTGTTCTCTCCTCTCATAATATTTTGATATTTAGAAAATTGAAAAAGCTAGTATTTGGGTTGATTTTTGTTAGAAAAAGCTAGTATTTGGGTTGATATTTCCCTTTTATTGTTTGTTGTTATGCTCAATTTATTGGAGTTGCTGTTTTGTTTTCTCATTTCATAATATTTTAATATTTAGAAAATTGAAAAAGCTAGTATTTTGGTTGATTTCTGTTAGAAAATTGGAGTTGATGTTCTGTTTTGTTTTATTTTGATACTTTTTTTGGTAGATGGCTGAGGCTAGCATGGCATCCACAACTCGTGCACCATCGAAAAAGAAGGCAACAAAATCTGAGGTTTGGAGCATTTTGTTAAAGCAATAGATGAGAAAACTGGTAATGTTGTTTCTATTTGTAATTATTGCAATGAAGGCTTAGCTTATAGTGTTAACAATGGTACCTCATCCATGTGGAAACATTTGAGAAGTTGCAAAAAGTATCCTCACAATATTGACAAGAAGCAAAAATTGCTTGGTGGTCATTTTAAAGGTAGTATAAATGGGGATAATGAGCTTATGCTTAGCACTTGGAAATATGATAAAGAGTTTTGTAGGCACATGTTGGCTAGGATGATTATTATTGATGAGCAACCATTTAGAACGGTTGAACGTGAATGTTTTAGGGGTTTTGTGTCTGCATTACAACCTTTATTTAAGCATATTTCAAGATTCACAATTGCTAGGGATTGCATGAAACTTTATGTTTGTGAAAACTCATGCTTAAAAGATAAGTTGTCATCTCTTAATTCTAGGATTGCTCTCACCACTGACATTTGGACTTCCATTCAAAATTTGAGTTACTTATGTCTTACCGCTCACTTTATTGATGAAAATTGGAATTTGCATAAGCGATTGCTAAACTTTGTTGTTATGCCTAGCCATAAAGGTAGGGATATTGGTAAGATGGTAGAAAAATGTATAATTGAGTGGGGAATTAGAGATCGTATATCAACAATTACAGTTGATAATGCGAGCTCTAATGACGTGACAATTGCTTATTTGAAGGACAAGTTAAGAAATACCCTTGTTTGGGGGGGGGGGGTGAGTTTTTTTCATATGAGATGTGCAACTCATATATTGAATTTGATTGTGAAAGACGGGCTGAGTGAGGTTCGTGAATCAATTAGTCGAATTCGAGTTGCAGTTAAGTATGTTAGGAGTTCCCCAAGTAGAGCACAACAATTTCAAAGTTGTATAACTGAAGAGGGCATAACTTATAAGGGCTCTGTTTGTCTTGATATTAGTACGAGGTGAAATTCTACATATCTTATGTTAGAAAGTGCTAGTAAGTTCAAACAAGCATTTGTAAGACTTGAAGATGATGATATGGCTTTTGTGACTGAGCTTGATTGTGGTGTCCCGAAAGATGAGGATTGGGAAAATACATCCTTGTTGTCTTTATTTCTGAGAAATTTCTATGAGGCTACTATTAAGATGTCAGGAAGTCTCTATGTGACATCTAACCATTATTTTCATGAAGTTATTAGCATATTTTCAACATTAACTGAATGTGAAAGCCAAAATAATAATGAAAACCTTAAGGCAATGACTACAAAAATGAGAGCCAAATTTGACAAGTATTATGGGAGTATTGAGAAAACAAACATGATGGTGTTGATAGCCGTAGTACTAGATCCTCGATATAAGTTGAGATTTCTGAATTGGAGTTGTAGAAGGATTGGTGTTGATGATGCTAAAATATAATTGATCGTTAGTAAGGTAATGAATGTATTGGAATGTCTTTTTGCATTCTATGACAAAAATCATTCTTCTATGGTTGATTCTAGTGTATTGGATGAGTCTCAATGCTCTATTGACAGTGTTGGTGCAGAAATTTTTGGTTTTGTTAATCCAGCTTCACTTGTCAAAGATTGGTACCCTGACCTAGATGAACTTAGTGGGGATTTAAGCTCTGAATTGGAAAGGTACCTTAGTAGTCCTCGTGATCCCAAAAATGAAACATTTGATTTATTGATGTGGTGGAATGCTGCTAAGTCGACTTACAAGGTTCTCAGTTTGATGGCTAGAGACATCTTAGCTATCCCCGTATCCACGGTAGCCTCGAAATTGGCTTTTAGCACATATGGTCGAATGCTTGATCAATTTCGCAGCTCTCTAACTCCTAAATTTGTGGAAGCTTTGATTTGTTGCCAAGATTGGTTGCGCTCATCTTCAAAATCCATTAGTGTTGAGCAATATATGGAAGATGCAGAAAAATATGAGGAAGGTAAGTCACTAGGTCTTTCTTTATTTGGAATTTTTATTTTTGTGTATTATCTTTTGTCTTGGAATCTCACAATAGTTTCATTTTATTTTTGTAGAGCTTACTTGTGTCACGAAAGACATAATGGTGGATTAGTATGCAAGTGGACGTGTGACATTTATGGGCGTTTCTTTAGAAGATGTATTTTTGTTTTATGTTTATTTGGAGTTTTGTAATGTGTTCTTCATTTAGTGATTGTGTTGTATCATGTTCCTCCATTTCAGTCACTGATTTCAGTCACTGGAGACCCATTTAAGATTTTCAGTCACTGATTTTCTCAATTTTAGGCTCAAAAGCAGATCTGCAATTTCAGTAGTTTTGCAATATTTTCTTCATTTATTCACTGGAATACTGAATTATGCATATTTGAAATCAGTGACTGATATTTCTATTAAATGTCACTGGATTATGCAGTGTAGTTTTGCAATGTTTTCTTCATTTAGTGATTGTGTTGTAGTCATTTCAGATTTTCCGTCACCGATTTCCTCAATTTTAGGCTCAAAAGCATATCTGCAATTTCAGTAGTTTTACAATGTTTTCTTCATTTATTCACTGGAATACTGGATTATGCAGATCTGAAATCAGTGGCTGATATTTCTGTTAAATGTCACTGGATTATGCAGTGTAGTTTTGCAATGTTTCTTCATTTAGTGATTGTGTTGTAGTCATTTCAGATTTTCCGTCACTGATTTCCTCCATTTTAGATTCAGTCATTGTGTTGTAGTCATTTCAGTTTTGCAATGTTTACAGGGTACCCGGGAACCCATTTCACGGGAGACCCATTTCAAATTTTTCGTCCGTCACTATTTCCTCCATTTCAGATTCAATCACTGATTATGCAGTAGTATTTATGACAAATGTTTTACAGGGTACCCGGGAACCTACCCGGAACCGTAGGTTCCGGATAATGATTGCTATGGGTAGGTTCCGGGTAACAGTAGGAACCGGTCGTTTACTGAGTAGGGTCCGGGTAGTTTCAAAAAGTTAGGGTGCTCGGACCCGCTCACCCCTACTTTTACGTTGATCCGAGCAAGACATGTGGCAAACTGAGTATCTCTCTAGAGATGTTGAAATTCCACTTGAGTGGCGACACGTGTCATTGGCTGGATAAGCCTATCCCTTTTAACTTTTGAATTTTTGTTAAATTTCAGTGAAGTTATTCTTTTTTCCTTAATGATCAGATATTTCAGAAGAAGTTTTTTCAGATAGTTCACAATAAATAGATAATGTCTAACTAGATATATAAGTGTATTTGGTAGGACATAATTTATCTTTGGGAAAATGTTTTCCTATGATATTGTTTTCTCATGTTTAGTTAGTGACGGGAAAATATTTCCTTGTACCAAAAATTTTCAGGTGACCTTCCATCATCTTGTTCTCTATCTGTATTTGTGTTACTTGCACACTTTATAGCTAACGAGTTTATGTTATGTGCTGACAGTGTAAATACCATGAGTTCATTTAAAAGGTAATTGCAGGTCTCTTAATAAGCATTGATTGATAGTTTGAAATAAATGTTAAGTAATCTGTTATAACAAATTATTAAATTACATTAATGATGTAACAGCGTATATAAATTAAAGGATCCTCAATTAAATTCTTGTTTAATTGTGTAGGATTGTAATCTATTTTAACATATGCAATGTAGATTATTGATTCATGAAATTGAATATTATAAGAGCATGTGCTGAAACAACTAAAAAAGGTAAGGGTGACCAGTGGGACGGAACGGAATTTGGATTTGGCGGGACGCGGGGGAGGGGGGGCTGGGATATGGGGGACGGGAAATGGTCTCGTCCTGTCCCACATCCGGCCAGCAGAGGGGACGCGATTTGGGGGACGGGAAGGGTCGGGTAGGGGGATTTGGGGGGACTTTAAATTTTTTTTCTGGACACTTAATTTAAAATATATATATTTAAACACTTAAATAATTGAACAAGAGAGTGAAAAAACATCCCAAGGCTAATTGCCTCTTATATTAGTTAAAAGAAATGTATATTTTTTTTTGTAATACAATTTCAAAATATCAACTTTGTTTCGTAGTTCAAAAGTTACAAATCACATAGTAAAATTGACATTAAAAAAATTACATAAGCAACTATACTTTTTCTAATTTTCTGACAATCTCTTAAGGATCTTCTGTTGGAATTGGAAGTTGTTGGTCAAATTGTTCAACGTCGCTTCCTGCTCCCTCGGATAAGATTTTGTTGTAATTGTAGTCTTCTTCTTTATTGATCTCTGGTTGACCGCACCTTCTAAGCTCCGCTCTAATCCAATCTCTAAATAAAACTGCAATCTCCAAACTATCTCCCGCCAATGAGTGCATGTACTCTCCTATTTAAAACATTCCAGCAGAAAAAAAACTTTAAGAAATTATTGATAACGCTTGAATATTCAACACATCTCGGACCATCTTTAATAGAGCTGAAAATGTCTTCTCATTCTCGCTCCAGTATTTCAGCAAGTCTTCACGTTCATTTTCATTAGCAATTGATTCGAACGGTACAACACCCTGCAAAACATAAACATCAAACTCGATAATTTGTGAAGCACTTGAACCACTATACATTCTATTTCGAAGACCTTGAATACTTGAAGCAGAAACCACATGTTTTTATAAGGTTGAAGTGAAGTAGAAGAAGATGGCACAGAAGCCGGTTTATTATTTGCACTTTGCTCTTGGTAATACATATACATATTTTTGCATTGTGTTCGTATGCTAGACATAACATCTTCTTTAGTTGGTTCTTCAGTTGGTTCTGTTGGAAGTATTTCTAAGCATTCATAAATCGTTTCAATAAGGACATTACAACCGTCTACTTTAATAGTAGGATTAATACATCACCAATAAAATAAATAGTGAAAATAGGAAAAAAATATTTTTTTAATTTTACAAACATATTTACAATACCTGGAGCGTAAGTTGGTTTTTTCTTATATTCATTAAATAACAAAAATATTAGAGCTATATAAAATAATATAGATGAAATAGTAGGATAATAAATACCAGAAAATTCCTTAGTAGCTAGAAAAAAATTCTCTAAGAATACAATAAGTTCCAAAATTTTATCCCAATCATCATCTACAAGCATATCCGTTGAATTTTGATTATGGGCGTTAAATAATAAAGTTATAGGTCTTTTATACTCGTGAGCAACAAGTAATTGTTCATACAAAGAATTCCACCTAGTCGCAACTTCTTCTGAAGTTTTTCTATAAGGTAATCCACAATCATGACAAATTTTTTTATACTCTTTGTGTCTTTGTATTTTATTACCTTTAAAATAAAGTTTATATCAAATTGTATTTTATCAAGGATGTTTTTAAAAAGTTTTAGGTCATCCTTTACACTAAGTTATAAAATGACATGCACATCTACTATGAAAAAAATCAGAAAAAGATGAAGTAAATCGAGTTTTTAAAATGTTTACAGCATAATCATTAGAAGAAACATTATCTAATGTAATAATAATAATTTTATCAATAATTTCATAATATTCACAAATTTTATGAATATTTCTTGAAATAAAAGCTTCAGTGTACCTATCATCAATATTATGCTAATATACGTTTTTACATAGATCAATTCTGATCTATCTAATGACATGTAACAATTAAATAATCATTACCGTTAGTACTACGACATATATCAGAAGTGATAGCCACTTTGCCGTTAAAACGATAAAATGCATAACGTAAATATTATTGATATTCATGCGCAAATTTAAAAATACCTCTTAGAATAGTTGATCTAGGAAAACCGTTAAAAGAAGGATTATATGTTTTTTCGAATGTAATGAATAAAACCATGAGAGGAAGGAAATGAAAAGGGCAAACCCTCCACAACAATTAATTTTGCTAAATTTTCTCAATCTTTGTGTTTATCATATTTCGGACCTATAACTCCCTCCGTCATCGGGTTAATTCGATCATTTACTTGATCGGGGACACTATGTGAACCTTGTCCCGACTCAGAATGCATTTGCACACCCGCTTTTTCAGTCAAGTATTGGTTATACCTTGCTTTGTGAGAGTTTTACACATGTCTCATTAAACCTCCTGTCCCACCTTGACATTTTCCAATTTTAAATTTATAAACTTCGCGACATATTTTACAAATAGCTAGTTGATTAGGAATGTCCCTTTCAAAAAAATCTCATGCATGTATTTTAATTTTTGATGTTTTTGGCCTCTTCTCATACTAGGGAGAATATGAAAGATTCCAGTTTCAATTTCAGCCTGAGAGCTGAGACTCAGTCTGAGTCTGAGTTGGAGTTGCACTAGTGGGTGTTATCTAAATTATCTTCTAATTCATTTTCTAAATCATAGTCTGATTCAGATGCAGAATATACCTCATGAACTAATGATATATTAATATTAACATTAAAAAGATCAGTTTCATCTACATGAGTGAAATTATCGTAATTAAGATTACTAAAAGATGCACTCTTACCCCTGTTACCCCTAATACCTCTACCAGAAAAACGTTCACCTCGTCCAATTATAATTATGTAAATAAATAATTAAAGTTAAAAAAATTAAGTACGATAATTAAAATTAAGTAACAATAATAATTTAAAGAAGGAATGAAGGTACCAAACGTCGACGTGTAATCGAAGTTAAAAATTATAACTTTGCTCGATAATCCTCAAGCTAGTTGTCAACCTCACTCCCAATTTTTGAACTTTGATAAAAATTAGCAAATAAAATATAATATTTAGTGTGCAATTTAGACTTGTAGAGGGAGAGAGATGGTAGGAAGATTTGTGAGGAAAATGAGTTATTTATAGTTGAGAAATAGAGTTAATGTGTAAATATACTAACTTAGGGGTTAAAAATAAATATTAAGGGGATAGAGGGGGTTTATGAAGGGAGGGGTGGGGGGATGGCCGTTACTAGCTGTTGCCAACGGCTAAAATGGAAAATGATCGTTTGTGCAATGGTTGGTTTCTGCAAACGGGGCGGGACAGGTTGGGTGGCGGGACGGGCGGGACGGGCGGGACGAGCCCTAGTCCCGTCCTGAGTTCGAACACCGCTACCGACAATTCTAATTCCGTATTTTAACCGGCAAGTCGGGACGGACCGGGGCGTGATTGGGACTTCCCGACCCACTAAACAACCTTAAAAAAAGGTAATGGAATATTCAGAAATTGGCTTTGAGATATGAGGTTCCATGTTACAGCGCAGAGACAACGATGTCAGCTCTTTTTTTTTTGGCTGATGCAACACCATTTCCTTATCATCCGCAGTATTGAGCTTCTTAAGTAGCAACCCGGTTTTAATCAGCGCACAAGTTTGTGATATATAACTAATGTATATTATATACAGGTATCCTGAAATTTCTAGATATACAGTTATGAGGTTTCTTTCTTTAGCTTGTAATTCAATTTCTTTTAGCAGATTCAAGTTGGCCAGTTTTGTGTTATCATCAAAATAACCAAATGTTATGCGGAAGCTAATAGAATATACTTTAAACAACGATAAATATATAAAAGGAGACAGATAATAATGTGGTTCTGTCAATTGACTTACTCCCCGGACAGGTCAATTGACCGAACCACGTTAAAGTGAGGATCTTTTGTATTTTAGAGCTCTGCTCATTCTCTGAGATTCTTTATTAATTAATTATGAGGTTGGTCAGAAGGCTATGCATGCAGAAAGCTCCAGCAAGTCACTCACATGTAGCCATCAGCAGGAAATAAATACAAGACTTGAATTAACTGCAGTTCAGTGCTGCACTGCTAATTCAGTAACTTGAATTGCTGAGTAAACTGAAATCACTGTGAGCTACTGAGATGATAAACAGAGAAAGACTGAACACATCTATTCAATGAAAAAGTGAAAGTCTACATAAACAAAGATTTCATCTGTTTTCTTCTTATCATTGTTAGAAACAGAAAAAAAAACTTACAAGTTTTTGTCCTACAAGATAGTACTACACATGTCAATTGAAGTTTATTGATTGTTGAACCTCTGCTGACTAGACGAGTGCGACATACAGCTTGTTCAATTATTCACAAACCTGCAATCCCTACGAATTTCGCCTTGTGTTTGTGGTTCGAGAGTTTTAAGAATCCTGATGTAAAGCTGCTAAAAAACTGCTGTTGATCGCTTACAAATTCAAGGACATGAGGCATTGCCCTTTGATATCTCGAAATATCAGAATCAATCTTGAGTAGTCCTCTTCCATTAAGGATATCGATATAGTAGCGATTATCATACACAAAAGTAGATAAATCATTTGTTTTGAAAGTGATATTAGATAAAAAAGGATTGCTGCAAATCACCAGTAAAGTGACTTTGAATCCGGTTGACAATGTAGGATCCCCTGGAGGCCGCAACCTCTTCTCAAAGTTCCGGCAATGGCCAATGCCTAGAGTGTGGGCCCCTGCATCAGAATTGCTCGACCTATTCAAGATCTCGGGGTATAAGACGGTATTTGACTGAACACATAGTTTAAGCAAAAAATAATGACTTTTAGCACATAACAAATGTACACTTATGTTCTTATTGTCACATTAAATGCATCAAATTTTTTGAAACAAACAAAAAAAGAAACAAATGTCATATAAAATGGAACAAAGCAAGCAGCTTGTTTACCAATAGGGGAAACTCCTTCTTGGAGAGTGATTTGACTGGATAACGAGATTAAGAAAGAAATAAAGACTTTTAGCACATTACAGAAGTATCATAAAGCTTATGGTCTTACCAACATTTTTACATTTAATTGCACGGTTTCCCCTTCAAATGGGCTGGTCTTTTAGTTTTGCCCCTCAAATGGAACTTATGCCTAATCTTTAAAGGGTCTGGTACAAGTTGTGTCGGATTTCTTAAAGAACTTATCATTTGAGGGGCAAAAATTAAAGACTAGCACAAAATAGGAACTAAAGTGCAAATTACCCACATTTTATGCTAAATATAGAAATATGTCAATTTTTTCTTTGAAACAGACTAAAAAGCCGAGTATCGTATTAAATGGAACAGAGAAAGTAGTTTGTTTACCAAGAAGGGCTACTCTTTCTTGGAGAGTGATGTTTTTCTGCTGGAAAATGTTAATGAATTTATCCACAGAAATGTCTGCAGGTGGAAGCTCTTTGTCAGCTCTCTCCTTGCTTGCCAATATACCGTCTTTTCGTCCAGTGAAAACGTCTATATAGGGTCCTCCTGCCTGAAAACACAAAGCTTCATTGTAAACTAACACAAAATTAAGCACAACAGCATGACCAAATTAGTGATGCTAAGTACTCACTGGTATTATCAGAGATAAATCTCATTTTAAAAACAAAGAAACAAGAAAAAATAGTCTCTCTATCTATATATATACCAGATATACAGCATCACGTGCTGCTAATTGAATAATATCAGCACAAGAAGCAGTTTGAGGACAAATTCTCTCCAAATAACTCTTTATTCCATTGATTATGTCGAGTTTGCGCACTCCAAAGCTCATTTCTGATTCTGTTTCAGTCATCAAACCATTTGAATAACTTGGAAGTACTGAACCATCACAACCCTGCAAAAAGGGGGAAAAGCAAAAACATCATGAAAACATAGATTTTTTTCTTAAATGAATTAGAGCGACAAATGGCTGAGTCACAATGGATCGGTGAAACAAGACCACTCTACCGCATTTAATATCCAGTCGTGTATTTAAGTCATCTAACAAATATTTTAACTGCCGCTCGATGGAAATTGTACTTCAAAGTGGTCACCGCGATCCTTCCGTCACTATTACTTAGCCAAGACCCGTGCAGGAAACGCATTATTATAAACAACTTAAGCATCAAAAATCTATTTTCATTTCTCCTTAACTGAAGTATGTCTAAGACAAAAGTATGTTTCGGTAGAAAACACTAAAGTTCCGCTTTCCCTCGTGTGGCATCGACACAGCGTTATACACAGGTATGGCGGTACCAAATCATGCTACTAATTGAAGTAGTCAAATTCAAAATTGTGCAAGACCCTAGTGATGGGCCACTAGGCGCATAGCCGATCGTGTAAATTAGGATCAAATCGCTAGGACAGAACCCTTATTCCCAGTGGTGGAGCTAGGCAGCTAGCATGTGAAGTATGTGTCTAGCAGAACCAGTAACTCTATTGAGAAATTCACTGAATATGTAACAACAATAACAACATACCCAGTGAAATCACACTATGTGGGGTCTGGGAGGCTAGAGTGTACACAGACCTTACCTCTACCTTGGTAGGTAGAGCGACTGTTTCCGAGAGACAAATTCACTGAATATGTACATATAATAAACTCAGGACTCATAAATTTCATATCCTGGATCCACTTCTGTTGATGCACATAATTTCAAAATCTTGAGATGTGATTATCCCCGGATATAAATATAGTACGAAAATATAACGATGAGTTGCTGATTGCTAAAAGATCGAAGGAAATGAGAGAAATACATGTACTTGGCAGTCATGGAAAGCAAGTCTTAGAAGGGTTGCAGGAGTAGTAGGATCAAATAGCGAACTCCTACTCACTTCCTCTTTTACAAATTGTTATGCATTGGACAACTGTTCCTATAAAAATTAAGCTCAAGCCCTGGAATTATTTCTTCTTCATAATCCCCTATAATAACTGAAAATAAACAACAAAGAAAAACAAGAACCAAAATCCCTTTTGAACCTGTCATCTTCCACAACAATTCTCTTATACTTAAACAGTGGAAGTACGATTGACCCCGAGCGTACCATCTGTAGCTCGTGAGCTCCGAGAACACAAACAAGCAATCTGGGCCGACAAGGCCGATATGTAAACTACTCATAATACCTTAGGCCGCAAGGCCGTACTTTGAACAATTTATAAATGACAACTGTCTCAACCTGATATGAAATCAAGCCAAAAGATCTATCTATCTATCTATCTATCTATATATATATATATATATATATATATATACACACACCTATGCGGGCCGACAAGGCCACCATGGATGTCTATAATAGAAACCCAAAACAAATATATACAAGGGCCGACAAAGACACCATGCTAACGTACTATACACACATGATAGATCTGCAAGCCTCTAAAGAGAATACAATTATACTACGGTCGGGACAGGACCCTGGTCTACCCATCATATCTGCATATACTCAGAATGACTCTCAAGCTTAGACCTGGTAACTCCGGATGAGCTGGAGCTTACCACTCAGGTTGATGCTCGACACACTCTACTTTGGAGGTCTCTCTACTTGTCTGCCAGGATCTGCAGGCATGAAACGCAGCACCCCCAGCAATAGGGACGTCAGTATGAAATAATGTATCGAGTATGTAAGGCAACTGAATACCTGCAACTTATAAATATATATGTATATATATATATATATATGTATGTATGAAGACAAATTGAAAATCAGAGATACTCTGAAATACACTTACCTGCTATAACTCAATTCTTACTTAATACAATAGTATAGCTAGCCGGCCACATACAGGGCTCAGTGTATCTCTTACCGGTTATAAAATCGGGATACATCTGTATTATCTCTGTGTATCTCTGTATATCTCTCACCCGTCATAATGCCTCTGTATATATAGTAGTACTGTATATATAAATTATCTACTCTTTCTAGTAACGTAAACAAGTATGAACTGAACGTAGATTCCCCACAAGGGATAGCTAAGACATGGTGACAATAATGACGATCTAAACATGAGAGTTCTACGATATACTCTTTGCTTATGCGCTCGTTCGACTATTTATGTTTTCGACTATTTATGTTTTAGGAGGAACAAGATATGAGACAAGCTCAACCATCAGCCAACAATTCAATACAAGACACGAGGAGGCTCTACAACATGAAAGTACTTCTTACGAGAGACAAACAATAATAAGAATAGGATGTTTCTTTTGGAAACCGTTGTTCATACGGGTCATGCCAAAAAAAAGAAAAGATAGACATTACATATCTTTAGTACCCACACTTCAATAGCTACTACAAAACAAGCTCGTACAGCATGCGTCAATTTTACTTGATTTTTTCAAGCACAACTCTTGCTCCTTTAAATCCTTGAAGAAGAACTAACTTGCCTCCTTTAAATTACTAGAAAAACATGTTGCTCCATATAGAATTCGTGTAAGAAAAATGAAGCTTAAGTTGCTGCATATAAAATTCACAAAATGAAGCTTAAGTTGCTTCCTATAGAATCACGTTTTGCCTACTTGTTGGTCACAGTTTTTTGCTATATGTAAAATGTGTTATCTCATAATAGATCGCGGGCCCAAAATTAGATATGCATGTATTGAATGAGTCGTATGCTTATTCATTTTAATGTCCCCACGTGAAAACCGCAATATCTACCTAACTTATCCTTTAATTAACAATTAAGATCTTTATCTCCCACTTTAATAATTCCATAATAAATCTGTATCTCCAACTTTAATTAATTCCTCATCTCATATTGTTTACATATAAAATTATTATTATTTTTAACGCACTTCATATATTCATTATCATAATCATGTGGTATAGCACTAGTCTGTAGCCTCTTTTGACACACAAAATATTATTTTAAATTCCTTTCGCCATATTTTTAAGTCATAAATCATTTCGGAACTTCGTTCTTTTAAACACCGAACTCTTAATCCACATACTTGAATACAACCTTATTCGTGCGGGTTAGGGTCTTACTTGCGTACTAGCATGAAAAAATACGAGGTATAACACATTCCCAAACTTACATCGGCTAACTTACGACGAAACTTAACGTATGAAAATACATGATGTAACAGTAAAATTATAAACCCTGTCTTGCGAATTATTTTTCTTTTACTCTGTTGGGATTGACCCCAGTATCTCAAATTTTGTAGACCATGAGATAAGAATATATGGCCCACAAAATAATAGTTTTAAAAGTATCTAATCAATGACAAAATTATATACATGATAAAAATAGACAAACACAAGTACACATACATAGACACATTTTACCAAGTAATATCTAATGCACGTTATACTACAATAACAATTTTAAAAAATAATTAATAACACTGGACTCAATTTACAAATACTAATAAGATAATATAACATTAATTAGATTATAGGTGAAACACTAGAAAAATAATATATGATATATAATTAAAAAAGGTATTACACGGATGAGAATAAAAAAGTCAAAAGAAATAGATATTGCATAGGACAGTAGGAGAAAATATCTTATTCAAGTCGAGGGGAGCTTGATTTTAAAGTAAAATTGAGGAGGTGTAAATGATTATCACTCCATTTATTTATAAATAATAAAAGAAAGAAAAAAGTAAATTAAAGGACTTCTAAGTGAAAAATAACTAAAACTAACTTGAATTAGGTGAATATTTTGGCGTCCTGTTGAACCAGCGCGCCAAGTCGAGGGTTTCGTCTTTAAGAGGGCACAAAATATATTTCACATGTCTCCCATATGCATACATTACATATATATATATATATATATAGTTTTTGCTGAGAGTACCGGGGGCACGTGACCTCCAACCTCCGACGTAGGTTCGTCTCTGCTTCTACCAAGGAAATTCAATAGTTCAAATATAACAAAACAAAAAATAATATCTTATATTAAGGAAATTCAACAATTCAAAAATAACAAAATAATTTCATTTTTGTCTTGTTTACACGACAATATAATTTTTCAGTAAAGTAATTCGATTGGAGCCCCTTTCCCCAATACAACTCCATCCTTGGATTTGTCTTTTATTAGGAATGAAGGTATTCGAGACAAGATAGGAATGGCCTCTGTGAAGAACAAGACGAGGGAAGCGAGACTGGGATGATTCGGGCATGTGAAAAGGAGATGCACATATGTCCTAGTGAGGAGGTGTGAGAGGTTGATAGTGTTGGGGTTAAGGAGAGGTAGAGGTAGGGCGAAGAAGTGTTGGGGAGATGTGATTAAAGAGGACATGACTCATCTTGAGCTAACCAAGGACATGACTTTAGATAGAAAGATATGAAGGTCGCGAATTAGGGTAGAAGGTTAGAAGGTAGTCAAGCATGATATCGCTCCCTGGCGGGATAGGCTTAGACCTTGGTGGGTAGTTAGTATTAGCATTATTCTCGTAGTTTCTTGTTCTTCGATTTCAGTTATTGCTTGTAGTTTCTTACGCTTCAGTTATTGCATTATTTTGCTTTGAATGCTATATTATGCTCTTCCTATTATTTGATATGCCTTATTTACTCATGTAATTTCTTTTTCAAACTGCTTTGTTATGCGTTACATGAGCCGAGAGTCTTCCGTACCAACTCATCTATCTTCACAAAGTAAAGGTAAGATATGCTTACACTGTACTCTCCCTAGACCCACCTATAGTAATACACCAGATATCTTTTTGTTATAATTTTTAACTAGTGACCTTTTAATAACTATATTTTAATCTACTTAGTTATGGATATAGTACCTCGTAGAAGTGTTTGATATTATAATATTGGGGGTGTGTTCGAAACAAAGTCGTATTATAGGGGTGTCAAATATAATTAACCAAGAAATTTTAAAAGGAATAAAAAATGAGAAAGAGATAACATAAGAAGGTATCCTCCTTCATTCCCTCATCCCTTTGTGTGTGTTATCCAAACACAATGTCCCTAACTTCTCCTGTCCTTCAACTTCCTCTCTCCCAATTCAAATCCCTCACCATTTCCACCCCTTTCCTCTATGGCACTCATCTCTCCAGACCCTCTTCTTCCATCACTCCACCAAACCCATCTCCCTTAATTTTCTTGCCTCCAATTCGGGCCATGAGATCAATGCAGGGTCGGGTCGTTTGCTCCACCAACGATAAAACCGTTTCAGTTGAAGTTACTCGTCTTGCTCCACACCCGAAGTACAAACGTCGGGTCAGGAAGAAGAAGAAGTACCAAGCCCATGACCCGTTGAATCAATTTCAAGTTGGGGATTATGTTCAGCTTGAAAAGAGTGCACCTATTAGTAAGACTAAGACTTTTATTGCTGTACCTGTACCTCCCAGGAATCAGCCTAAGGTTAAGGAGGAAAAGAATAATCAGGAACTCGGGCTTCCGCTTGAATCTATGCAGCAGAGTTAGAGTGAGAGCTTTATAATCTTGTACTATTCAGTTTCTTTGTGTTTTGGTTCTTGTTGTTCTTTCGTAATAATTATGTATTTTAATTGAGAGTTTATTAGCATTTCAATTCTGATTGATGCTTTTGAAGTAGCTAATTTTATCTCTTTATCTGTTAACCTGAACGTAGGACTTGATAAGACCCGACCCGGAATTGAACCGTATTCTTATACTTGCAAAATTGATGGGGTTGATACTTTGCTATTAATGTAACTGAAGTGTTTTTTTTTTTTTTTGTGAATTTCCTAATTACAGAGTTTGTTAATCTGCAAAGTCAAAAACTTTGAATTAGTTTCAGTTGGGAAAATTGGTATTTTGCTTCTTTATTTTACTGTCTGTGTATTGGAGTTCTAACTCGATAATTTAATGCTTATTTCTTGTGATTTATGTGGAATGGTGAACATGATCAATTGAGGAACTTGGTGCTTGTATGATGTGCAAGAATTTCAGAACTTGAGGGGCATCTACTAATCTAATTTTAGTTGTAACAGAGTTCGACTTAGATCTGTTGTCTTGCAATGTCATTTTTGCTTTCGTGTTGATTGGGGTTGTGCAAATGTACAACCAATTAATTATTGGCAAAATACATCAAATGCACCCTGAACTATACCCGAAAAGTCGAGTTCTCACTCCAACTAATCGGACGACCTATTACCCGACCATCTAAAAAGTGAATTTAATATCACCCTGATACACATATAACCAGTTGTACAAGAGGAGGTGTTACATACTTGCCGCTACATCAGTGCCACGTTGGAAATCTTCTAAATTTTAATTTTACATTCTTTTCTTTTTCTTTTTTTATTTGATTTTTCTTTGTTAATTAAATTTACACTAATTAATCCCTAATTAACCATTAAAATCCTCCAATAATCATATCTTCTTCATCACTAAACGATCCCACCACCCCATTTCACTAGAACCACCATATCCGCCATCACCACCGCCACCCATTCCACTGCAACTTTTCAGAGGATAAGAAAATGAAAAGTAGTGTTTCTTGTTGTTCATCGACGAAAAATTATAAAAAAAAGACCTTATAGGATGAATAATCAGAATTCAAGAATTTTTTTAGGGACAAAAAAAATGAAAAGATAAGTTTTAAAAATTATAAGTGCAATTGAAAGAATGTCTTTGCTCTCAAATCAAAGTCAAATTTCAGAGGAAGAATGGTGACTTTCTATTGTGATTTATGGTGGTGGGTTGGTGGTGAACGGTGAAGAAGAGGAATTGGTAGTGGTATTTTGATTTTGGTGGTGGTGGGTTTAGTGGTGGCTATTGAAATCATTGGAGGTGATGGTAGATGAAATCGATGGTAATGGTATTGTGACTTTTTCTTGGGTTGGTGGTGGTGGTTTGGGAGTGGTACGAGTTTGGTGGTGGTGATCTGGTGAAGAGGGGGAGGGGGCTGGTGGTGGTAAATGAAGAAGGATTTGGGGCTGGGGCTGGCGTGAGGGTGGAGGAAGAGGGGGCTTGGGGGGTGGTGCTGATTGAAGAAGGAGGAGGAGGGTTTGGGGGTGGCGTGAAGGGGGAGGTGAAGAAGGGGGAGGGGGGGTGATGGGGGTGGTGAAATGGAAAAGAAGTTGAAAAAAATCAGATTTTATTTTAAAAAAAAAATTATTACTTTCACTCGCCTATTTTTTAATTATAATTTTTTTGGTGCCACATCAGCTTACTTTTTAGATTTGGGGGGGGGGGGTAATAGGGTAGGTCGCCCGATTGGTTGGAGTGTGAACTCGACTTTTCGGGTATAGTTCAAAGTGCATTTGATGTATTTTGCCTTAATTATTTGACTAACCTCGTTAACACATGTATTGTGCTACTAACAGATGGTATTAGTGATAATTATCTGAAAATGTGTCTTCTGAAGGTTGCTTTCTCCTTTGTTTGTTATCTGACTGCAGGCATGAAACGTATGAAACCTAAGATGAAAAATTTGTGACCACTCCGTATAACACTTGGAAATTCTTACTAATATTTTGAGATTTTCTCCTTGTAAATGGAAAATATTATTCATTGATTGGCTTCCCTTTGTCTTGGAGGAGAGGTTGGCGTTGTAAAGTTGTCTTTGTTTTGCCAAGAAAATGGTATTTATGGCATGCTCTGTGTTTTACTTGAGTTTAGTTATCTATCAAACATTAATTTTCCATCTCTTGGCTAGAAGGATTAGTCTACTAGAGTATCATTTAGGGGCAAGACGCTCTAGGCAACATTTTCTCATAATGATTGCTTTATGTAGATTAGGATATTTTGATCAAGTTTTTACTGACTTGCTTAAACACAAGCAAGAAGCGTTGCCACTTTAGCTAGATCTTCTATCAGATTCCTATGTGTAAATGCTATTCATCTTTGTGTTCGTGAGTGAATAAGTAAAATATTTTCCCTTCTCAGTGTTAATACCTGAGCAACAGGTGAAAGGGGAAGCTGCATCAATGGCATATCATCATTTATCTTATTCATTTTCTGAACCTGTGATAATATAACATGCATGACACACAATCTGCTTATATCATTTAAGAGGCAACAGACGTGCTTAACTCTTGTGTACTTACCATCTTACATGTAAAATCTTGACAGGCCTGAGATTTATTTGAAAGCCCTGAACTCCAATAATGAAAGAAAAAGATTCCCTTAATAATGTAGTACCTCAAAAATCCTGTTTTGGGACCAGTTTTAAAGTGCGAAACAGGTATTCTATATCTTGAATTACATCGATGTTTTAAAATGGGTAAATCGATCCCTTGGTGTCCAGCTTGTAGCTTCAGTGCTTCACTGCCTGATTTAGAGTAAAAGTTGTTTGTTTGTTTATTAGTTGGTTGACATTTTAGTACTTTCTTAATATACTTTATTTGGAAAAATGTTGTAGGTGCCCTTAAAATCTCTGGGATGTATCAGAGACGCCCTTTTTCTAGTGCCATCTTTTAGGCCCCTTCATTCCTTATATCCAGTTTAAACAAAATTTGGCTGCTTCTAAGCCATTAAAAAAAGAAGAAAAACCCTAACCTTGAGGTTAAAATTTTAAATTCACTGCACAAAGAACATAAAGCACGAAGAAGAGAAGGAAGGAAAATTACACATGGGATGAAGAAAATTCTTATAGTATTTGTGTTTGATTAAATTTCCTTTACTATTTGGATGGCCGGGGGTTCACAAAACGGGGGAAGAACCCAATGTTCCTGAATCCTTTTCATCAGTCTATTTAAGATGAAAATGATAAAGGAGGAGAACTATCATCTGTATAATGAAATTAACATCTTTCTATGTTACCTACAAGAATTAATATCCATTGTCACATTGGAAACTTGTCTTGATGTTGTGCAATGTACATGATAAAAGGTTGTTGATGGATTCAACAGACTCCTTAGAAAGTTTTGCTGTTGGAGAATTGCTAGTTAGAATCTGAAAAGCGACTGTTAACAAGGATCCTCCTTCTGAACTTCTGTCCTCTGGTCTAGAAGTGATAAAAGAAGGCCTAGACTCTAAGCCATCAGAGAGGATTGAGAAACCCGAAGGTAAAACAGCGAGATTGCTCGAGTCACAACCTGTTATAACTGATTGCATGCCTGCAATGTCCACTGGGGCATATACTACTGCAGATTCATAAGCATTGGTGCAAGTATCTTGGAAGATCCACATGTTGTTTTCTCTTAATTTCATTGCCTGATTAGAGTTCATAGTGTCAAACTTCCAATTAGAAGAAGTGAATATGGAGAAGGGGGTATATAGACCAAACATAAACTTCTGTGAGAGGAACTCACTTGGATTGAGACCGCATTTCCTTTGTGTTGACCTTTTGCTAAATTTGCAACGGATTGCACTGTACCTCCATTTGTCATGACATCCCACTTTGATAAAAAGACGTTAAAAATGTCAAACTCTCAGTTAACCCCTAGTTTTTCTTTAGGGAAAAGGATAAAAGAATTCCTTACTACTTAATTTTACTGTTCTTTATACTTTGGTTCATTCAGCAAATTGTTTCGTATTTGTCTGTAATTCAAATGAAGCTTCACTCTACTTCAGCTTGAAGTATAATGAAGGTAGGGGTGTCAATGGTACAGTTCGGTTGGTTTTTTTGTAAAAATTATATAATACCAATTTTTCGGTTAATTTATGAATATAATCAAAATTGAACTTTTCAAAACTGTACCAATCATCTCGGTTTCTCTTCGGTATCGGTACAATTCGGTTAATTTTTGATAATTTATTTTTAAAACGTCAACTTTTATAATACTATAAAAACAATTGTTGATTCATATATAATAGAACGAGTAATCTAACTTTTTGGCCTCAAATCTCGGTCCTTAAGCTTTGCATAATCCTTTATGTTTCTACCAAAAAATATACTTAGTATAAAGTTATCAAAAGCTATATAAATTAATGGAGTAACTGGCAACTAGAAGGTAGCAAGGCAACACAACAGCACACGGCAAATCGACAATAACTATACTTTATTACGCCATGAAATTATGAAAACTGCACTTATAATTCTACATCCGTAAGGAACAAAAAAATGAATGTTGCCATTATTTTATATAGAGAAAATTAATTTACGAAAAATCAAACATTGTGATTTGTGATTGTAAACAAAATATGATTTGAAATAGGATTATATAGGAGGGAGAGTATAATATTAAATTTGACTTATAAATATCACAAAATATAAAAGGAAAGAAAAGGAAGAAGAGTAAAAATTTGACTTCATACATTTACCTCCTTATTGAACACAAAATAAGTATGTTGAGAAGAAAAATTGAACAAATATAGTTGAGATATAAGAAGAAGTGTATAATCTCAAATTCTAAGCACAAATAATGTGTCATTCCTTTGCTTTAGAGTAGTAGTGTAGGTTTTCATATTACTTTTAATCCACACAAAATCCCAAGGCCCAAAGTAAACAACTTATTTCTTTGTAAATTGTAACATAACATAATTAAATAAATTATATATATATATATATATTCTGTTCGGTATTTTTTTTATATATAAAAAAAATCAATCTAATTATTCGGTACGGTTATAAGTTAATAACAAGAATCTCGATTTTATTTTTAAAAAATCTGAAAATCGGTTTGGTTAGGTTCGGTCGGTTTTTGAAATAGTTTTGACACCCCTAAATGAAGGGACATGTAACTTAAACTATAGTGTAAAAAAGTAGAGGGATAAATTTGGATCTTTTTTTGAAGTATTTTAACATACCATGAAAAAATAATCCCTTGATTATTTTTATTAATGAAAGAGTATATATACAATTTACAATTTTCCATAATAGTAAAATCATATTCCTATTCTAATCCCAAAACCCTATTCTAGTTGTACAAGAATCCTATAATTATGGTAAGTGTACAAACCTAATTTAATACGATATTTACATCCAAAATTCACTCCAAAACTGTGATATACACGGGCTTGTATACTGTGTATACCACGGTTTCACATATGGAAAGTTTCCTTGTGAACCCGTGATATACATGGTATACAAACCCATGTATACCACATGAATATTTAAGAATTCATTGGAGCTTCATTAATACTGAGGGCGAGATGATATTAATGGCCCCAAAGTATAACCGATGGGAGAATTAAGATATTTCGTATAGTTGAGATGCAAATTTTGACCTGAATATACGGAATGTTTCAATTGAAGAGCAAATTGAAGTTACTAACCTCGTGCCGATGGTTCTCATCTTTCAAGAAATCAAATAGCACGTTGCGAGAAACAGGCAACCAAATGGATGAAACCCCAGAGAGGATTACGCCTACGGGTTCACCGGGATCTGTTAAGTTCTTCCTAGAGGCCACCCTTATATCCTCTTGGCCAGTTTTGCTGGGGACCTTGTTCCATGTATTATAACTGGAAGCTCCAAGCATACGGTAGAAACTCCAAGTCATTCTTTGTGCCAACGTTAGTATACTTTTTCTACCAGCAAGTGTCGCAACACCTGATTAATTCAATTCGTTTACATAGTTTTAGAACCAATTTGAAACTTATAATCATGATCCATTTAAAATGTAAATTGGAAATCAATGTAACATATGAAATGTTAATTACCAGTAGTGTCTTTGGTAGGAATGTTGGTAGCCATGAAGAAGAGGAGGCGCTCACATTGCTGCTGTAGAGTAGCCATCCAGCGTCTTGCTCCAAAAGCTTGGCCGCTGTTGACAATTACACGATACAGAGAATCAACTATGCTTTTTTGGCACTCCAAATGTTCCACCCATGTTACCTGTACATGACAGAGCAATTAGATTTAGAGTTCAATTACTTTTATACACTACATTATAACAGATAAGTAATTGTTTTTAATAGGCGAGATTAGTAACTCTAAAGATAAGGCTCTTTAGATTGTGTATAAGTTAAATCGTTATATTTAAGATAGCGCAGCCCCACTCCTTTTTTTTCTTTCTCTTTCTTTTCTATTTCTTGTTTTTCGTTTTGGCTATTTCTTTGAAAATTCTACTTGCCAATTTGTTAATCATAACACAATACTCCCTTCGTCTTATGTAATAATATAATAGATTTGCCACGAAATTTAGTATATAAAAGAAAAACTTTTAAAAGTTAGTGGTCCAAAATAAATCATACATACTTGTGTGGTTAAAGATAATCTCATTAATGATAAAATGAATAGTTTAAATTAAACTGTTATTACTAAATATAGAAAGATATTATTTATTTTAGACGAAATTAAAAGAAAGAATATCACATAAATTAGAATTGAGCAATTGTTAAAATCTCCCACTTTGTTTTTGTTCCGTGAATTACCCGTGCTTTTCAGTATTTCTCTAGGACTTAGTATGCCCATTGCCCAACATCTGTTGCTAAAATTTTACATAGATGTTCGACAAAATTCGGTAATAAGTAGGACGTAAGGCCCTTATAGTATGCAGAAAATCTAGCATATATGCCACATACCAATTGCAATTATTACAGATCAGCTCTGAAAAAAACAGGAGATGCCAGTATGCCACTGCGAGCCCTCCTGATACGATTGTAAAATGTGATATTATCACATATTATTAAATATACTCCATATATTTTATAATATTTAGTATTATATAATTATGGTAGAAATAAGATCCCTATTGGATTAGAATTCCACAATGTACACACTATATATATTTGTATCAAGACACCAAGTGTGATAATTCTCTATTTATTTTTCATAGAGGTAGTAGAGTTGCCTATTTGTTGTTATATGTGGATGACGTGCTTACTGCCTCCTCTAATTTGTTGAAAAATGAAATCACTGCATTGCTCAAAATCGAATTTGCTATGACAGACTTGGGGAAATTGAATTATTTTTTGGGGATATCAATGACTAGATCTGCAGACTCTATGTTTTTGTGTCAGCGCAAGTATGTAAAGGAGATAGTATACAAGGCTAAAATGACGAACTGCAAGATAATGTCCACTCCGGTTGACTCTAAATTAAAACTTAGTGCAGTTGATGGTAATCCAGTGGCGGATCCCACCCTTTACAGGAGTCTTGCAGGTGCGCTACAATATCTTACTTTCACCCGGCCTGATATTGCTTATGTTGTTCAGCAGGTGTGTTTGTTTATGCATGCCCCAGAGAGCCTCATTTTACTGCTTTTAAACGTATCATTCGATACGTTAAGGGCACACTTGATAATGGATTGCATCTATACCCCTCTGCACCGACCAGTTTGTTATCATATACGGGTGCAGATTGGGCAGGCTGTCCGGACACGCGAAGCTCCACCTCCGGCTACTGTGTGTTCTTAGAGGATAATCTCATTTCATGGTCTACCAAGAGGCAGGCCTCTATCCCGTTCGAGTGCAGAAGCAGAGTATAAAGGCGTTGCTAATGTTGTTGCTGAGATCTGCTGGCTCCGAAACCTTCTTTTGGAGCTCAAGTATCCCTTGTGTAAGGCGTCTATGGTGCACTGTGATAACATATCAGGGATATATTTATCTCATAATTCGGTTCAACATCAGCGAACCATACACATTGAGATGGATATACACGTTGTTCGTGAGAAGGGTTCTATCGGTCATGTTAAGGTGTTGCATGTGTCTTCTTCGTATCAGTATGCGGATATCTTCACCAAAGGACTTCCTAGACAACTATTTCTCGATTTCAGATCCAGTCTCAGCGTACGACATCCTCCCGCTTCGACTGAGGGAGTGTATTAGTGAATATTAGAAAATATTCCTCGTATATTTTGTAATTATTAGTGTTGTATAATTATGATAGATATAAGATCCTCATTGTATTCGGATTCCACATTGTACACACTATATATATTTGTATTAAAAAGAATGACTCCCTAAGGAAGATTAATACAATTCTATTTGTGATATAACCAATTTAAAAGTTGAATTATTAAAGGTGCCTTAACAAATTCATTTAAAGCAAAGCTTTCTATAGATGACTTCGTGGAAGACAACTCTAAGTCGATTTCCTTTATGTTATTTGGAATTTGTGACGCCGGTTATAGTGAGATGAATAAATTTTTTTGGGAATGAACAATCATGACAGAAAATATTTTCTCTTTTAATAAAACTTACGCGGGGTGAATTCAGATTAATTAGGGCTCAATGTTCAATGCAGTAATAGTGCAAGATAGTCATTTCTCATCCCCCTATAATTGAAAATGTGGAGTTTGATTTTTTTTTAAATTTTTTTATTACATAAGGGGTAAGGGAAGGGGAAATGAGGAGGGAATTACAACGTGCGGATTCGAACCCTGACCAACAAGGTGAAAATTTAGTTAGTCAATGAGCTACTAAATCTATGCATGGAATTTGAAATTTCACAGTTAAACCACTACAATATTTAGAGTTTAATCTGTGAAATTTCAAACTTTATAGTAATAATTATTTCAATTACATGACTTAAAAGTAATGATTTGGGAATTTTACCCGTCCCCAAAGGGATAAAAGACATGGACTGAGAAATAAAAAAAGATATTTAGAATTTTCGATGAATATATAGGTAGTCTGGGGAAGTATGGAGAGTACATGGACAGACCATTCCAGCTAGTTGTGTTGTGATTAAAAGAAAAAATTAAAAAGAAAGAGAAAATTAGGGTTACCTTGCAGTGGGCATTGGATTGTTCTTGGAGAATGCAGCCGGAAGGTAATTTTCTGCATTTCACGAGAGAAGCGGCAACGTTGTCTTCAACCTTGTCCACAGAAACGTCCACAATCCCCCACTGTCCTGCCCTCATCTGTTTGCAATATCTCACAAAATACACTTCTCTCGTCCCCACTACTGGCGTTAGCATCTGCACCTCCGCAAACATCTGTGTACCCAACAAAACCCAGTATGTTATTAAGAACACACTGACAAAATCCTTAATTATCTTCCTTTCACAACCTTCTCGTTTTTTTGTTTTGGCGGTGCGGGGAGGGTAAAGGGTGGTAAAAAAAAGTACTAGTAGAGCATGGGCGGAGCTAGAGGGCAGAATGAACCCCTTTACCCAAAAATTATATTGTGTAGAGTCAAATCTTTTTATAAAGGTGTTGTTTGTCCGTATATTTTTTTAACCGCTACAGCAAGATATTGTAATAGAGCACATATAAGATAACATGATACGAAAGTCGGTTTCAAAGAAACTTTGGCAATTATAATGAAATGTTATTATAGAGTACTATGACTGTTACAGAGAGGTCTTACTTTATGTAAGGTCAATTTATGTATAGATATTATGTACTATTAAACTGCTTTGATTTCTTCGTGGGTTTACTTTATTTATTTTTTGAATGTACTTGGCTAAATCCTATCTCCGCACAGCTAGTAGTATACAGGTTTAAAATCCAAAACTATGGAGAAGGAAAACTAAAGGATAGAGCAACATGTACGAAGGCTAACTTACTAGCTGAACAACACCATCCCAATTTTTAGCACCTTCACCATTGCAGATCACGTCTACTGTTGCTGCCTTTGAAATCATGGACGGGAACGTTTCTTTCCATTGATTCTGCAACAATAAGACAAATAAATTTAACATCAACAAGATATATCTATAATTTGTGTTCAAAACCAAAGTTTGGGCTAGCTTCAGCTTTCAAGGACAAGGTTTACCCAATCTAAAACCCTTTTGGTTTATTCTACATTTCTATCCTAAACCTAATAAACTTATATATTCTAATAGTGTAAAGAGTTTTAGTAATATATTTTATTAATATAAATATTTTTTATACTATAAGGTCATTTTTACCTGTTGCAGCACCTATCACGTCATCGTCATCTATTATAACAGGAAACATGCAGTATTTCAAGATTATCAATCTCAATTTTGATGGAGGGTACTAGTAAATATCTTTGATGCCCTATTATTTTAAATTTTCTTTAAACTATCAGTTGCATAAGTTATACTCAGTGTAACAGACTTGTCGTAGATGTAGATAGACTGATCGAATGATCATGTAATTTTTTTACACCGTTAGTATATAAAAGTTAAACACAATCATGAAATAACTCATGAAGTGGGAATAGTTGATCTTACTACGTCCATGAAAGTCTGAACAAGTCGAGGGAGCTCCATGAATACTATTCCTGTCTCTTTTGAAGCTTCAATGGACATTCTCTTAGACTTTGCCTCTCCAGATTTCTCTACAGGAAATTCCTTCAAGTATTCGTCATAATTAAGTATTTCTCTTCCAGTCTCAAAGCTTCTGATCCACAGTGGTTCTCCGCTAGTAGCCATCTTTTTAAGTTGTTCCATTGCTTGATTAACTACATGCATAATTCGTGATTTTTCAAGCCCAAAAATGCCGGTGTAAAAATCTAAAGCGCTTCTATTTTCTTCATCATTTCCTCCTGAACATGAGGATGAGCTATTTGGTGATGTCCCGAGCGAGTATTTTCCCAATGCTGCCCTAAGCTTTTCAACCTTCATCTCCAAAATTAGAATCGTCATTTAGATGAAATAATCACGTAATTTAATATAATATCAAAGCAATCGAAAAGTTTTAAAGTTAAATCTCATTGCCTCTCAAAAAGTCTTTTTAGCATCCAAATAAAAATTAGGGCAAAATGTCATGTACATGGCAATTATTATGTGAAATATATAATTTTATTAATTTTACTGTATATGTTTTAAGAAAATTGGACCAATCTTTTATTTGGATTTTCTTATCAAGAGTTGCAACTCAACAACTTTAGAAGACAATTGAAATAAGTCGTCTCAAGGATTTGACATGAAGAAAGATACGATGAACAAAAAATAAGAAAAAACTATACTTAAAGAGTAAATTTATCCTATGTACTTTGAGAAAATATACAAAGTTACCCCTATATCCCCCCCCCCCCCCGACTCTTGGCTTCGTTAGGGCAAGGGTATATTTGAACAAAAGGTCAACTGCGGCAAATTTATAGGAGGTGAGATGTATCTATTTTTTAAAGTAAGTGAATAAATTTGACCCTTTTTTATAATTAAAAGTAGGCTAGTTCCCTTGAACAAGTTAAACTTTTAGATGTAACGATAATTGATGACATAATTTAACATAAACATGTCGATTACATTAAAAAAATTGGCTCTTTAAAGATAATGCGTTCAAATTACCTCAGCTCTAAGTCTGGCATTTTCGATTAGCAATTGTTGTTCTTCAGTTGGAACAATAGGAGCATCATTGCTAGAGCTAGCAAACCCACAATTAGGACAAGAAGGATTCTTCGATGTCTCCCTTAATTCCTTGTTTTCTTCACGAAGTTTTTCAATTTCAGCTTTTAACAATGAATTTTCATGGCGCTCCTGTATTGCCTGCAGGATTATTAATTTGCCATTTTCAAAATGTACACCAATTATTAAGACCAGGACAAGACTCGACTTAGGACAAAAAATACATTGTCCATGGGGTATACGTACGGTCTGTGACATTTATAATCATATCCAAGAAAGATTCACTGCTTCGATCCTCACTGTTCGAGAATTGATTTTAATAAAATTCTAGAATATATAAAATTAATTACTCCACCTTTATTTGGGTTCGCCGATTTTGAAACCAGAACTTAACTTGCCTCGGATGAAGGCCTAATTGCTTGCTGAGTTGCTGCCTTTGCTTCTCATCTGGATGTGGCGACTCTTTGAATAAACTGTCAAATAATAAAATGCATTTTACATGAGTATTTGTTTTGAAGGAAATAGAAAAGGAGACCCCCATTGTAAAGAAACGGATTTAGGATTTGGGTCCCTTTTAAGTATCGTTAAATCCGTAAGTAGAAATGTAGCTCCGCCGGGTCGATTTGGCTTATGCATATTCAGAAACTTAGGCTTTACCTTGAACTATACATGTAAAACTAGAATATAGTCGATTTTAAGAGAAAAATTATTCTCCGATGAGGATAAATTCAAAACCCTACATATTAGTAATTTATACCATGCATGTTTTAAGTCATTAATCCCCTATTGCATGCAGCTAGTTTGGCCCAATTATTCGAAAGCCTTATCATTTTCTTGTGCTTTATTCCTCATTTTATCTATTTTTCTCTCATATTCAGACACAGCTGATTTTTATTTTTTTTATCAAGATGAATAAAAAATCTATTAAGACACAACTGATTCCAACCAACAGCTGATCATTCATTAATTTGTGTTTTGACTGTTAATCTAATCATTTTGAGCAGAAGTCGAAATTAACACAAAAAAATTAAAACTAGTGAGAAGAGTTATATGGAAATTTACGCCTCCATTTCTCTGATTTGTTGAACAGTGTGTCTGTGATATTTCTTTCTTTTCTTCTTCTTATTACTGTTGTTTGGGTCTTCTTCATCTTCGTTGCAAGTATCGTCATGCTCAAATTCATCATCCGAGCCGCGTGATCTCATTGGTCCCGAATTCTCGCTGCTAATCTCCACCGTTGACGTTTCTTCTCTCGGTCGTCCTCCTCTGCTGGCCGCCGCACTTCCATCGTCAACCTCCTCCGTCGTCTCCATGTTTCCGGCACTACTCCCCGCTCCGCCACCATCTCGGAAAATTCCAGCCTTCAAAAATTCAAATAAAAATTTAATCGATAAAACAAAATCGGAAACACACGTACTCAGGAACGGAGCTAGAGAGGCAGAAGAGATTCATCCGTCGTTTAAAAATTACATTGTATATACAAGTTGAAACTTTTTTATGTATATATAATAAATAGTGAATTTCTTCGTGAAAATCCTGTCTCGGCTACTTCACGTGCTAATTTGATTGAGAAGGAAAAATTAAAGGTTGAATTTATGAATAAAGCGGAAAATTACTCACGAGACTGAGAGAAAGAGCAGGAGAAGGGAAAAAATCTTTGGTCTCATGAGGAGGATTATTATTCGACATGTCAACAACGCCCATGGTAGTGTTTTTGAGGAATTGGATTATATTGGTGAAGATAGATTGAGATACATAAATATAAAATGAATTTGTTGATTTTTTTAAACCTTTCTATGTATTTTTTTAGTGTTGGACTGTATGTGTATTGGAGAAGAAAGAGAGGTAGTGAGAGAAATAGTGGGGTGTAAGATGAATTAAAGGATGTAAAACAAACAAATGAAGGACCTGAGGGGGATTGAGGGGGGCGGGGTAAAAAGGTTGTGGGGGCTGGTAGGAGTTGACTGGTAGATACGGTGGAGAGTCATGATTTAGGTCTTCAACTAATGATTTTTGTTGGTATTGAGGCATCGATTAATATAAATTTATATCATGTAAGTCCATTTAAGGAGAAAATGTTACTTAACAAAAAAAATCATATTTAAAGTTTGAACACAAAAACTAATTAAAAATGAATTTTTTTTATCCATCTCACTGATATTAATAATGTTAGTTGGTTGAAACTTTTTCCCCACAGTTAATGTGAACTGTTACTCATAAACTTCAACTGTTTTATCTACTAGTTTAATTGAACTTTGTCTTTATGCAGGAAATGGGTAGCATAACATAATGTACAAGATTGTTGGGCATAGTAATGAATCTCCTTCTTTTAGCCACGCATGAATATGAATGGTAGTTGACTCTAACTATTTTTATTATTTAAGTTAACATTTCGATAAAATTTAATCGCATCAAATATTTACATCAAATTAAAAAATATATAACATGTAATTTTTCACATGATTTATCATCAGATCATGATTACGTAATATGAGTAGTATGTAATTTTACTTATTTTTAACCGCTAAGATTAGCTTTATTGATTGAATATAAATCATACACAATGTTGAATAAGTAGTTACCTTGAATTTCTAAATATAGGCACGTACTTGTACGAGATTATATTTTCACTCTCATAATTTCACGTGGTTTCATCCACACGCCTAAATCTATTCAAAATTAAATAGTGGTTGAAATTAACCACATAACTATAAGTGCCTTAGCTAGTGTTCCCTTTAGTTTAGGAGGAAGCGAGAAAGTTTCAAAAGGCTAGTCCGAAAGGACTAGCTAAGACAAGGCAGCTAGGATGAAGGCAAGGAAGGCTAGTCCGACAACTGATGGTTGTCGACGAGGAGGAGTCAACTAGCGATGCCAGCTTCTGATAGATTATGATTTGAATAGTTGATCGAGTTTATGTGACATTAATATAGTTGAACAAGAAAAGAATACCGACACGTACAAGATTAAACATCTAGAGCTTGAACAATATAAGATGAAAGCTTAACATATGATAAATAAAGAGAATTATAATGTATCTTGCTATTATCTTGCCAAAGATCTTGCTTATTGTAGTGATGAAAATACTAATAGACCTCAAGCGAGTTGTCATTATTTTTCAAAATCTTTCTGGGATTTCTTGTGGTCACTGAAAATAAAAATAAAAATAAAAAAATTCTAAGAAAATGTATTCTTAATGTCTTACTTGTAAACGGTAACACTTCTAAGAGATTGACTTATATTTGTGATGCGTGTAAGGCGTGTGGTTTAGAAACAGAAACTATTGACCACATATTTTTCAGGTGTCCAAAAACTCAGTTAGTGTAGAAATTGTTCCCAATAAACTGTCTTGATTTAGAAACTATTATTAATTTCTCAAGTTGGTGGCATGATTTGTTTCACAATACATGACAATACCATGATTCTATTGAGTTGCTGAGATTAAGTGTTTCTTTTTATGGCAATTGTGGAAAGCTAGAAATTTATTTTGCTTTAATGGTGATATATGTGATTCTAATGATATTGTTAATAAGGCTCTATTTGATTTTCATGAGTATAATGATGTTTTGCTAACCTTATCAGTTTTGACTTGCATGCCTAATAGGACTCGTGATAAAAATAATACTATGACAGAAGATATGATTGTTGTTTTTACGGATGCAGGCTTACAGGTGAAAAAAGAAAAGACAAGTATTGAAATGGTGGCTATGGATAGTCGTGGTCAGTTGCTTCATGCTCATGCCAACCCTATTCAATTTACGGGGAAGGTCATCATCGTTGAAGCATTAACAATTCGCCAGACATTGGAAAAAGCATTGTAGAATGGTTGGTCTAAGGTTCATATCAGATGCAAAGAATGTGGTACATATGTTACAAAAACAAGTGACAGTAATTTCTTATTAGAAGCCAATTTGACTAGACAGGTCTCATTTACCGTGGGGTTCCCATAGAAAAGTCTTGCTCTGGTTTACCAAAAGCGTTTAATATTGAGAATGTTGGATATATTACACAATGGTAGAATTGCGTAAGTAATAAGGCTTTTAACTAGCTTAGTGAATCGATTAAAACAAGTAAATATGGGAAATAGATACCACTTGCGAGGATATATGAAGATTTGATGGGTTATTTTGAAGAAATGAACGTTGTCTACATCCCTCGCGCATGGAATGTGCTAGCCCGTAATATAGCTAAATTCTCTTTCTTGCTTTTACATACCAATGATTATGATAAAGTCCCTAGAGAGGTTTTATGGAGATGCTTGGATGTTAGAGGTGTACATGCGACGTACACTATGGCGATCAAGGACATATACGAGGAATTCAAGACCCGGGTAAGGTCAGTGGGAGGAGATTCAAAGCATTTTCCAGTTATGATGGGATTGCACCAGGGGTCAGCTCTTAGCCATTTCTTTTTACCTTAGTGATGGATGTTTTGACTCAACATATTCAAAGAGAGGTACCATGCGGATGACATAGTGTTGGTTGACGAGATTAGAGAGGGAGTTAATGCTAAGTTGGAGATTTGAATACAGACCCTAGAATCTAAAGAGTTCAAGTTGAGTAGGACCAAGACAGAGTACTTGGAGTGTAAGTCCAGTGGCGTAACGTGGGAGGCAGACGTGAAAGTAAGGCTTGACACTCATGTCATTCCGAAGAAGAAAGTTTCAAGTAACCGGGGTCTATTATCCAAGGGGATAGAGAGATTGATGATAATGTCACACATCGTATTAGTGCGGGGTGAATGAAGTGGACGCTCGCATCCAGAGTCTTGTGTGATAAGAAAGTACCACCAAAACTCAAAGGCAAGTTCTACAGAGTGGTGGTTAGACCTACTTTGCTTTATAGGGCAAAGTATTGGCCAGTCAAGAAATCTCATGTTTAGAAGATGAGAGTTGAAGAAATGAGAATGTTGTGGTGGATGTGTGGGTGTACTAGGAGTGATAAGATTAAAAATGAGAATATACGAGATAGGGTGAGAGTGATCTCGACAGAGGACAAGATGCGGGAAGCGAGGCTGAGATGGTTCGGGCATGTGAAGAGGAGAAACGTGGATGCCCCAATGCGGAGGTGTGAGAGGTTGGTTATGTATGACTTTAGGAGAGGTAGGGGTAGGCCGAATAAGTATTAGGAGAGGTGATTAGACATGACATGACACATTTGCAACTTACCGAGGACATGACCTTAGATAGGAGGTTGTGGAGGACACTAATTAGGGTAGTAGAGTAGTAGGTGTAGAAAGTTCCATACTAGTAGGTGTAGTTCTTTTGATGTAGTTTCTTGTCCTTCAATTACTGGTATTATTTACTATATCTCATTTCTGCATAGCATATTATTTTATTGTAGGTATTGTTCCTTTATTTGAATTGCCTTGTTATTGTTTTACTGCTTTGTTGTTATTGTTGTACTGTGTTATTCTTAGCCGGGGGTCTAGTGGAAATAACCTCTCTAACTCCCAAGGTAGAGATAAGGTCTGCGTACAGCCTACTCTTTCAGACCCCGCTTATGAAATTATACTGAATATGTTATTGTTGATTTTACATACAATTTCTTGAGATTCTAATTTTCCAAGCTGGATTGCAAATGATGCATTGATATCTTATGGACATGTAAAGAATATTATGAAGTAATGAAATGCATCTGTTTAACGGGGAAAAAATCTTAGCGAGTGTAAATATTTCATGAAAAGGAGTTTTAATGTTGCACTATGACCTCTAAAGTATAAAGCTGGTCATATGTTTATTATTTACGTCATATTGATATTTACAAAGTTACTTTTTTCATGTACTCTATCCGTCTCATTTAAGTGTTTTAGTTTGACTTGACATATGATTTAAAAAATAAAATGAGACTTTTGAATCTTGTGATTTTAAAATAAAGATGTATGTGTTCTTTTAAATCTTGTAATCTTAAACTTATCTTGAAATTTAAAAAATTACTAAATATAGAAAGAGACACTCTTTTTGACAAAGACTAAAAAGAAAGTAAGACACTTAAATTAAGATAAAAAAGTAGTAAAAATCAGTCTTGTTCATCATTGTCCGCTTCTAATTAATTCAAAGGTTAATGTGGGCTCGGTGGGAGAAGAAATGCGGTTCAGAAAATGTTATTAATTATGAATCTCCATTTTAGTTTAGCATAGCAAACTGAACTTGGAATTAAATTAAATGCCACGAGACTAGTATTTATTTATATTGTTTTTAGTTTCATATGTGGTAATTAATGTTGTTATGCACATATGACAAGGTAATGGAGAAATAGTATTTTAATCTAGGTTTCTTTAAACCTTCACAGTACTATTCTCCGCACGTGACATTTCAGTGACTGTATATCAAACGTCACATATAAGACTAATTTTAAAACAATTTTTGCAAGCGTACAAATATCGAGCTTTGCAAATCAAACAATTACGAGAGAAAAAAAGAAGATAAAACTATACACATTTTAAGAATAATTACTTCCAATGATGGGAGTTCTTACTAATTGAGCTATAATTATATGTAGCCTTATTTTTCAAATGAACCCACAATTTTTTATTTAAATGTGAAATTTCTGAAAATTTAGTATAAATATTGTAAATATGTTTGAAGTTTGAACTTCATGAAGAGTTATGGGGTAGTGGCCTACTCTCCAAATTTTAACCTGAAAACAAGAAGAAGCGTACGGTTGCAAGTTCCAATCAATGGGTCCTCCACTCATCAATCACAATAGACACGTGACCTTGGCAATCACTTGTTTGCTGTCTTCATATTTCTCACCCGAGCCATATGGATATGGTTAGTACGTTTTATTTTTTAACAACCATTTTGCTATTCAAAATTCACTTACATTATTTTAAATTTGCATCACATAAGGTTTATTAAGGAAACACTTTCTATAAGGAATTTTTCCATTTCAAGGTTAGGATCAGAAATCTTTGATTATGTTGTGTACGTAGAAGCAGTGGCACAACCACCCTTGTGACTCCAAGGTATTAAGTATTAACATCCCTCATTTACATTGTGTAGAACAATTATTTATTTTTGTATATATTATATGTTGAATTTTTTTGATTTTTTATGCGTAAACATCCTTATATTTTTATTATTTTTAGTGAAAATTCTAACTCCTAATGACTTTCTCATACAAGTTGTTGTCATGTGACTAGAAGTGTAAGATTGGAATAATTTCTCTTAGAAAGTCCTTTCATTAATCACAATATATATAGTTGTACAGAGGTTGATTCCTAATACAATAAGAATCCCAACTTACCTTAAATGGTTGATTCATAATACAATAAGAATCCTAAGTTACCTTAAATATACATCTATCATAATTACAAAATATATTGTGAATATTCGGAGAATATTCGCTAATACTCCCCCTCAGTCGGAGCGGGAGGAGGCCGAATGCTAAGGCTGGATCGAAAGTCGGTGAAGAGTTGTCTCGATAGTCCCTTTGTGAAAATATCTGCATACTGATAGGCGAAAGACACGTGTAATATTTTGACTTGACCAAGGGCAACCTTCTCTTGCACAAGTGAATATCCATCTCAATATGCTTAATCCGCTGATGTTGGACCGGATTGTGAGACATATAGATGACAGATATGTTGTCACAATATACTATAAACGCCTTTCGCAGTGGACACTGGAGCTCCAAAAGAAGATTTCGGAGCCAACAGATCTCAGCAACGACATTAGCAACTCCGCGATACTCTGCTTCAGCACTCGAAGGGGATAACGTGGCCTGCCGCTTGGCGGACCATGAAATAAGGTTATCCCCAAGAAATACACAATAGCATGAGGTGGAGCGACGTGTGTCTGGGCATCCTGCCCAATCTGCATCCGTGTAGGAGAGTAACTTGATTGAGGCAGAGGGGTAGAGATGTAGTCCAAAGTCCAGTGTGCCCTTAACATATCTGATAATACGTTTGAGGGCGGCAAAATGGGACTCTCGAGGGTCGTGCATAAACAGACATACCTACTGAACGACATATGCAATATCAAGCCTAGTGAATGTAAGATACTAAAGGGCACCTGCAAGACTCCGATATAGAGTGGGATCAGAAACTGGCGCACCCTCATTGGCACTAAGCTTGGATTTCGAGTCAACCGGAGTTGGCATAACTTTACAATTTGTCATCTTAGCCCTGTACACTATCTCTTATGCATATTTACACTGACACAAAAACATAATAGCCGCCGATCTGGTCACTGATATACTCAAGAAATAACTCAGCTTGCCCAAGTCAGTCATAACAAATTCAGTTTTGAGTAAAGCAATGATTATATTCTTCAAACCGTCAGATGAGGCAGTAAGAACAATGTCATCCACATATAATAGCAAATAAGCAGTGTTGCTACCTCGATGAAAAGTGAAGATAGAGTTATCACACCTGCTATATATAAAACTGATCTGCATAAGATACCTGGCAAAGCGATCATACCAAGCGCGGGGTGCCTGTTTCAAGCCATACAGTGACTTCTTGAAATGACATACAAACTGCGGGACTGCCGGATGTACAAAGCCAGGGGGCTGATGCATGTACACAGTTTCTTTCAAATCCCCATGAAGAAATGTATCCTTGACATCAAGTTGATGAATTGGTCAATGCATGCCCATAGCAATACTGAGAACAGTCCGAATAGTGGCCGGTTTAACAACCGGACTGAATGTCTCACCATAATCAATACCCTCATGATGATTAGTGCCATTAGCAATTAGTCTTGCCTTATACCGCTCCAAGTCACCACTGTTTCTGTACTTATGACGAAATAGCCACATACACCTGATAACATTCACACCGTCCGGTCTAGGTACCAAATCCTAAGTGTTCTGCTTGGTTAAAGTATTAAATTCCTCACACATGACCGCATTCCAATTAGGGTCCAGTTTGGCTATTTTTGGATTTTTTGGAATGGGTGATAAGGTATATGTGGAGAGGTTGAAGTGAACCTTGGGTTTGAAAATCCCGTGTTGGGCATGAGTTTCCATGCGGTGGGTAGGCAGCAGTATTTGGACTAGGGTGTGGGGCTGCTGGCTTACGGGTTCTGGAGGCAACAGTGTTGCTGGAGGGGCAGGAGACGTGGCTGGAGGCAGCAAGGGTACTGGTGGGATGTTCGACCGAGAGCAGGGAGTTATTTGGTCAGAGATGGTGACGGACAGTGGCAGGGACAGAGTTGCAGGCTTTGTCGAAACAGTGGGATACCGGTGGTACAGAGATTGGATAGCCGGGGATAAACTCGGTTCATCGAGAAATGTGTAATCGGTGGTCTGAAATTTTTGGAGATTTAAAAAAGAAAAGGTCATCTCGTTAAAGGTGACGTGACAGGAGGTGATGATTTTGCCAGTGGCAATGTCATAGCTCAGGTAGCCCCAATGAGTAGGAGATAGACCAACGAAGACACAAGGCATAGTGCGAGGGTCAAGTTTGTGAGGTGCAATGGAGGCTATGTTAGGGTAGCATAAGCAGCCGAAAATACGGAGATGGTCATAGGATGGGAACCTACGATATAAGATTTTGGTAGGGGTCTTGTTTTGGAGAGTGTCAGTTGGTAAAATATTAAGAAGGGATTCTACCATTTTAACAATATAGACCCAAAAAGGCGGTGGAAGACAGACATGAAACAGAAGGGTGTGAACCATGTTATTGATGGTACGTATAATTCGTTCAGCCTTTCCGTTTTGGGAGGAAGTATAGGGACAAGAAAAATGGAAAACCATGCCTTGTTTAGAGCAGAAATTATGAAATGTTGAGTTATTAAATTCACGTCGATTATCACATTGGAATGATTTGATAGATTTTTCAAATTGTGTTTTAATGAATTTTTGAAATTCAAGGAATTTGGCAAAAACTTCATATTTGAATTTCAGTGGGTAAATTCAAACAAAATGTGAAAAATAATCTAAGAAGACTAGATAAATTTTGTGACCCAAAGAGCTAACAACCGAAGATGTCCACAAATCAGCATGAACAATATCAAAAGGAGAAAAAGTAACACTGGTTGATGACATAAATGGAAGACGAGTATGCTTGCCGAGCGGGCAAGAAAAACAGTGTTGGGCAAGTTTCCCATTATTACATTGAATACGCTTAGTAGTCCTAAGAAAAGTAAAAACATGGTATCTGGGGTGTTCGAGTCTGTTGTGCCAAGTTGAGGGAGAGATAGCCGCAAGGGATAGAGGTGATTGCGGTCTGACAGCGGAAGATTGAGTGAAGGGGTAGAGGTCTCCCACACTATTGCATCACGTAAGAATTTTTCCCGTATTGAGATCCTTCAGAGAAAAACCAAAAGGGTCAAATTCGACAGACACATAATTATTGCGAGTGAATTTTCTAACAGAGATTAATTTTTAATGATGTTAGGGGTGTAGAGAACGTGATTTAGGAATAAAGGTGGGTGGGGATGTTTGGTATGTGTGTTACCATAACTTTTAATTGGAATGCGATGACCATTGCTGACAATAATAAATTGAGGACACTTTAGCCGAAGTACTTGAGATAAGTTACTTGACGACCGGGTGAGGTGAGATGTGGCTCCGGTGTCCATGTACTAATTTTCGTCGGGCTGTTGAAGGTTCACGGTGCTAAAGGCCTGGCCCAAATCGGTAGGGGCAGTGCTGCTGGGCAGAGACCGTGTGGGAACTCTTTCTTCTGCGGTGGGCGCTTCACTGTTGGTGGCGGAGACAAATAGGCCAGGGTGACCAGCGGCTGTTGGGCAGGCCCTGCGGTTGGGTA
Source organism: Anisodus acutangulus (assembly GCA_029783415.1). Classification (NCBI taxonomy): domain Eukaryota; kingdom Viridiplantae; phylum Streptophyta; class Magnoliopsida; order Solanales; family Solanaceae; genus Anisodus; species Anisodus acutangulus. Next base: position 2,653,537 of record CM056497.1, read on the forward strand.
TGGGTATCTGGCGAGGCCAGTTCCATGATTAGGCAACATTAGTTCTTGTCCGCGCCAGGAGATAAGCGATGGGAGTTGGGCTGGCTTGTTGCGATTGCCGCTACGCGACCACTTTCGCTTTATTGTTGTTCTTTGCGGCCTCTGCGCCCCGCCCTCGCCAGCGTGGGACTGCTGGTGGTGGTGGTCTTGCGGTGGTGGCTGGGTGGTGGCCGCCGCCGGTGGTGTCATGCCGTCAACGACTAATGCCTTGTGATTGTGCTCCTCTTGTTTGGCACGGCGTGTCTCTTATAACAAAAGTTGTGAACGTGCTTTGTTGAAACTTGGGAGGGGGTCAGCCTGTTGAATCATCGTTGCGAGTGTATTATATTCACCTTTCGGTAAACCAACAACTAGTTGAAGCACCATCTTGGGTTCTGACACAGAAGTCCCTACGTTGGAAAGTTGGTCGGTTATGAGTTTCAGTTGTTTACAATATTCGGACATGTTGTTAAAATTCTCGAGACGTGTATTATTGAACTGCTCTTCCAAATACACGGCCCGAGTATTTTTATTATCCTGAAAAATTTCTTATAGCCGGACCCAAAGTTCACGTGCCGTAGCACCTGTGTTTCATGATAGTGCACAACAAGTCTTTAGAGATGGTGTCGTAGATTCATTGTTTGACGATGGCGTCAAGGCGACGCCAGGTTGAGTCTGCAACATCGGTTGGACGAGGAACAGAATCATCAATATGGTCGAGCACATTGTATGCACATGCATGAATGTAGAACAGTTCCATCCACATGGAATATTGACAGTCTTCTTGGTCAAGAATTATAGGGATAAAATTCTTGATGTTGTTAACAGCGAATGTCGGATGAAAAGAAGACAACCTTGTGGGAGAAGTGGGGCGAAGTGGGAGAAGTGGATGAACCGGAATTAGTGGGAGAAGTGGGGCGAGACATGGTGGCAACCTTGTTGCCGCCGGCCGAGAGGAAGGGAATTTTAGGTGGTGGCCGGCCAAGAAAAAGAGTAGAGAGGGGTAGGGATTCCTTTCATTAATCACAATATATATAGTTGTACAGAGGTTGATTAGCTAATAAGAAGGTCACGGATTTGAGCCGTAGAAACGGTCTCTTGCAGAAATACAGGGTAAGATTGCATACAATAGACCTCTTGTGATTCGGCCCTTTACCAAACACCATACGTAGCGGGAGCTTGGTACAATGGATGGTCCTTTTTGCCCTATCATGCCATCATGTGATGGCCGATAGACGATATGCTTAGTAAATTGCTACCCGGGTTCTAATGTTTTACTTAGTAGTATACGATTTAACTTATTTACTTGCAGTAATTCTTTGAACTATCAAACCGACATTAGTTGTACTCTCTTGTCACATTTTAACAACCTCTGTAAATATGGGGTATAAATTAAACTTTTTTAAAAATTTCAAGTCAAAAGCTAATTAAATTGTTGTAATACTATGTTTAGAAGCTGTTTCAAGTCGCCTTGATTGATTACTAATTAGTCCTATCAATAATGTAATATAGTATTAACATCCCAAATCATTTAAGTGTAGGCCTAAATTTTATTTGGTTGGTAGTAATCAACACTTTAATTCACAAAGCAAAAAGCCTAGCTTGTGGTTCAATTCAACTTTGACATTTGAAAAAAAAAAACAAGATTCTCTTTGATTTGTCGGCACAACTGCCTTTTCATGTTTACGGATTAACGTGCATGATTTTATTTTAACTGACGTGCGGTTGCCGGTGCTGGTGGTACGTTATTGCTAACTTTGTCATTGTCTCAAGATTCAATTTAATATAATGTATCTAAACTTTTCTAATAAACTTTCAAGATTTTCTTAAACTTCATTCCAATTTTGGCCGTGTGGGGTAGGGGCGGAACTCCAACTTTATTTATGGGTTTAGTAGTATTCGATGGCTTTAGCTTATATTCTATATTTATTTTTAAAAATTCACCCAATATGAATAGATTATCAAAAATTCAATAAGCTGCGTTTTATAGAATTCAGAACTAATAAGCTCAAAATTCTAGATCCGTCTCTAATGATACTTTTCCGACCAAAAAGGGCAAAAAAAAAAAGGCATGCCGGTGCACTAAGCTCCCGCTATGCGCGGGGTCCGGAAAAGGGCCGGACCACAAGGGTCTATTGTACGCAGCTTTACCTTGCATTTCTACAAGAGGATGTTTCCACGGCTTGAACCCGTGACCTCCTGATCACATGACTTCGACCAACTTCAGTATATATTCCTCAACTAATTTCACGAGATATATGTTACCACTCCTCAGCACATTTACAACCCACCTAAAGAGTTTGGTAAATATTTTGTCCAATGTCAAAAGTTAATCTTTCACCGACCTAAAAATTTAAGTATAGCCTGAAAATGATTGCAATGAAGAATGAGAATTGAAACAAAACCTTATAAAGGTGCTTAAATTTACTTTGTTTTTTGTTCCTTTGTGTTTAATGGGACCGGTCGTGTTAAGAGTGGTATCAGAGCCAGATTCATTACACTTCTTTGTTCACCGATGTTGGGCCCCCAAATTATAATGTTCGCGCTCAAGTTAACGAGGTCTGGGCGTGAACAATATAATTTGGGGGCCCAACATCGGTGAATAAAGAATTGAAATAGGTTTGGCTCTATACCATGGAAAGAATGGATCTTCAGTCTAACTCAATCTCAAAAGTTAGTTTGTAGGATAAGAAATGTCAAAGTCCATATAAGGAGTTCATGTTTCCATTCCTTATCCGATATGGGACTCTTAACATGCCGATTAGGTACATTTGATGGTTTGTTTGCTTTAGTTTCAAGTGTCAATACAAGTATCATGGTTTTTACTTTCTTGTGAACCAAAGTTTTCGACTCCTGGAGCCTTTTCTACGAGTAAATGATCAACAATTAATGGTGTTTTTTTTTTCAGTTAAAGCCACTGACATCATAAAGTTGGAGATGATGCAAAGAAATTGGAAAGGAAATTCTTTTTAGGTTATCATGGGTTGCAAATCATTATTCTCTTGCTTTGAGTAAGGATTAAAAACTACCAAATTGCATCAACCAAACTTTTGAAGTACAAGAACAAAAAATTAAAATTCCGGGTACTGTAAATGTTTCATTTGGGAATACCTAAAGGAGTATGATTCCCTCCGCTCCCTAATTAGACATTTCGAATTCGAGTGATTTTTTTTTATAGGGAGTACTTCCTGGCGAGAATCCAAATAATTAATCGGGATCCCAATATAGATATCGAATACCGGATGAATTTTTTTTAAAAAAAACAAACAAAAGGAGTTACCATTTAAGTCTAATATGACTAAACAAATTATGCATGACACGTGTGATTTTTTCGATTTCATTATCAAATTCTTTAATTTGCGTCGAGTAAACCAACTAAGAGAGAAAACAATTTATGAGTCTTTTCATATTTTATGTAATGTAGTTACTATTTAGAGAGTAATTCATTTCACAGCTTGAACCCACGATTTGTTTGAGAATAAAAAAATTCCAATCATCTCACCACACGTTTGAATAACACGTGTTGCTCACTATATATCTATATATATATATATATATATATATATATATATATATATATATATATACTACTTTCATGGGAGGACGGGGATTTATTTATGATTCATTTATGTGTTCTATATGTTCACCACACATCGTTTGGTGGAAAATTTCACTAAAGAGAAAGACGTGCATTTATGAAGAATATACATGCAATATATATTGACTTATGGAAGAAGGTTAGCTGAGGAAAAAGTAGATGGAAAAAGAGTGGGGAATGTTAGTTTTGGAAGACAGGTGAAAAGTAACTATCAAAAAATAATAATGTTAGAGGAGAAATAAAGGCACTAAAGCTGATAATAATGAAACCAAAATAAAGTGTAAGAAAACAAAAGGTCTAATGATATTGTTGGTTTGTGGAGTCGAAGACAAGAGAGATATTAAAGAGGGTCCCAAAAAACACTAAAAAAGACTTTCTTTTAATGTGGCCATTGCTTGTTAAATCAGCTTATTATGTTGACAAATTCAATGCCTATTTTACAGATTTTCCCACTTCAATTTGTCTCTTCTCCCTTATTGAACTGTCCCCAAAAAATATTCAAAATATATAGTTTTTTTTTGTTAATTCATCCAGGGTTCAGTCTCCATATTAGGGGTCGATTAAATTAAATGCTGAAATTTCACATTGAGGATAAAGCGTCACTAATAAAATTGATTTCAACCCAAAACTCAAATTCGAGATATTTAATTAAAATTAAAGAAGTATTTTTTTGGTAGAAAAGGAGTACTTATTAGTATTACTACTGCATTACAATCCTTTGTTGGTAACATATATAGGATTTCTCTCTTCTTGGCACCTAGTACTAGTAGTTTATTTCAGGATGAAAACACGTTCTAAATCCAGACTTGAATTATTGAATTTTATGAATGGTCATATTCCAGCGGTCCATAATATGGACGAGATATTGAAAAAGAAATTAAGGATAGAAGGATTTGTAATAAATACTAGTTTTGCTACATAGAATAAACATTTTAAACATGAATTGGGACAAGTTGGTAGTACACATCAGGGTCGTTTCTATACTTTTAAGGGCTCGGTGCGAGAAATAAAAAGAGGCCCACCCTTTTTTATTCACATGAAAAATTAAAATTAACTAATTAATCAATATTAAAAAAAGGCCGTTCCTATACTTTTAAGGGCCGGTGCGAGAAACAAAAAAGAGCCCGCCCTTTTTTATTCACATGAAAAACTAAAATTAACTAATTAATCAATATTAAAAAAAATCGCTGCCATTGGATTCAAACACACGACCTCTCATTAGGGAAGATTTTTTTAAGGGAGCCATCAACCGCTAGGCTACAACTCTCACTAATAAGATTGGAGACATTTTTAATACATATCTTAATATTTGAAACTAATAAAAAAAATGAAAATTCTGGGGTAGAGGTCCTGCTGGTCGAGGCATGTGCTGTGCGGCGCCGCCGTCTTGACCGCCCCAAGGACGGCTCATACTCTTTAATTTTACGACTTACAAGCTAGTTAGTAGTTAGTACTCCGATTCACAATAAATGTTTTTTAAGATTTTGACATATTTATTTTAAAAATATATAATAGTATTGATCATAAGGATTATAATTTGAAATTATCTTTAATCTCTTCCTAAATTACCCTTCATCTCTCGTTAGACTTTTCAGATCATACTAAGGTAAACAGCTAAATGGTAAATTTTGGGGAAATAGTTATTGTGTTCTCGATTTTCTAAAGTAAAACACTTATTTTAAACCAAATTTGTTTGACTAAATAGGGCACTTATTTTGAACGGAAGGGGAAAATATTTCACACACAACTTAGTAAATCCCTTAAAACAATTGTTATTATCTTTTTTTTTTCTTTTCATTTTTTTTTTGTTTGACAAACAACCTGGTAGAATAACATGACAAGGAAAAGGAGTAATTTTTTTTCTTTGAAAAATAAAAAAACGAAGAGAAAGAAAAACTCGAGTGATGGAGAAGAATGTGTGCACTGATAGCTAACAAAAAACGTATGTCACGAAAAAAAAATTATTTTGGTGCTCACACAACGCATTTGTCGTGGTATGTGTAAGATTTTTTTTTCTCACAAAGTTAATGAACTTAAAATTTGTGGATCTAAAAATAGAAAATTTAGGGTCCACCATGAAAAAAATCACACATAATTAGGGGTATATATTTGAGAAAATTTTAAAATATACAATTTGCTCACTTACATTGCAAGAAAAACAGCTCAAAATTTACATTGCAAAGCTTTGGCTCAAAAACACTTTTATACAGTGTTATACACCTATATACAAAAGATAAGTACATTATGTATATAAGTGTTTGAAGGTGTATACATATTTATACACCTATATACATAAGTATACAAGACAAATACATTATGTATATAGGTGTATAAAATGTATAATAGTGTATAAGAGGGTGTATACATCCATATACACTATTATACACCCACTACCCTTGCCCCTCCCAATTTCTCCATCGCCAACCTCAACCACCTCCGACGACCCCCCACCACCGGTTATTTCATCGTTGCCACATGCGCTCCACCACCTCAATGAGTTTTCCGATAGATCTAGATTTAGGTAATTTCTTATCAGATATGATCCACCGCAGTGGAGGAGACAACCACATCAGAGCCACCGAAAAAATCACCGTCGGCGGAGAAAGAGAGAGGAAGCGCGACCGAGAGAGAAGGTATGGTAGAGAGAGAGCGAGAGAGAGATGAGGAGGATGGTGGTAGAGAGAGAGCAAGAGAGAGATGGGGAGAAGGGCAGGAGAGAGAGCGGGAGAGAGGAGGAGGAGGAAGAGGGAGTGGGTCCTTTCCGATGGTGCCGACCGCCAGCGGTGGCGGCAACGTCATTGGGAGATGTCGGCGATTAGGGTCCGGCGAATAAGATAGAGAGAGGAGGAGGAGGGAGGAAGTGTAGACAGAGAGAGAATGAGTGAGTTATTTTTTGTAAGATTTAAAAAGATGGGTTAATTTTAATAGCAATAGCACCCCTAATTAACATAGGGTGTAATTATTCCTATATATTATGTGAGGTATAAATAATAATAAAAATTGTCACGTTATCTACTCATTATCATTTCTCCCATTATTATCATAAAAAGAAAAAGAAAAGGCTTATGCTCTTGTAGAACTCAGGGATGGAGTACGGTAAAAACTTATCTTGCATCATGTGTTTACATTAAATCAATAAATATATGATATGCGTTTGAATATATATAACTATCCCTTACCATGATTAATTAATGTATATATTTACTTCATTAAATCACTTAACCATGATAAAATATATTCGTTTGGTGTAAACACCTGATGTGTGTAAGTATTTGTCGATGAAGTAGTGGCCGAAAGTGAAAGCCCGAAACTAACGACCTACTTATGACAAGGGACGAAACATTTTTTGCACGGATTGCTCTTCAAACGTACTAGTCTTTAATTTCTGCCCCACATATATATGTGGTCTTTAATTCCCCCCCCCCCCTGGTATTTAATGAAAATATCCACATCTGCTTCTCAAGGCATAGTTTCTGTAATATTTTTATCTTCTAAAATTAAACTTTTGCCTTGCTTGACACAAATTATGTAGGAATTAAGTTATGCGGCATAGTTTTGTTGTATTTTTTCATATTAGTGTTGAAAAGTATGTATTGTCCAACATAATTTGTGTGGATGTTATGATACATATTCCGAATTTAAAAGTAAACTATGCCGAGTGAAATATCAAATTACGTATTTTTCAGATTATGTTGAGTGTTGAAAATTTGTCTTGTTCGGCATAATTTGTATGGATATTATTATACATATGTCGAAGTTATACGTAAACTATGTTTTGAGAAATTTAAATTATGCCGCAACAAAAAATGTAAAGACAAAAATTAAATGTTACAAATTTGAGGGACAAATATTAAAGACCACCCCGAAATAGGGACTTTTGTGCGAATGGGCCGGACGAAATAATTAGCCGCCGCAGGGTAATTCTCGCCTTTTGGGTTTTTTCGGACGAAAGTGTTGGGGCTGATAATTTAAGCCAAGATATCCGTATAGGCCCATATTTTCTAATAGGCCTAATCAATGCCTGACAGATTGAGTATGGATAAAGCTCACTTCATTGGACATGAGTTTGTTTAGGGCCAGTTAGTGGTGTCAAATTTGGCCCAAAATTAATGACCTCTCCAACAACGTTCAACCCAACCTCGCCATTTACGAATTTCCATCGCAGGTGAGCCAACAATAGCGCGAACATACACACTACCTCCCTTCTGTTGATTTTATTCACTCGTGTATGTAAGTTCTTTGTTTATCAAAGCTTCAAACTTGGTGTTTCAATTTATTTTGCTTCCCCTTGTTGATGTTTTTTGATTAGTTTTTTTTTTGACAATACTAAGTTACATAAACAAGATGTAGAGTCTAAAAATGCTCTTGATTGAAATCTAGTTTTACTACTTTGGCTATTACAGATGCTTTCTTGCTACCCCAGAAAAACTATTCGTTCATAACTGTGTGGTTTTGGTGTAGCCGGGCATTGTGCAAGTGAGTTGTTTGATAAAATGCCTAGCTGAAAATTTAAGTGTTGGACTTATTGGATTAAGTTCTTTATTCGATTACTCTATCACCTGTTTCCAGCTTGTTTGGAGACTTTTCTGTTGAGTGGAAAGCTTTGGTTACATATCTGTGGACTATCAATGGAGGGGGAAGAGGATCAGGTGACGAAAGAGAGGGTAGTAGAGGCGAGAGCGAGAAATATCAGCCACAATGTGAGGTGTACAGAGTGTGGCAGTCAGTCCATTGAAGATTCTCAAGCTGATATTGCCATTCTCCTCAGGAAGGTATATATCTTAATCTTACATTTCTTGCAATTTCAGAAGACATCTGATGGAAAAAGAAGGAAAATATAGGCAAGCTGTTAAAGTTGTTTTGACCATTGACGCTCCATGCCATCATACTTTTATTTGTTTCTTGTTTCCTTGAGAAAGCTAGAAATATACTGTACTTTTATTGTTAAAGCATCCTCATTTTTCAATGTCGACAAACTTGCTTCTACAAGTTCCCTGCTAGACTCCTTGCATTTCATAGGCATACATGAATCGCAACTGTTTTCACTGTCAAACAACAGAGGGAGATTTGGTTGCCAATGAATGTGCTTTCATTGTTCTATAAGATATCTAGATGATGGCAGTACAGTTTCTGTGAGGGTTCAACCTTAACCCGCGAGGATTTCAACCCGCCGCGCCCATGTAGCAAAATTTCATGCTTTCAACCCGCACTGCCCTGTATAGCAAAAATTTCTTTTTCTCTGCATAGTTTCGTCCATATTAAAATTTATACTTACTGCTATTACAAAATTTTATTTTATGAAGTCTGTGTGCCTCTCAGACAGCAAAGTTGTGAGCTTTTTAACCACATTTTGAACATAAGTAAGATATTGATATTTTAAATAATCTGTAAAGAGGAAAACTCACTTTGTTAAGAGCTCAAGTCCTGTGTCAACTTAAATAGATTAGGCTCTTGGTTTCTTTTAGATCAACTAGCCATGGCAAATGTGCAACAGCATTTGATATACATTTCAATACAGTGGCGGAGCCACCCTGCTCAAAGGGGTTTCGATTGACACCGTACTGTGTAGATAGTAAGTCTTTTCGTATTTATATTAAATGTTGAATCTCCTTGATTTTTCGGGTGTTCACTTTCTTTTATTTTGACACCCCTTATTAAAATACTGGCTCCGCTAATGCTTCAATAGACCTTACAGTAAATCCAACTAATAAACCTCCATAGCCACCACATTTACTACTTAACACATGAATGGTTGTGAGTTTACATTGTTATGCGAGCTTAAATACGGCTGAGGTATACAAACAAGTTGCCCATGATATTACCTTTTTGAGACATTGAGTTCTTCCTTTTACATTTAAGACAACGATAGGTTTCCCCCCATATTACTGACATTTATTTTTTCTGCTTCAACTAGTTCTTTCCCCTGCTCTTATAATGAGTAAGCTAAACTCTTTCGGTTGGTCTGTATCATTATTGACCTTGTCTATACTCTAGTCTCTTGAACTGATTGGATATGCTATTTCTGGATTGTCCTTCATTTTTTAAAAGAAAAAAGAAGCTCTATTCTGGATTGTCAAGGAACTATTTTGTTTGTGTGCTGCTTAATCTGCATTTACCGTCTCTTCTACGTAGAGGGTGATAACAGGGAGACAAACACAGAAAACGGCTTCTGTATGGTGTTGAAAAAATAAAGTTAATATCTCAAAAATATAATAGTCATCTTTGAAACAATCCATCATTTGAATAGCCTTAATTTGGACAGTTGCCAAAAAATAATTTCCTCTCATTCAATAGCTTTGATTGGCCATCTTTATGATATAGTAATTCCTAACGTTAATGTGTAGTAAAGACATTTACTATTCTGATTCCTTTATTCTTCCTATTCATTGTCTTGACCGTTTTTGGTCACATGACTTGGCTATTAGATTGTCATCAATGACTTGAATTGTTCTTCACCTATATTTATATGTTCTAGTCCTTTCTTTAGAAGATACCGACGTATGAAAATACTTCTTGGCTTATAAAGTTTCATTTGTTTTCACTTGAGATTAGTGAGTGACACAAAAAGAAAAATCCTTCTCATTTTTGAATTGCTGGGTTTTCTATAATATAAATCTTTGTTAGATTCTGGCTCGTAGTTTTATATTAGAAGAGCTTGTTGAATTCTGGAGATACACCCATACCAGGTGAAATATTCTTAAGGACAATGTCCTTGGACATTGCCTCAAGCTTTCAAGAATTCGATACAATGTTCGTGATCAAGTAGGTTAGTATTTTTTGTTTGTGGGACTTGCTTTTGATTGATAAAGTTAATCCCAGAGCAAAAACCATGACTTCCTGAGTTTTATGGTTGATATCTCATTTTTTAATTAGGTTGTCTTCTCTGAGAGCGTACTATCGTAATTCAACTGTTTTTTGGACCAACTTACTAATTACTTAGATTATCATACTTAAGTAGAATGATATTCACTTAAGTAGAATGATGTGAAGTCTTGGAGCAACGGTCAAATTGTCTCTGTGTGGCCTATAAGTCACGAGTTTGAGCCGTGGAAGCAACCACTAATGATTGCAATAGGGTAGGTTGTCTATATCACTCCCCTTGGGGTGCGGCCCTTCCCCGAACCATGCTAACGCGGGATGCTTTGTGCACTGGGCTGCCCTTTTTTCCAAGTAGAATGATATTCACACAAAAGTACATTTTCCTTTAGGAGATATGCCACAAGTCCTCTTTGCTTTGTCAATTAATTGTATGTTTGTTCTACTTATCAAACTTTTTTTAAAATGAAAAAATGGAGGAGCTGCATATAAGTTCTTCGGACTGTCCTTGTATCCATGCCTATGTTATTCCAACTTTTGGAGTGGTTTTTGACTTGGGTCATCTTTTTAGCTAATTCGAGATGAAATTAAATCTGGGAAGTCTGACAAGGAGATCTATACGAAACTTGAGGATGATTTTGGTGAAACGGTACTTTATGCCCCAAAATTTGATATGCAGACGGCTGCTTTATGGCTCTCTCCGGTCAGTTAAAATTTGCTATCAATCCACCTCTGCCTTGCTCTTTCAAAGATTATATTAATAGACAGCATTACTGAAGTTGTTTGAAATTCTTTCGATTCAGCTACTAGTTGCTGGTGCTGCTGGAGGTATGTGGGCTTACAAGAAGCATAGACAGAGGACTAACGTGCACATTATGGCTTTGAATCTTGTTCGAGGAATTCCATTAACCCCAAAGGAGAAAGAAACCATGCTCGAGGTCCTCACGCCACCTCCTGGAGGAGTGTCTTCCTCGAGTTGGTGGAGAAGATGGCTTCAGCAATGAAAACTTCTTTAACCTGTCATCAGTTGACTTGTGTTCTATTTTTTCTGCTAGCATAACTCAAGTTGTCAGCTAGTCAAGAACCCACCTTATCCATGTCATTTTGTATTGATGTGTTTGAATTAGTCATCTGTCATCGTGGTTATACATTTTTCTAAGTGTATACCCTGGTAGTATAAGTTATCGACATCTTGTTGTACAAAAGGTACAATTTGGTTATGAGTTGACTTCAATGTAATAATGATGCTTACATGATTTTGTGGTAGAGCATCTTAGTATATATTATACAGTTAGTTTCTCTCTCCTCTCTCAAAAGTTGACTTTTGTATAACTAGCTTTTAGTCGCAACCTCTGGATGGTGATGGGGATTTCAACTATCACATTCACACTACGGAGTGTTATAAAGATGTTGAAAAAAGAAGTAGCTGCATCTTCTAGCCCATCTCTATAAAAACGAGCAATGGCGAAGACCCATTGACTTAATCATATAGAAATACAGGCTGGGACATTCTACCTATGACTTTGCAATTTGCCACAAATATCGGCTAGTGGCGTGTGAACACCTTAGCCAACTTGGCTTGGAATCAAACTTATAATACTTCAGTTTGATTTGAATTTTTGAAATCACTACGATGGAAACCTTTTGTCCAATTCTGTGATTAAGTAAATGTCTAAACAATAAAACAAACGTTGACTGCAGCAAATTTGAAGTGTCTAATTGATTAGTTTTTTCGAAGTCTACGCATGCTCCTTGCTTATCAAGTATATTTCCAAATCCTTCAAATATATAAGAAAGTACCTAACTTCTCTTCTTCCTAGTAAGACTCCAAAGTTAAAGATACAATGGGAAGAGTTGATTCCTCTAATGAAACTGAAACTCCTCAGCCAATGGCCGGTGAGCCAGCTGCCTCGTACCAAGGAATACATACACCAACACTAACAGGAACTCCATGGAGCACTGGCTTATTTGATTGTCATTTGGACCAAACTAATGGTATACAGATTTTTTCTCCTGTACCATGATAATCTTAGTGTCAATCATGTCTTATCATGTGGCGAAATTATGTAGAACTTCAATATTTTTGTACCGCAAGATATGTCAGAAATTAACTAGCTTTATGTTGGTTGTCAGCCTACAGCGACCCTCCTCCTTTAAGCTACTGGAGCTATTATGTAACAACAATATTAATATTAAACGTTGTTGTTTGTGCAGCTACCATGACATCATTTTTACCTTGTGTGACATTCGGACAGATAGCCGAAGTTCAAGATGCAGGAGAAATGAGTAAGTTATTCACTAAATACAGCATATCCAATTTGCCTTGTAAAAGTAGTGTGTGAATTCTTTATGACTTTCGGATGGTGGTTGCAGCTTGTCCATTGGGATCATTCATGTACCTCTTGATGATGCCTGCCGTTTGCTCTCAATGGTTCATGGGCTCCAAGTATAGAACAAAGTTGAGGAGGAGGTACAATCTGGTGGAAGCTCCCTATTCAGATGTTATTTCTCATGTCTTTTGTCCATGTTGTTCACTTTGTCAAGAATTCAGAGAGCTTCGTATTAGAGGGCTTGATCCAGCTCTAGGTATGAACTCGTCTTTCTTATTATGGTTCTGCTTAGTCACAGGCAAATCTAGAAACTAGAGTCAGTAAGTTCAGAATAAGCTAAATTTAATATACATAAGTACACATGGTTCGAGCCTAAAATATAAGGTTCAGTTGAACTCACAAAACTCGCTCTAGATCCGCCTCTATGTTTATTAGAGTAACATTTTATAGAGAAGCAAATTAAGTAATTTGTTAACATGGTTATGTAAAACTTACTGCAGGTTGGAATGGCATACTTGCTCAGCAGCAGTATGGGAACCAGCAAGTAAATCAAGCTCCATCAGTACAATCCATGTCCAAGTAAATTGAAGAGTGATGTGTGTCATTGTTTAAGTTTAGGTTGTACTTTTTAGTTTTTACTCCTTGTTACCAAACTCCATTCATGTTTGAAGTTTACATCCTTCAATTCAAGCGCCTGGGTATTGTGTAATATTGTTCCATTTCAATTGGATTATTCGTTTTACTCAAAAGAATTGCCTCTTGGCCTTGTTCGTTTCTTACAAATATTGTGGTCTTAAAATAGTGATCCCATTGTATGGAAAATAAAAGGTTTGACTTTAATTGTAAAAAAAGTTCATTATCGATTATCTAAAAGGTAGGTAGATGTAAATCTTTTTAAAAGTTTTGAATAGGGAAATCATCAATACAAGATAGCATGAAAAATACAAATCAAAGAGAAGATCGTAAAGAAAAACTTGTGAAGGAAAGTAGTTTTAATGTGATGATGAATAAAATACTCTTATTCATATGAATATATGATATAATAATATATCGAAAATACATTACCCTCTCACATTTATAACAAAAATAAAATGAAATAGGTGCAACTATCTTCCCTATTTAACTTAATGAAGTTCTTATTTACATAGTCAATATGGATTAAATTCGGGAATTCGTGCTAATTCTAATAATGACTTGACCATTAAATTATTCCCTTGTACATTTATTAGTGGTGGTTATTCGAAGGAAAAAAACGAAATGACCAAAAAATAAGAGAAAGAGAAAAAGATGTTGTCTACGAAACGGGTAAAATAAAAATAAAATATATTACTACTTCTTTAGTACTGAGTATTTCTGTGCTTTGTTCCGAGTTCAAATACTCATTCAGTATCAATTTATCTCATAAAATTTCTTTTTTAGTTCGTCTCACTATCTCAATTTATATCATACATTTTTATTTTTAATTCATCTAAAAAATAATATTTTTCAATTAATAAATGATATATTTTTTATTTTATAATAATTTAATTTTAAACTTTATATTTTAACTTAACGAGATAATTTATAAGCACACAAATATCTTTACTTATTTTACGTAATAACACTCAAAAATAATTTATTGACTAGTTAAATTATATCGCAATAACATTCAAAAATAATTTATTGACTAGTCAAACTATATCACGTAATTATACTAATTGGACGGAGTGAGTATGAGTTAACCATATTCAGCAGCAACCACTTTATGATCTGCGAAAGACCCGTTTTCCCTCTGTTTACAAAATTTCTGAGATTTTCCGATCACCGGAAACCAGTCACCGGCGGCGTATTGAATTTACACAGCCAAAGGGAAACAGAAAAAAACATTTAGAAGGCCGGCAATCAATAAAACAGTTGGATGACCATAAATTGATCACATTTTTTGCCTGTTGTATTGTTTGCTTGTAGCATGCAAAAACGTCCTAACTAAAAGCATGAGCTCATTTAAGTTACTCAACCACTTTCGTTACCCTCCTCCTCTGTTTTACTCTCCATTTCGCTTCATTTGTTCTCGCTCTTTCAATACATTTATTCCATATTGTTTTTATTCTCCTAAATACCCTACCTTTCGCTCTTCCCAATCTCGGTTTCTCTCTTCGGGTAAGTTATGGTTATCAATTTAAATTCTTATTATGTGTTTGCTTCGATTTCATACGCGATCGCCCAATTAAAATAAAATTTCTTTCATGTCCATGATTCGGTGATATGAAAAGACGGGTTGAGAAATGATTGCGGGACGGAATTTTAATTTGTGAGCTTGCTGTGTGGAATTCAATGAGATTGATGTTCTAGCAATGTATCAATGAGCAAGATTTTTCTCAAGTAATCTTGGCAACCGAGTTTTGTTTGTATAGTACTGTAGATTATCTTTGAAGGGGAGCCTTGGGTTAATGTTGTTGTCAAGGAGGTCACGGCCCTTTCCCGTACACAGCGGGAGCTTAGTGCACCGACCTGCCCTTTTTTAGTAATGTATTATCTTATTATTTTATTGGGGTGGGGCTAGGAGAAGGGAATAGCACCTTTTTTGTTTCTATGTGCCAGTAGAAAATACAGGAACTTCTACTACTTCTATTTTTATTTTTGTATAATATTGGTCTAAGATGAGCTTAAATAGCATTGAAGCTTAGTTGTTGTAAGGAGGTGGGTGGGTGGGGGGGGGGGGGGCGCTAAATACTTGTAATGTTTTATGGAATGACTAATTCTGCTAACTAGAGTGAATGAATCCGAAACACAGAAAGAGAAATAGTATGTATGGATCCCTTTCGAATTTTAATGTGTACTTTATAGGCTCCTTTGCTCTTATGAAATCTTATGAAGATATTAGTAGAACGATTGAAGGGGAGCCTTGGAGTAACTGGTGAAGTTGTTGCCATGTGACCAGGAGGTCACGGGTTCAAGTTGTGGAAACAACCTCTTGCAGAAATGTGAGGTAAGACTGCGTACAATAGACCCTTGTGGTCCGGCCCTTCCCCGGACCCCGCGCATAGCGGGAGCTTAGTGCACCGGACTACCCTTTTTTTTTATATTAGTAGAACGATTGTATTAGGTTAGACATTTTCTATTTGTGTTCTTATTGTAGTTTATCTCTTTAACCGAGGTTGATGGATATTTGCACTACGACAAATATTCTGCATTCTTTAAGTGCCATCTATATTTTTTGCTGAATATCACACACAACAGACTGTTGATCCAGGATTCCCTTGGATGCTACACACTCCCCTATTCTTTTATGCTTCAAAAAGTTAGTGGGAGCTGATCGATATGATAATTTGCATAACCTTGAAGCATGTTTCTTTCTTCTTTTCCCTGCTTTCATTTTACAGCTTCAAATATTAGTAGCTATATGGAGCTGATGAAAGAAGTTGCCAGCAAGAGACCTGAGTCCCAGGAGGATATTGCAATACGAGTTGATGAGAAGAGTTACTCTTACCTTCAACTGGTATCATCTGCGAGAAGGATATCAAATTTGTTAAGCAACCTAGATCCCCAAATTGTGAGTTTTTACATATTACCTCTTATAAATTTAAAGCTGCATGTTGCTGCCTTTTAATCTTCGTCAATTAGATGGTTGTGCCTTGAATGGAGAATGTTTTCTAGTCTTTGAAATATTTGAACATGAGTATTTTTCCAAAACATTGTTACTAGATATTTGTCCTTTTGCGTATTGCCTTATTGTTCAAATGCTTCCTTCTTTTAGGGCAATGGCATAAAAAGAAATGTAGATCTTGATGGAGCAAGAGTAGGAATTATTGCCAAACCCTGTGCTGAGTTTGTTGCTGCTATACTAGGGACTTGGTTTAGTGGAGGTGTTGCAGTCCCTCTTGCTCTAAGCTACCCGGAAACCGAACTGCTACATGTGATGAATGACTCGGTTTGTCCATGAATCTTCTATCATTTCTATTATTGCTGCTCAGTTTTTCTGTGACTTTCAAAATATCCAACATGTACATGAAATGATGCGTTTCCTTTTTGTCATTCTCAAAATAAATAATATAGCTTGCATTAATCTTCTGATTTTTCTTCTAACCTTATACAATCAGGTCATTTACAATCAGGCTGAACATTTCCTTCCATCTGCATCATATTACTATAACGTAAGGTCCTCTGGCCAATCTACTCTTGTTTCATGATTTATCTAACATCCTTGTGCGAATTGGATTTGTAGGACATCTCAGTAATTCTGAGTACCGAAGACCACCAAGAACTTATGAATACAATTGCAGTTAAAACTGGTGCCTGTTTGTCTCTTATTCCTCCTGTTCCTGATGTCCATGTATCAACCAAGCATGACCATGCAAAAGATGTGGTGTCTGATGGTCCTAGAGATTTGCCGGAAATGAGAAACTCTGGTGAGATATAGGGACTGTCTTTGTCTCTCAGTAAGGTTGATTATTTCTGTATTGAGATTGCTAGAGCTCACCAACAGTGTTCCTTGTTATGTAATGTTACCTTGCAGGTGAGCATCCAGCTATGATCTTGTACACCAGTGGTACAACAGGGAAACCAAAAGGAGTAGTCCATACACACAATGGAATATTAGCTCAGGTTCTTGTCCGTTCTAGATTTAATGTTCTATATTCTGGGGATCCTATTAGGAATTTGTGATAAAAATGCTTTTTAAGTTGTTTATGCCTGGTGGTTGCTTATTAACTTCCCTGCCGACAGTGATACTTATGTAGATACCTGGTGATACTTTATATGGATAAACAGTCTAACTATGGATATATTTAATCTGCTTCGTTCATCTACTTCTTTGTAACATTTTACTTTCATTACTGTTGGAAACTTGATATGCTATAAATTAAGGCCCAGTAGATGTCATGCTTACCAGAGAGTAGATTATACAATTTGCTTTAACTTTTCTTGATGTTCCATAGTTAGAGAATGTCTATCTAATCACTCAATTCTTAGGAGCAGATATTCTGATTGTTCTTGTATCGGTGTTTCTATCACTGAGAGATGATAGTAAACACGTGTTACCACCTAGGATTAATTATGAAGAAGAGCTTATGATCACTCTTACTTGCATAACTACCTTTTCTTTTCAAGTGTCAGTAATTTGGTAGGCTGAAGGTTCTCTTGATTGGAGTTATTAGTTACTAAAAAGTCAGCCTAGCAGATAACAGATTTCAGATTTTGGAAGTTAATTATTCCTGTCTTTATACTGTTTCAGGTCCAAAGTTTAGCAGAGGCATGGGAATACACGTCCAAGGACACATTTCTGCACTGTCTGCCACTTCATCATATCCTCAGTTGCATTATTTTTTCCACAGAGGTGTTCTTTTGCTGTTCCATTCTTTTGCATTGTTATGTATCTAATTGGACATAAATAATGTGATGAAAAGTCTTGTATTTTTCTGATCCTTAACTTGTACCTTACATGTGCATGGGCTCTTCAATGTTTTACTTGCCCCTCTTTATGCCGGTTCCACGGTAATTATTAAAAGAGATTTCACAACATCAAACTTGTTTCTCCAGCAGCATACGTGCTGTTTGGGCAGGAAGTGCTACTACATCTGCTTTTTTATTTTCTTTCAAAAGGTCGACTTTATGCCAAAATTCAGCGTGAGAGGGATTTGGCAGAGATGGCGTGAATCTTATCCTACAGATGGGACTATAACAGATAATGCCATAACAGTCTTCACTGGAGTAAGTTGTTCTGACTCAATAATGAAATATAGTTATGTTGACAAAAAGGATAAACGAAATATACTTGCCACACCTTGGCATGTTACATACCTGGTACATTGCTTATACATGAGCATTCATTCTTAAGCTTGCCACGGGAGATTATTCACTGACTGGTCCTTGTAGTTGCTTGCCGCGCACTTGACCCCAAATAGCATGCCATCGTCTCCTTTCCTCTTTCCTCGATTTGGAGACTTCTACAATGAAAGCATCTATGTAATGTCCTCCGAAGTGTTCATAATTTTGCGGTCACTGCTAGGAGCCTCGGATAAATTTTAATCACCCGGCTCGGATTCACTAACGCCATGGTGTCTAGTAACAACTTTGATTTTCAGATCCCTCCCCCCCCCCCCCAAAGGCACGCGTCAAACCCCTCTTTGTGATATCTAATTTAGGTTGTTTATCTTGTTTACCTTATTCTTAAATTCTCTCATCAAATAGGTCCCGACGATGTATACACGATTAATACAAGGTTGCAAAGCGATGGATCCAGAACTAAAAGCAGCCTCTGCTTCAGCAGCAAGGCATTTGCGTCTTATGGTAAGAAGCTCTGTTTCCCCTCTGGTGTTAAGTGATTGGACAGACCATACAAAACAGAATTAGGACCCTATCATGTCAAATGAGTAGAATTGGCCTTTGTTATTTATTTTGATAATTGGCGTGTTTTCGAATTTCAGAATCTAGTCCCACTCCTCTTCTCGGAATGACTGAATAATTGGTTTGTGTTTCCAGATGTGTGGCTCCTCTGCACTTCCTTTGCCCATCATGCAGCAGTGGGAAACAATTACAGGGCATCGGTTGTTAGAACGTTATGGCATGACAGAGGTATTTTTTGTCCTCATAGCCACTTAATTTGATCTGTACACTGCTCACTACTTTATTGCTAATTATCATTTCCATCTTTATGTGGATGGCCAATTGTGTCTAGTTTGTGATGGCAATATCTAATCCCATTAGAGGCACACGCAAAGGAGGTACTGTTGGCAAGCCCTTTTCAGGTGTCCAGGTTAGTGAATGCGTTCGTTTATGGTTCAACATCTACCATATTGCTTCACCAAAGTTCATACACAGTCTATAAATAGTGTTATCCAACTTCTTATTGTTGTAACTGCCTTAGTGAATTAACTTCGACTATTATGTTATTTCCTGGTTTCTGATAGGCTAAGATCCTTTTGGACGATGAGAGTGGTAGTGATAAAACAGGAGTTGGGGAGCTTTGCATTAAAAGCCCTTCGTTGTTCAAAGAATATTGGAAACTGCCCGAGGTATTCGCCATACAGTCGGTAGTACCACTTCCTAATTTTTATACTCTTTTCTGCACCAACTGGTACTAGTGTTTTGCTTATCTGCTTGTTCTTTGAGTCACCATCTAGCATCTCTCCCTTCCCTTTTAGATCTCTCTCTCTTTCTGTGTAGCTACTGCTTTGCTCTCTTAGAGCTTGTCTAGCACATATTTTATGTTGGCATGTGAGGCTAATTAGTCTTCTCCTTATGAAATTGATGACCTTAACTTCATTTTTTGGGAATTTGAAAATCTCTCACCCATCTGGTGAATTATCAGGTAACCAAGCAATCATTTACTGATGATGGGTTCTTCAAGACTGGAGATGCTGTCACAGTGGATGAAGAAGGATATTACATCATTTTGGGACGTAAGTTTATCTAATACTCT
Organism: Anisodus acutangulus; assembly: GCA_029783415.1. Taxonomy (NCBI): domain Eukaryota; kingdom Viridiplantae; phylum Streptophyta; class Magnoliopsida; order Solanales; family Solanaceae; genus Anisodus; species Anisodus acutangulus. The sequence goes on from CM056497.1 coordinate 2,673,698, forward strand.
TTGCATGTATACTTCTTTGAATTGGATATTTGATAATTTTTAATACCAATCGATATTCTGACTATCATCTGCCAATATAATATCATCATTTACAAGAGGTTATGACAACTTTTCAGAAGTCATAGTCTTGCCTCTTTCCCTTATTGAATCTCTTACTGAGGATAATTCTTTCCATGACTTCTTTCTCAAAACAGCTGAGGTTAAAATCACTGAAAGTGACACCTATGATACTTCAATTTCTTTGAATTGGCAATATCTAGTGGAGTAATTGAAGATTGTCTCAAACTGGAAAAGTATTGCTTCCATGCACCTTTTTGGAAATTCCACTAAAAATCTTTAAGAAATTAAAACGCTCTGATAGTTTCTTCATTTTATAATTGTGTATGTGCGAGTTTAAGGAACCATAAGAAGAATGCAGATATAGGTATGTCAAAGAATATTTTCTCATAATCGAGAAGTTCCCCGGGCCAGTGAGGTCTATCAAAGATTTATATCTTCAAAGGATACAATCTGAAGGGTGTCAAAGGCTACGGAAAGTAAAAACAAGGGATGAAATAAATCGAATGTCAATTCTGTTTTCGAATGTCAGCGATAATGTCGCCTGACACACGTGACAACACTTCGATAAAATAGAAAACCTTTAAGAGTAAAATGCAGCGGAAAAATAAAGAACACAAAGGTTTATATTTTCATAAGTTATATGTTGATATAACTTATGATGGTCAATGACCAGAAGTATTGTATATATATTATATACAAAATTACAAATTCCTTTCTTTACAGATTTATAATATAAAATGGAAAGGAATTAAAAGTTGAAGTCGCAGATGACTTCTGCCTGAAAAATCTAACTACGTAGACATAGACAACCTCTCATTACAATTGCTCCATAAAAAACTAATCTAGAATCTAAACATCAATTGTAATGTTGGACAGAATGTTGTCGACACACTCAGGCAACACTTGTGATCCAGATTTCTGGGTTGAAATCCCGAGAGCTCTCTTGGTATTTTTGCAGTTTAATTTTGGATGTCCATTCACTGTAGTAGCCTCTCTATTTATAGTAGAGAGTCTTCCTTGAAAAGCTCATCGATTGGTTGTGGAGGCTGAGGGAAATGTGAGCAGCTGGTGTGTTTGTTGGAGAAGATCATGGAGTCGAAATCTCAACAACTTTGACTTGTGCTTCACTTGACTTCTTCCCCAAGCTTTAACTCTTTCTCCCACGTTTTACACAGCTCCTAATTCACAAGCCTAAGTCGTTTTTACCTCTCAGTAAAAATATTACTGCTTAACGTGAAGTAAGACAAAACTATTATATAAAAATGTTGGTTGGAATGTTGTGACATTTGTCCCAACATTTTATGCATTCAACAACAGTACTTCAGAAGATATGTTGGGTCAAATGTTACAACACCAAACCCAACATTAACAATCTCCCTCTTTTTGTCTTTCTTCACAAAACACATTATAAAATGTATAGACGACTTAGTGCTTTGTCACGGATGTTGTCCAACACCTGTGATTACAGAACTGCTCCCCCTTAATCTGTGATGGTATACAAGCAAACAAGTGTATACCACTCTATAGGATTAGAAGAAGAAGAAGAAAATTATAAGCACATATATACACACATCATCCATTCTGTGTACAACCGAAATAGAAATAAACCATTGTCAACAATTATCCACATCAATCCATCAAAAACATTTGACAAACAATTATAGCTAAGGTTAGAACCATCCTTCATCTTCCTCCTTGCTCATCACACAACAGTAGCAGCTTCCAGCAGCTTTCTACTTCTGCATAACGGCTTCAGCTTAAGCTCTCATCCTTAACCTCTTCAGCAACACTTTCCTCCCCACAACTTTTCCTTTTGCATAGCAGCATCAACAACTTCTTCTTCAGCAGCAACCTCACTATCTTGTGCACTTTCAGTTTCTTCCCCCTGCTCCCCTTGCACATCATCTCCCCCTTTTTGTGAAGAAAGCAAAAGCAGGAAATGGTCTCTGACTTGAACCAAGGCATCTTTGGCTGTATCAACCTCAGAAATTTGTTGGTTGATTTTTGCAATTTGTTCCACAAGCCAATTTGTAGACAGTGTAGACTGTCTTGGACCAGTGTTGCCCAGAATGTTTCTGGGCAACATTTTCACTTTCAACTTCCTTCTTTTAGGGTAAGTCGATGACTCTTTCCTTGCTCTTCAAAATTCCTTTGTTTATAGTGTAAAGTTCAGGAGCTTTCCCTAAAATGTCTTCTCTCTTAGGCTCAAAGCCTTGGGTGGTTAATACTTTATAGATTAGAGAGGGAAAAGGAAGGATTAAAGTTTAATCTTTCTCAGCCAAGTTGGCCACATGATAAAAGATCATTTTTCCTAAATCAACTTTGAATTCTTTCCCAATTTTAAACAGCAGGGAGGCTTGTTCAGATGTCACAACTGACTCATTTAAGGAAGGAAGCCAATTGTGAATAGCAATTTTGTGGAGGGTGGAAAATAGAGTTGTTAGTTTGGAGGCTGGACATCTAGGGATCCATTTCTTCAGTATACCTCCAGTGAGGTATTCAATCATTGTATCCCTAGATTCTGTTACTCGTTCTGCATCTCTCATTCTCTCATCAGTATCAAGTCTCATACATTGATTGATAATTGAGGGTGTAAATTGATACATCTTGTTATAGAGATATACCTTCCCAAATCTCTTTGAGGAGGTATCCTCTATAGCAGAGTTTAAGTTAGCATAAAACAACCTTATTATCTCATCAACATATGGTTCTTTTTCAGTAACAGAGCCAAGAAGTTGTCTGTCCTTTAAGAATTCAACCAATCCATATTCAGCTCATGAATCAATATCTAACACTCTCTCAGGCCTAATCACTCTTCTTATAAAAGTCCCACTTATCATGTTTAGCTTTAGAATAGAATTTATCGGAGAAAGCAAATACCTCTGTGTCTGGCTCAGACATGGCTGTATTATCTGATTCTGTACTGCTAGAGGATGAAGGTATTTGTGTCTCTTCTGATGTTGGCTGAAATGTTGTCTGAGATGTTGTGGCATCTGGGGCAACATTAGGAGCAGCACTAGACCTTGCAGATCTGGGAACTCCCTTCTGAAGGAATTGTTTCAAGGGGGTTTCATCAGAGATTTCTTCTTCTTGAGACATACTTGGTTGTACTGAAGCAGATGGTTCTTCATCCGTTGAGAAAATAGAGTACGTACTTCCACTATCACTGCTCGAGTAGGTGGGTGTAGATGTTTCACATTTAGTCTTTTTGCTACTCGAATCTTTTTGGACTGTTTTCTCGAACACTCTACTCTATCGACGAGTAGGAAAGACAGATGATTTCGGCCTCTTACCCAAAGATGTAAAATCTGCAGTTTCATCGACATCTATGGGGTTGTTGTTATCTCCAGGATAGTTGATGTCTAAAGGTTCATCAAAACCTTTAAACACTATTGCTTTAGAGAGATCCTCAGAGAGATTTGAAGAAGAGGACTTGTCCCGGTTGCTGAGATGTGTTCGAAGGAGGGTTGATGCTCATATGTGTGTTAGATGGAATGTTGGCTGACATGGGTTCTGACACTAGAGAAGTTTCCATTGGTGAGAATTGAGGTGAGGGTTTTGAGGAATTAGGGTTTGTGATCGAGGATAGAGTTTGAAATGGAGAGGATTCCATCGGGTAGGTAGGGTTATACCCGAGGTGTGATGTGATTTTCCCTCTTTTTATTTTTATTTTTAAGGAAAATCGGATATGATAGAAAAATGCAAATGAGAGGAATATTTATATATATGGCAAATTAAGCAACAAAAATCCCTTAGTTTTAGGTATTTTAATTTCACACAATAACTTACACCTAATATTTTGGGATAAAGGGATAAACATCACGGTAGGAATTCAACAGTCTTATCATTTTTAAGATTTTGAAATTTCATTTAAAACAAGGCATAAAAATAGGGAGAAAAGTCTGATTTTTCCGAAATCAGTTAAGAACAACATCCCAACAAATATCATGATCTGAAAATGTCAACAGCAATGTTGGCAACATTTTGGACGAAACAAGTATTTTGATCCCATAAGAATTTTTTTTCCGCTTTGGCAACAAATCAAGACACATTTTATAAGTATTTTATGAGTTTAACCACTGGACCAATGTAACATTTTCCCATCGTGTCCTTGATCTAATCATAAAATACATACAAAAGATTTTTTCGTGTCAAAAATAAGAATACTTATTTAGTATTCTCAAAATTCTTTTGAAGCACTCGATACTCTTATAAAATAGGAATGGTATCTTTTCAAGGGCTTTGCCCATTTTTCACAGTTGTCAAATATTTGTAAAGGCTTTGCCTTATTTCGATACTCTCTTTTTATGATATATATATATATATATCATCGCAAAAAACGGTATCACTCTTATAACATATTCTTATTGAAGGATCATGCTTGTGTAACCAAAAGTTATGCACTATACATCAACAATAATCAGTGATATTACATAGGTAAATGTCACCAGAAATGTTAGACAACGTTTCAGCTGACATTCACCAAAAATGTCTTCTTTTTAGAGATTACAAAGACCAAGAGATTTCTTCAAACTAGAAAATCTCTCATGGTCCAAAGCTTTTGTAACAATATCAGCTAGTTGATGAAGAGTGTCAACATGTTCAATTTTAACTAGCTGTTTTACAACTAAATCTCTTAAAAAGTAATGTCTAATATCAATATGTTTTGTACGTGAGTGCTGAACTGGATTTTTGGAAATATTTATAGCACTCAAGTTATCATAATACAAAATCAAAATGTTGCTAGTAAATCCATTAGCCATATTAATTGAGAGCAACAACTTCCAGCTGCTACATATTCAGATTCAACAGTTGAAAGTGAGACACAGTTTTGTTTACGACTATACCATGAAACAAGATTTTCACTTGTACTTTTTCTATCATCCACATCTCCAGTCCAATCTGACGTCACTGAATCCTATTAAGTTAGGATTAGTGTCTTTGGAATACCAAATTTTCAATTCACATGTGCCAGCGACATATTGAATAATACGTTTCACGGCATTTAAGTGGGATATTTTGGGACAGGCTTGAAAACGGGCACAAACACAAACACTAAACATAATATCTGGGCAACTAGCAGTAAGGTAAAGAAGGCTACCTATCATAGATCGATATAATGTTGGGTCGACATTCTCACCAACATTATCCTTACATAACTTCTGTGACGAACCCATTAGAGTCTTCATTTGTTTAGCGCTCTCCAAACCAAATCTCTTGACTAGATTCTTGGCAAATTTACTCTGTGAGATGAAAATTCCATCATCACTTTGCTTTAGCTGCAAGCCTAAGAAAAAAGTTAGTTCCCCAATCATGTTCATTTCAAATGTTGATGACATAGCTTCAACAAACGAATTTAGGTACGATTGTGAGGTCGACCCAAAAACTATGTCATCTACATAGATTTGAGCAATTATAATATTTACACCGTGTCGTTTAATAAATAGAGTACGATCAGCTTCGCCACGGTTAAAACCAAATTCAAGAAGAAAGTTAGTTAAACGACCATACCGTGCACGAGGAGCTTATTTCAACTCATACAAAGCCTTTTTGAGCTTGTATACATAGTGTGGATGGTAAGGATCTTCAAATACTTTTGGTTGTTCAACATAGACTTCCTTATCTAGATAACCATTTAAGAACGCATTTTTTACATCCATTTGGTGTAGAGTAATTTTCAGACAACAAGCAATAGCAAGTAAAAATCTAATTGACTCAATTCTACCCACAAGTGCGAAGGTTTCGTCATAATCGATTCCTTCAACCTGAGTATATCCTTGTGCAACTAGACGAGCTTTGTTTCTGACAACTGTTCCCAATTCGTCTGATTTATTTTTGAAAATCCACTTAGTTCCAATTACATTTGTATTGTTTGGATGTGGAACTAAGTCCCAGACTTCATTTCGAGAGAATTGTTCAAGCTCTTCTTGCATTGCTTGAATCCAAAAATTATCTTTGAGTGCTTCTAAAATATTTTTTAGTTCTAATGTAGATATAAAACAAGAAAGACTAACCTCTTGGTCTATTGTAGCCATACACACATACCTTACCATATCTCTGTAGTTGTGTGGTTCTTTCCCTCTTATTTTAATTCCTTCAAAAACTCTCCCTATCACCTGGCCTGTAGGATGATTCTTCCTAATCCTTGATGAGGGGTCCATTCGAACTTGATCTAGCATTTCTGCATTAGATTCCTCATCCATGGCCTCTGTGGTCTCTATTTCAAGTTCATATGTTCCTTTGGGTGTGGCAATATTTGGGGCAACATCTGATTCTTCGACAGTCTGCACATTTTTCACTGAAATTATAGTGTTATTTTTCAGTTGTATTTCTTGTAAGATCAGAAAAATCATCAAAAATAACATTTACAGACTCTTGTACAGTTCTGGTCCTCAGATTGTATACTCGATAAGCATGACTATTTTGATAATAGCCAACAAAAAATCCTTTGTCGCTCTTAGAGTCAAACTTTGTCAAATGATCTGTATCATTTAAAATGTAACAAATACACCAAAAAACATGAAAGTAAAGCAAGTTAAGTTTCTTTCCATTTATAAGCTCATAGGGTGTCATCTTTGTTCCTGGCCTTAGATAGACTCTATTAGCTATGTGATTAGCAGTATTCAAGGCTTCTGCCCATAAACGTTTTGACAAATGTTTAGAACTAAGCATTACTCTAGCCATTTCTTGCAATGTCTTATTCTTCCGTTCTGCAACCCCATTTGGCTGAGTAGTTTTGGGGGCAGAAAACTCCCTTTTTATCACAAATTTTTGTGAATGAGCTGTTTTCAAATTCTTTTTCATGATTGGATCTAATCCGAAAAATAGGAGAATAGAACAAGTTCCTAATTCTAGAGTGCAAAATTTTAAAAATGTCAAAGTTTGTGATTTTTCTTTTAAAAAATATATCCATGAATATCTAGAAAAATCATCTACTATCACATTGGAATACCTCATGCCTCATAGACTGTCTACTTCAATTGGACTCATTAAATCCATATGTAGCAATTGAAAATAGTGAGACGTACCTGAATGTTGTCCGTCATGTTGGACAATATTATGAGAGACACAGGTTTGCTTACCTTTCAAACAGTCTGCACATACAGTTTTACCTTTATGGCTAATTTTGGGTATGCCTCTAACAGCTTCATATGAGACCAGTTTTTCTAGATTGTGGTAGTTGACATGCCCCAACTTATAATGTCATAGTGTTGTGTCGTCAATCTTAGCACTATTGCATGTTTCTTGTCTTACAACAAGATAGCAATTATCACATGTTCTTGTACCTGTCATGACACATATATTAGATTCATTCGTAACTTTACAAGCATCCTTATTAAATTTTACCTCAAGGTCGTCATCACACAGTTGACTAATGCTAATTAGATTAATCATTAAACCCTCAACGTGTAAGATATTCCTTAAGGCTGGAAAACCAGGAACATCCAAGATCCCTTTCCCAATTATTTTGCTTTTACTGCCACCTCCATAAGTTACATTTCCTCCATTGAATGACTCATAGTTCTTTAGAAATCCTTTTGTACCTGTCATGTGGCCAGAACATCCACTGTCAAAGTACCAAGAACCTGAAATGTTAGTTCTTAATGCAGTTATACAGACATTACAAATTAAATTCATTTTAGAAACTCAAACTCTCTTGAAACATTTTTTACCTTTTGGCTCAGCAATGTTGCTCCGGTTGTTATATGAAATGTTGGACAACAATTTAGACAACATTTTGCTCACAGAATTTTGAAGTTTGAAACAGTATGGTTTTAAGTGTCCTGGGGAATTACAGAGATGGCATACAAACTTCATATTCTTTGACATATACGAGAACCTATTATTTATCCCTTTTTCTTTTACAAAGCGTATTTTCTCATTTTCATCAAAGAGATTAGAGCATATGATTTTAAGAGAGTTTTCGTATCCAATACTTGCATGGGAAGGATTACTAAAACTGAGTATCTCATTCAATTTCGAAGTCCCTGTGTTGAGCTTGCGGAAGGTTGCTTCGGCTAAATCCAGTTTTGCACGAATCTTACCAAATTCAGTTTTCTTTTTGGTAAGTGCAACCTCTAGTCGGGTTATTGTGCCTTTTAAATCTACATTCTCACGAGTTAAGATTTTACTTTTGTGTCAAGTTGCTTGGATTCTATGATTAAGGCTTTACAAATACTTTGTAATTCATTAATCATATCATCTTTCCATTCAACTTGATCCATACAATCAGTCTCACTAACAGAAATAGAACCACTAAAGCAATTAACATCAGAATAATTAAAGAATTCATACCTTTCAGATGTCCCTGAGAATGTTGATGTCGTTGCTGATGTTGGAGCAAATGTCGTGACATCTGAGACATCATTATAGACGACATCTTCATTATCCGATAGAGACGGTTCGAAAACAGTGGCCAGTATTACTTGTGTTTTAATTTCACGATCTCATTCCTCTTCGTCTTCATCATCACTAAGAGAAACACATAGGTTCTTACCAAATTTTCTAAGAGTGTTTGCACATTCGTTGGCATAATGACCCCAACCCGAGCATGTATGACATTGCACAGACTCAAGTTGTTTGGGATCAAATTTGGTACGATCTGAGTTGGTTCTTCTTAGTTGATTTCCTTTTTGTGTATTTGGAAGGAATCTAGTGGGCTTTTGATTGAAGACTTGGTTTTGGTGCTTTTTAGATTTAGATTGATTTCTCACATTGTTGAGCTTCCTCACCATCGAATTGTATTTTCGAGTGAGTAAGACAACATTTGCACCTTCACCAATTTCTTCAAGATTTTCATCCTCTTCTTCGATTTGACTCTCCGAGGATTGAACTTGAAGTGTCATATTCTTGCTTTTATATAATTCCTTTTGATTCTTAATGTTCATCTCATAAGTTTTGAGTATGCTCATCAAGGTATGAAGGTCCATTGTGGCAAGATTGTGAGCTTCTTCAATGACACAAATCTTTAAATTGAACTTTTTAGGAAGAAAACGGAGAGCCTTTTCAACAAGTTGAGTGTTGGTTAATGGTTCATCAAGTACTTGACATTCATTTGAGGTCAATCAACTTTTCAAAATAAGATTTAATATCGTCCGCTTCTTCCATCCTTAAACGTTCATATTTACTCATGAGCATGCATAGCTTTGTTCGACGAACACTTGAGCTACCTTCACAATGAATTTGTAAAGTATCCCATGCATCCTTAGCCGTGTGGCAGTTTTGAATGAGTTTGAACATGTAGAGATCAACCCATTCAAAAATTGCATTTAAGGCCTTTTCGTTAAAGCTAGCACTATTGGTTTCTTCTGTAGTCCATTCGGATTCAGGTTTAGCAATAATGTCACCTTCCTCATCCGATAACAACATTGGATTAACATACCCATTGGTTATAGATCTCCACGCACGAATATCAATTGATTTTTTATGCGAACGTAGACGAATCTTCCAAATAGGCATAATTTGATCCATCTAAAATAGAAAGTCTACCAATAGTCGGATTTACCGGATCCATATCTTATGACAACATGATCAAACACTTAATTGTGTGTTAAGTGTCGGCTCTGATACCACTTGAAGGGTGTCAAAGGCTACGGAAAGTAAAAACAAGAGATGAAATAAATCGAATGTCAATTCTGTTTCTGAACGTCAGCGATAATGTCGCCTGACACACGTGACAACACTTCGATAAAACAGAAAACATTTAAGAGTAAAATGCAACGGAAAAATAAATAACACAAAGGTTTATATTTTCATAAGTTATATGTTGATATAACTTATGATGGTCAATGACCAGAAGTATTGTATATATATTATATACAAAATTATAAATTCTTTTCTTTACAGATTTACAATATAAAATGGAAAGGAATTAAAAGTTGAAGTCGCAGATGACTTCTGCCTGAAAAATCTAACTACGTAGACATAGACAACCTCTCATTACAATTGCTCCATAAAAAACTAATCTAGAATCTAAACATCAATTGTAATGTTGGACAGAATGTTGTCGACACATTCAGGCAACACTTGTGATCCAGATTTCTGGATTGAAATCCCGAGAGCTCTCTTGATATTTTTGCAGTCTAATTATGGATGTCGATTCACTGTAGTAGCCTCTCTATTTATAGTAGAGAGTCTTCCTTGAAAAGCTCATCGATTGATTGTAGAGGTTTAGGAAAAGCTGGGCAGCTGGTGTGTTTATCGGAGAAGATCATGGACTTGTGCTTCACTTGACTTCTTCCCCAAGCTTTAACTCTTTCTCTCACACTTTACACAGCTCCTAAATCACACGTCTAAGTCGTTTTTACCTCTCAGTAAAAATATTACTGTTTAACGTGAAGTAACGCAAAACTGTTATATAAAAATGTTGGTCTGAATGTTGTGACATTTGTCCCAACATTTTATGCATTCAACAACGGTACTTCAGAAGATATGTTGGGTCAAATGTCACAACATCAAACCCAACATTAACACAATCGACTCTTCCGTAACAAATTTATTTGAAGACCGTGGATTTTTTTCAAAATGGTAGCACTAACCTATATAAGAGTGTTTAACTGTCTATCAACCAACTTTTAATACCATTTGTTTTTTAACTGTTCTGATTGGAGGAAAAAGGGTTCACTGTTTTCTTTTTTCAGGGACCAATGCTGATATTATGAAGGTCGGCGGATACAAGTTATCAGCATTGGAAATTGAAGCAGTTCTGTTGGAGGTAGCTGTTTGTCCATCTATAATATAAACTGCTCTTTGAAATTCCATGGCATTAGACTTTTTTCCTTCAAAACATCTGTCGGAAGAAAGTCTCTCACTGCCTACATATTGATTCTGAGTAAACACATCTCTTTTCCACAGCATCCAGCTATATCAGAATGCTGTGTGTTAGGATTACCTGACAAAGACTATGGTGAAGTGGTGTGTGCAATTGTTGTTCCTGATGCTGAGCTCAAAAGAAAGCGAGCTAAGGAACTAAAACCTGCACTAAGCTTGGATGAACTTTCAGATTGGGCAAAAGAGAGACTTGCCCCTTATAAGGTATTTCTCCTTGTTTTGGGAAGTACTATTTCCCTGAGTTTAAAAATTAGTCTTCCATATTTAATGTAAAGGGTTTTGACACAAAATCCTTATGCTTGAACTCGCTTGTTTCTTAGACACATAATTGGGAATAATTGCTAAGTTCACTTGCCAGATTGCAGGCGAAGTCTTTAATTCTCACTACAGAGCTCCGCTTCTGTTCCACGGATAAGGAATTTGGTGCTCTTAATCTGTTGATATTGTTTTACATATCTTGGAACACAACATATTGTTGTGATTTGGTTCTTTTGCAAGATAATGTAGTATACGAGTAACAAGTTATGCTTGCTAAACTAATTTTTGCCATTCAACCTATGTTACAGATACCTAGTCGTCTGTTTGTGTGGGACTCGTTGCCTCGCAACGCTATGGGGAAGGTGAGTTGTTCCAAACCCGATGCATGTGCCAAACCAAAAAGTGCATGACACATGTTTTTTTCATAAGCTTTATCACTTAACCTATTATTACGTAAGTTTATCATTTTACTTTGGTAAATTAACGTAGGTGCGTGCGCGGTTTGCCTAAGTTTATTTTTTCCATTGAAAGAATGTCGGCTCGCCATTCTCTCGCTTATATTTGTGTGTGTTCACAATTTCTTTTAAGAAACTCATTTCAGGTATGTACTCTTTTGGTTTCGTTTCCTGTGATTTTAGGTAAATAAAAAGGAGCTGAAGAGAAAGCTGGCTGATGATCAAAAATAAGTTTAAATGGTCCATAGAGGCCGAGAATGGAAGGCTGGAAGGTATGTGCTATGGTGGCGTTAAATAATCGACAGCCATTTCTCTTCTTCGGGAAAACTCATTTCTCAGTTGAATAGTCCAGATGTGAGAGTAGATTTTAATTAATCATTATATTGGAGGGTAACTCTCTGAATATATAATCTTCATTTAGGAAAGCACTATATGTATGTAGATATTTGTAAACTCATGACCTCGACAATCATATTTTAAATTGGACGTATAGGCATGCGATGATGACTTATGGATCTGAATAGATTTCAGTGTCTTATACTTCCAATTATCTTTTTCAAGTAGTTATTGAAGAGAGACACGGGGCAAAGCTGATAATATCACATACTGGAGTACTAGTTAAAAATCTAAAAGCACTTGGTAAATATATATTCTGTATAAATACTACTACTATGTATAGACAATGTAACAAGTAGCCTAGAGCGAATTCAATTCACGTCTAGATACATTGTCCTGTGGTAGATCATCATCATCATCACTAACCTCTAACATTCTCTTAGTGATGTCAATGTCAACAGAGGGTCCATATGCCCAGCTACAAGCCACAAAATAAAGCAGATTAAAAGCTGTCATCACAGCAAGAAGCCAGTAGTAATACTCATAGTGACCCTTGTTGATACTGCTTGAAACCCAACTCTCTTTCCCTTCTCCTTTGGTGTATTTATCCACAGCACTCAAAATCACACTTGCTAAAAGATTTGCCACTGCCATTCCCAGTCCAAAAAGAGCAGATGCAAGACTTGACATACTTCTTGGGAGCTCAGAGTAATAGAACTCTGTGGACCCGATCGCACTGAATGCCTCTGCTATCCCGTTTAAACTGTTTTGTAGTATGAGCCACATTGCTGACATCTCCACGATTCCCTGCGGGTTGTTCAGGAGCCCTTGATTGATTGCTCTTCTTCGTCGAACATGTTCTACAATACCAGAGACTAACATGGACAAGCAAGAGACAAATATACCAATTCCCATTCTAACTAAAGGTGTTAGACGAACTGGTCTTCCTCTGATTTTCGATGCCAATGGAAGGATCACCCGGTCATAGAGAAAAACCCAAAGTGTTAACGCGATCATCAAAAACATCCCGAATGAGCCAGCTGGAATTTGAAATCCTTTAGTTAGATATCTATCCATGGATTGAGCTTGTAGTAGAGGGAATGAACTTTGGCTCAAGTTTATCGATAACATGATCCCCGTCGACCACAATGGCATGACCCTAATGAGAGCTTTCAGCTCCTCAACTTGCTCCACTGTGCAAAGGTTCCATGGATTGACTGCAACTCCATTTGGCTTAACATCTTCAGGGCTCTTAATGATGCAAGCTTTGTTTAAGAATCTCAATTTCTCCGTTGGCACTTGAGGTCCTGAACCATTCTTGTGATGGTAATCAGAGTTCTGATTGGGGTACGGGAGTTTCCTATTCTTGTAGGCAACCACAATTACTTGTATAAAGCTGGCAAACAAGTTTGACCGAACCTTTTGCTTGATATAAAACGGAGAAGCAAGGAAGAAAAACAGTGCAGATAAGAACATGAGGATGGCAGGAACTCCAAAACCTATTTTCCAGCCCATTCTGTCTTGAAGGTAAACGATACCCGTCAAGGCAATCAGGACAGATACTATGGATGAAGTATAATACCAGGCGAAGAAGCTCTCCAACACCCTTTGCTTGTTGGGATTATCTCCTTTGTCAAACTGGTTAGCACCAAAGGCTAAAGAGCACGGCCTTATACCACCAGCACCAATAGACATGAGTAGAAATGAGAAAACCAAGAGCACGTATTGTGATGTCGTTGCAGATTTACAAGCCTGCCCATTGCAAGGCGGGGGCCTTACTTTTGGAATCATTGCTGTTAACCACAACACAGTGTTTCCCTGCAATAAAGGGGCAGAAAAGTGTTCAAAGATGGTAAGTTTACTACAATCATCTTGTCTTATAGCAGGATATAATGTATATAATCAACAGGTTCAACTTAACCTATTTTTTGTGTGGGCCCTGAGAAAAATCACTAAAACTTCGATAGATATTAAATACTTAAAACCCACAACTGCAAAAATACATTGGGTTCAGTGGTGAGGACATAGCGGTTTGAAAAGGTTTTGGATCCGACTCTTCTTATGGGTGACCACATCTTTTCATTTTGTTAACTAAGGGTAACAAAAAGAGAGAAAGTAACACTTCTGCATGAATAGCATGGAATTTGTGGTTATGGCCCTGAGATATGGTAAGGTAAATTGGCCCTTGCTGCAATAGAATGTCACTAACAGGGAAGTCCCGCTTAGCAGCAGTTCTTCCATACCAACTTAGCTCTTTCCTTTCCCTTCCTAGACAGGAAATCGAAATCTGTCTGAAAGTGAGGGAATCTTGACGCATGCCGGGCTTGGGAAAGAGCCGCACCCAAGGGGTGTAATATAAGCAACCTACCTGACGCTAGCATCAACGGATAATTACACGGCTCGAACTCGTGACGTATAGCTCGGAGGCTAATTGTTGCTCTAAGACTAATGAAAAAAAAGGGTGGGTAAATTAGATGTTATCTAAAAATTGAATATTTGTAGCAGCAAATAAGACGGTAAGGACAGTAGTTTTCAAAAGTTTATACTGCATTGGATCCTCCGACAGCAATAACCGAAGCTGAAAATTATAATATTTGTCAGGATTAAGAAGTTCTGCAGTAGTAATAAGTACTCCATTAAGTAGCACCTTCTTCGGAAATATAATAAGTTACATTCACAGGAGAAAAAGACACAGAAGAAAGAAAACGAGAAAATGTCAGTGTAACGGACAAAACTTACACATCTTTTAAATTTTTAATAGCGTAGACAAACGGTGGTGGCATAATATTAAAAAAAAAAACACTTATCAAACGTAAATTCGCTTTCATCAATTTCTTGGAAGTTTGACCACCGTTTAAGGTTAAAGTGTTAAACTCAAAAAGAAGTTTCTTTAACTGATAAGCCCATTAATTATAGGCAACATAAAAGTTAAAACTTAGACATACTCGTAAAAGTTCACAAAGTTCAAACTAAACACCAATAATTAAGTAGTACTTACTCCTCAAATAATTTGTTCTTTTTTTATATACACGGCCCCCCTCAGTATTAACTAGAATGGGTATTTAACTTATTTTACTCTTATTTATGTCTAAATTATAATATTTATTTTATTTATGTCTATAATAAAAGGTAAAATAGAGAAAAAACAAATAATTATACAACTTCTAAATCGACAAAATAATTTGAGATAAATATTTACAGTAATCGAGGCAAATAATTTGAGGAAGGAGTAAAAAATTAGCGGGTCACTATCAGATCAAGCTGTTCCTCGACCCAAACGACAAGAACAAGATGAAAACCGGAAATCTAAACTGTAATTAACAAAAGATAATCAAGTTAATTACCAGGAAACTGAAGATGGAACCAAGGCCAATAGCAAGAAATCGACCAAGATATGAATCAGCAACAAAAGCTCCAACTAAAGGCAAGAAATTAGTAGCTGCTGACCAGAAAAAGAGTAAATTTTGAGCACTAGTAACCTCCATCTTGTACTCTCTCATTAAATAGAATGTCATATTTGGTAAAAGCCCATAACTTGCCACTTTCTCCAGTGCCTCATTTGCTGCAACATTTAACAGAAACAAAAAAAAAACTTAATAACACCTAGCAACAAAAAGCAAAAAAAAAAAACAAATTACCTATTATAAAAGGCATGGTAATTAGGCCACCCTTTTTTCTACTTTTAATTGGAATTGAAGTTTGCTTCTCTGAATCCTCCATTTTAGTTGACTGATCTAAGGAAAGTAGCTCTGTCATCTCTTGCTCCATTAACTACTTAGATTAAGCAAAGGATAAAGAAGAAGAAGACAGTGTTTGGCCGAAAGCAAAAAAAAATGAAAAAAACTGAAAGCTGGATCTACAGTCAGACAAGCATGATGAAAGTGGATGCAGTTGCTCTTTACCAAATGCAAGAAAAAGCCATGACTCATCATCACTTTTTCCTATCTCTCTTCCTATTTATATATAACAAAAAAAATATAAGGAGAGTAAAATAATGTTGGTCTCTGTCTTGGTCCAGTGTCCAGATCCAGACAGGCTGGTGAAGGGAGTTTGTTTGTGATTCCGTGTGAAAGGTTGCATCCTTTATCTAATGAAGTACTGCTGGTCCCACTCTCTATCTTCCTACACGTTTCCACTACAAATTTAAAAAATAATGTGTACACATTATTTCTTCAATAGTTCCTCCGTTCCAAATTTTTTTTTGAATTTTGTGCTTTAAAACAAAATAAAAATATTTATGTGGTTATAGATCTCGTTATAAAATATAAAATTTAAAATTAAATTATTATTAAATAAAAAATATATTATTTTTTTGAATTGATATTGCTACAGAGTAAGGAATTACTAATCTATGCCTTACTTCCTTTTTTTAATCTGATAAAAAAAAACATCTTTTCATATCTTATAGTAGTAACTCTCAAATTCCAAGTTTATAATGAAGTTTCTTAAAAAAAAAAAAAAAACTTACCATCAAAATTACACTTCCTGTCATTAGAATGGAAACAGAGTTGGGGTATTTCAGATTAAGTTTATAATATTATCGTTAAAAGGGATTTTAAAGATGATTATGTTCCAAAAGGATCTTACAATACTAATCATCATTATTTTGACTGATTGAGTTTTTTCTATTTTTTGAACTATTGAGTTGGAGTCAGTTCTGTCAACAGTCAACTTATCTTTAGAAAATTAATCTTTAAACATCTAACTTTTTATCTGCTAAACCAATTACGTACAAAACACAAAACCTCTGTTTACATCATGTTCATGTTCTAATAAAATGGTTGGAGAACTAGTTAATGTTCTAATTCAGTCAACTTACCCTTTGAAATTAATCTTTAAGCATTTAATTTCTAACAAAAGATAACTTATGTTTTTCTCTAATATTTCAATAATCTATTAATTATAACACAGTATACGTGATATAATTTTACAAGAAAGTGTAATTGTTGGGTTTACAAAGGATTGCAAGAAACGGAAATTACAAGTAACTGCTTATGTAAGAATTGAAATTACAATTCAACTAGAAAATGAAAATTACAATTACAATATAACAATAAACTGAAATTAGAATATTTGTTGAACAAGAAGACCGGAAACTGCTTTGATTTTTGCTGAGTCGAGTGTGGCACTCTGTCCTTAAGACAATATTGCCCCGTATGTATCCTTTATAATGCTCCGACAATTCGTCTCCCAAGATAAAACACGAATGGAACAATTGAGCAAAGGAAACTCAAAAGCTACCGTGAAGAATATTGAATAACGAAATGATGCTTGGAAGATTAGGAAGAAACTGTTTTGCTTTGCTTTCTGCTTTGTGTATATTCGTGTATATGAAGTGTCCCTCAACAATGGTGTAAGGGTGTTTATATAGGAGGAAGAGGATCGTTGATCGCCTCCATAATGTACCATTATTGGCCAAATAATGACCATTATGGAGGTAGTAAAACCACCAAATAAATGGAGAAAATTGCCAACGGATTGGCCATTATTGGAGGTGTAATTCACCAAAATAAATGGTGAATTGAGTCTTTGGACGCTTCGCTCGACCGCCGACTCGACTTTCGAAAACTTCAGGGACCAAACCGTACATCTTGAAACTTCAGGATCAAATCGCACATCTGAAAGAATTCTCGTCCAAAGCGTACTTCAAACTTCTGGGATCAAACTGCATTTCGGCAAAGTTTTCGGCCCAAAAGATAATATCGTAAGGCCCACGACCCACTTAACCCTGAATCGACGGCAAGCGCGAGGCGCTGCTGGTCTTTCCTCGAACCGAAGCACATCTAGGTCCTCCCTCCTTTAAACACATGGGATACCCCTTGGGGTCCCAAACCCCAAACACATTTCGAGTCTTATATACACAACAATTCTTTCTTCCTCTACCGATGAGGGAGAATTGAACACAACACCACACTTTCCATGCTTCAAACACCTCACTTCGTGAACCAATATCTCTTTCATTTCTCAATGAAATTTGACGATTCTTGGCCCTACGGTTATCTACGTACTTAGTACATCATGCATGTGTGAAGAACCGGATTCTCCAACATACGTAACACTAGTGTTTAAGCCGTTAAAGTTGGTCGGTCGCAATTCCCGCCAAAGGCTAATTTCCAACAGTAATTTGGTGCATAAAATATCGTGCGTTAACAAGGTTCGAAGAAGAATTATCCTAAAAGGTGTGATGTAAACAGTCTATTCTAATGTGATTATTTTTCTCTATTCCAACCCGTGATTTATAGTTAGACGATTGCCTCAGGACAATTAGTAAGATTTTCTAACTTTTATCATGTTATTCCATGGTATGACAAAGTCACAAAACAAAGAAAAATCTTGTGCGTGCAATACTCCATTAATGAGGAAATAACAAAATGTATATATGCGACTTATCTCTTCAAGAATCATAATGAGAGGATAGGCTAGTCTAAACTCTAAAGTCTAAACTAGAACCTTCCTTCTCAAAAAAATAGTATAGTATAAGAAAAAATAATTTCTCTCTATAACCATGACATTATAACATTATTATAACGTCTCAATTATAAATAAATTGAGATCAGCTATATCAGCCGCGGTAGAGCAAAATAAAGATTTACTACACTTTTTTAAATAATTCTTTTTTATTACATATAGGTAGAAAAGGAAAAACAGGAAGGAAATTACAATGTGAGAATTCAAACTCACCAACAAAGTAAAAATTTAAATAAAGCTACTAAATTCCTATAGATATCTATTACACTAATATATGTCTTATAAAAAAAATAACGTTCAATATACAATATATTTTGGCCCAAACCTCCTTCCACCCTTTAGTTTCGCTGCTAGTTATCTCACTGATCATATTTTCTCTTCTCGTAAAAACTCAACTCGTTTCATTACCGTATCTCAAAGATAAACAAACATTGGGGAAATAAAAAAAAATTCATCTTTCTAATAGGGAGAGTTCTTGCTTTCATTGTACCAACAGTATTAATATTTCATCGGTATCAATTTATATATATATTTTTTAATTAACTTTAAAAAAACGGTATATTTTTTATTTAATATTAAATTTTTATTTTTATATTTAATGAGATAATCTAAATTATATAAATATTTTTAATTTATTTTAGATCATAAAAATTTTTTTAAAAATTATTTCTTAAAATTCATGCTCCGTTACATTATATAAATTGTAAAGGAGAAAGCAATAGATATGGAAGAATCGTGACACAATGATAATATATGTTAGGATTATTCAGAGGTGACAATTGACTTGACAACTGATGAGTTGTGACGTGGTGTGTCATCTGTAATGTCTTGGAACTTGAGTAATTGATTACGTATCTTTCTTCTCTTTTTTTGTTTCCACCTCTAACTCGGACAATGCAAGAATGAAGTGGGAACGGCCGAACACGAATTGATTAGTGACAAGGTGATTGAGATATAATTATTTTGATGTTGCGGGTTTGGATTCATGTGGTGACAATCTTTGCTAAAATATTACAAAGGTTATTATTGAATTCGTGTCTCATTAATCATCTCTCTTAAAGGACTGTCACACGTGCATATCCTCAATTTATATCTCATCTGATCAAGGGGCCTCTGATACCGTTCGCCTTCAGCACTTTCCACTTCACAAAGAATGAAGTGGGAACTACTGTTATGATTACTAAATTTTCTAGTGAAACAAGGAACTTGAGGGACTTAATTATTTTTAGCTTCAAGTTTTCTCTAATTAGTTGAAATTAAAAAGGCAAACGTACAAATTTGTGAAATACTGTAAATATCAATTTATAAATAGTACTATTTTGTCTCAAAAAGTTTGTATTAGTTTGATTTGAAATAGAGTTTAACAAATAAAGGAAGACTTTTGAAATGTGTCGTTCAAAATAAATTTTAGATATTTGTGTGACTATAAATTATTTCATAATTAAATTAAATTATTTCTAAATATAAAAAATATTAATTTTTTAAAAATAAATTAATAACATAAAGAGTAGTATTTATGTTATACAGTGCTCAACTCATTTTTCTTTACGTAATAATCTTATCAGAAGCTAACGTTATAGGTACAACGAGTGCAATTATTTATGTAAGTTAATCAATCACTTTAGAGTTTAGTCACATGACATTGTGAGGAGAATAAAGAAATTTTGAGTAACTCGGGCATAGCTTGATGACAAAGGAGGGACTTAAAATCTAGCTGGAGGCCTGTAGCGTAAGTTCGAACCCTGATGGGAGCAATTTGCTCTTTTGGGGTAGGACCTTGTAGGTGATATCATTTGCTCTGTTCTCAAACTCTGGTCATTCAGGCACATCCCGTGATTTACTGGTAGTAATGCTGAAGAACCGAGATTACTATCTTCAGGAATAGTCTGGCGTAAACTAGGAATCTGGAATAAAAAAAAAGAAAAATAAAAAAAATTTGGTTGGCGGGACACGTGGTCGTGTCTTACGTGGTTCATGTATTGTTTTACATGAAATCATGTTTGTTTTCATTATTTTTAAAACTATGTTTTATAGTATTATAATTTTATAATTAACTAATTATAAAAAACTTATTTTTTTATAATTACAAATTTGATAAATTTTACATAATTATGTATTTCATTTTTCATTATACACACTGCTCACTCACCCAATTCTATCACCCAAATCCATCCAATCCCTCACCCTTACACCACCCACCCGACCAACCCAACCCCCACACAACCACCCAACCCCCTCCATGACACCCAAACCCACCAATCACCACCCGCTACCACTCACCCCGACACTATCACTCACCACCCCACCATTATTCATGACCCTTCACCGCCCACCACCACACACCCTCACCCCACCCACACCCCACACCACTCCACCCCACCAACCAGCCACCCCCATCACCCACACTCCACCCCCACCCATGACCCTTCATCACCAGCCACCCCCATTCCCACCTCATCCACCACCTACTTATTTTTAAAAAAATTTATTTTATCACCTTAATTTTATTAATATATAAAAACTAGTTTGTAATTAAGGATTGATGGTATTTTAATAAACTTACATGTTATTATACAGTAATATACAATCAAATCAAATAATAAAAATATTAGTATACCATAACAAACGATATAGTCTATCCAAATATTGTGTTCATTAATACAATACAATACTATACAACACCATATTATATCATATCATATTGTACATTAATGAACCACGAGAAACAACCATTCAAACATAGGGTTAGTATTCTTAACGTTCTGTATAATTATTATTTTAATATAACTATCAAATATAAATAAATATTTATCGTTTATCACCCACATGAAAGAATGTATGTCTTAGAGACAATCTATATTAGGGACAAAACGTACTTGAACACATTCGTATTATTAATGAGATTAATATTTATGGCATTTGCAATTATTGAATTATTGTTTGATTGTTTGCAATTATTCATATATGTGCATCCCTTGAGCTTACGTTGTCATTAATAGAGTGAGATGTTAATGATAGAACGTAACTCTCAAAATAGCCTAGACTAATGATCATCGAGAATGAGATATCGATGATATGCTATAAGTCGACATGTGGTATGCATCACATTCTTGGAGAATGTAGTATTTCTCACAACTGCGACTAATGGTTACTCGTGATGGACATATGGAGACTTTGGAGAAGTATTGGTATACCCTGACGATAAACTATTTGTTATACATGTCTATAGTGCTATCGGCGTGTGGAATATAAAGGTCATTTGACTTGAGGTCAATACGCACCTTGTTTGCAGAATGATGTACTTTGACCAAGTTCTAAGCTTAAACTCCTTCGGGATAAGATACGATTTGTGTTGTGTGCATCAGGATGTAGATCAAGGCGGTAGTTGAGCCAAGAATAGGATTCATTCTTCGATTGGAAATTCGAGAGAGCATTCAACTTCTCAATGATATTAGGTTGACTAAAGTCACTGACCAGTGCAAGAGACATATTTAGAATATGGTATAGTTGTCAACTAATAAATGTGAGATAAAGTGATTAAGCCATTTGGATAGACACTTGGCAAATCCTAAGCTTAATCGAGTGTGTCGCGAATGAAATGAATTTATAGTTCCGCATGAAGGTCAAGTTTGTTGGATTCATGTAAACATACTTCACATATTTAGTTCGTCATACGACACAGTCTAGGAGTTTCGTATGGACCTTAATTAAATTAATGTCGATATGTGAAGGCCTATAGGTCACACTATATGCGATTGTTTATTCGATCTAAGAGTGTATTGAGAAAGTATTAAATTGTCACGACCCGACCCGACGGGCCGCGACTAACCGCCCTAATGACGTCATTATACTAACATGTCATACATAATCCAACTAACACTTAATGAGTCTGAAATCCGGCAGCATAACGCCGCAATATCAACATATGTCAGGGTAGGCAAGCCGACGAGGCTTCCTTTACCCAAGATTGTACCTGTCTCCTGAGGAGTCACAACTAGCCAATATAACATAACAAGCAAGCCGACAAAGTCGCCACCAGATAGTAACGTATATACATGGGAACACCCCAAAGACAGAATACAATAACATGACCGACCAAAAGCAGAGTCATAACCCTTACATGCGTACAACCCACCACTATCTACAGACCTATAAGAAGAATAACGACATATGGCGGGACAGGCCCCGTCGTGCCTAAATACGAACATAAGTCTAAAAGAGATTCGGTACCAAAATGACAAAGCCCTGGATCAAAGGAGCTTTCCAACTCTTGAGTAGGAACCTAGGCCCGAGGTTCACCAAATTGAAAATATGTACTGCGGGCATGAAACGCACTTCGAGGAAAGGGGGTCGATTTAAATAATGTCTTGAGTATGTAAAACATGAAGTCAGTAAAGAGATCATAAGTAGCCAATGTAAATGTAAGATCAAGATAAAAATTAGGATCCAAATCCAACCGTGCCATAAACCATAAAAGTCACCGTGCCTTATAAAAATGAGAGTCAAGGCAAGAAAACATGAATGCCTGTCCATATACATATATATACCAGAACGTAACCCGCCCACTAGTGCGGGACTCGGTGGAATCATATCATAACCCGGCCCATGCCGACTCGGTAAATCATCTCTCATCTATGGATCCATCCTACGTAACCCGGCCCTCTAGTGAGGTCTCGGTGAACAATGCAAGGTCAGACGCAGTCGTAACCCGACCGGGACTCGGTGAGGTGAAGTAGTAACACTTAGCACGAGTAGATATCGTGAGTAACCATATGCAAGTAAAAATTATCATCTGACTCTCAATAAAATCATTGTAATAATGTCATAATAAACTCTTTGCTGAAAAATCATAGGCACTGTTCATAACAATCCTGATCAGGAATTAAAGCAGATAAGAATTAAATCGTCCACTGCACTTTCATTAAATCATGCCAAAAAGAAAGAAGTAAGAGTTTCACATACCTCTTAGACGAACTAATCAACTCTATATTAGAGTACGTCTCGATTTAGAACTTCAACCTATAATAATGGTAATACGTTCGTCAATTCTATGATGGCTAGCATACTTTATATCGAATAACGACTTCTTATTTTATAAAAATTGGCAAGACTTCCCTGTTTATACATGTTTCCACAACTTCCAAACGAGGCTAATAACATCAATAAACAAGCACCAATTAAGGGCACAACCAAGACAACAATAAAGGGAATTTACACACCCACTTCTCATGTAAATTTAGCCTCTTAATCCACCTTAAAACAGCCCACAAAACAGCCCATGTTCCAACAACAACGAGGGTAGAATGTGAAGCATTTCTATGCCTTTCCACACCCTTATTCCTTTAGGACTTACCTTAGAAATTACCACACTTAAACATGCATAATGGTGACTAAATTTTCAGAATTATAACACCACAAAACAACCCCTAAAACAGTCCATATACATCACAACATGTCCAACAATTTCATGCAAGTTCTTGGCTACAACATGTCATAATTCCATAACTCTTATCTTAATTCCTATAATCCAATTTCGAATTTTAATACTTCCATATAACTAATTCCAACTAAATCTCCATGTTTCCTTTCAATTTCATCATGCAATTAGTGATAATAATAACAACAATCACCAACGAATCCAACAACACTAAAATCATCCCAAATTGGCCACTAGCCCAAACTGGTCACATGCAATGCTTAAATTCCACTTCTTCCTTAACACAAATTCATTACCTTAATTCTAACAACATGCATTCCAATTATATCATAGAAAGAAGAATTTTTATACCTCAAATTCGTCAAAACAGTCCATAAATTTTCTGCCACTGTTTTGTCCGAAAATCCCAACTGCTTTGTAATTTTCTCCTCCTTCTTGTTCACTTCTTCAACCCCAATTGACATGCAAGTGTTCTACAATGTTAAGCCATCATCCCTACACGTTTTCTTCCAAAATTTCATCCCAAAATCACAATTTTCTGGCAGATTTTTCGCCAAACAAAGTGGTCGTTTGCCACTTTGCTTACGGTTTTTGGTGTTGTTTTGCTTCTAATTTTTGGTGAAAAATATAGTCTAGGAAGAGAAGATAACAACCTAAATTTTGGTTATGGGTGGAGGGTGATTTTCGGATTTGTTTGGAGGAGAGAATGAGAGGAGAGTTTGGTTTTTGTTTAAGTGTAGGAAGAAGATGAAGAGGTAATGTAGGTTTATTAAAAAAAAAATCTGATTTCTTTTTTACACTTTGGCCCCCAAGTTCTTCAATTAATAAATCTCAAACCCACTTCTTTTAATTCCCGAGAATTTCATAAGCCTCGTATCCTCAATGTCATAATTTTATAATACAATACTATTCCATAACGGGAATATACAATTATTGCTATAAGTATCCAACGTCACCCTTATTGTGACCAACATCTTTTCGGAATCACATCCTCTTGTATACTAATTTCCGGATTAGCATATATAAATATACTGTATATCCAAGATTCGAATCTTACCTCCTTAATTACGCCCTCTAATTATAGTCTTAAAATTACGAGGTGTAACATTCTTCCCCCCTTAGAAACATTCGTCCTCGAATGTTCATACTATTGGGCACATCTTATACAAATTGATTCAAGGATTCACAAGCACACAGAAATTTGCATATTAGGTCATCTTAGACTCTATGATACACGTTTCTGCCAACAAATATCCGACTTACAAACAACTCAACTCTTGCCATTATCTAACAAAAGGACTCAAATAAACAAGGAAACAACCTACGTCCTAGCTTATTCGTAATTTTCTAAAAGTGAAGTATACTAAAACTAAGGCTAAGTAGAGTCATTATTCCCGCAGTACCACATTATGTACATATATACAAGAACTTTAAGCATAATCTATACCTTAATCTTAAACTTGAGAACAGATATCATCTTCACAACCAATGACTAATCCCCATTTTATATATTCAGATTTCTGGTCCTATTTTAACCAGTAGTTAAGTACTTAAATGAATGTTTTAACTCAAAATCAGCAGTTTCAACTAAGCACATAAGGATCAGGGAAGACATAACTTCAAAATGGTGTAATAGCAGAGACTAATATATATATATATATATATATATATTTTCCGAGTTCCCAAAAGCCTAATATCCTCTACCTGGATCAAGATGCAAGCGTTCTATATAATAGAATCCAAATATACATAATAGAGGCGTTGTTTGATCATGCAGGGTACTAAGGAAAAACACACAAGCTACCCTAATGATGATATACATATGAACATGCCCAAGACACCAACATGTCATAGACACTAGTTACCTAGTCTGAACCATAAAACAAGGGATCACAAGACAGGTGTAAATAAGTGACATATGCATACAGACTACCTTAGACCGTCCCAACCACACATATATATTTAGGAACACAAGAGATTCTAAATGAATATCCAATCCATCATTACCATGCCTATGATCAGGTACTAAGGCTAAACAAGTCTTAAAGTTTATATTAGACCTACATCAAGCCTAAATCGTAACAAGTGAACACATAATAGGCATATAATGAGCTAAGTTTTCTGTCAGGATATTAATCACTATCTCTCTAATAATTCAAATAGCAAGTGTTATCCATATCGTGTTATTTGAGCCTAACATATACTTAATACCCATATTAAGAATAATTTTAAACAATGAGCATAAATTGGAAGCTTAAGTTAATCAAATCGGGTTACTCAATGTCTCATTTTTAACAATGATTAGCAAGACTTTATCTATTACAAGTCGACACCATATTGAACTTACTAATCCAAAACTTACAGATATATCCAAATCATATTAACATTAATTAGGCATGCTTAGTCATATCTTCTAACATACCCCTAAATCAGTAAAGCACGCTTGGAATTTAGGTAATATTCATAATTCACAATCATCACATAGACTACCCTTTATCAATTCCCATCATAAATAACATCATATAACCTCAACCATATCAACCCACTTAACTCATTCTCTTCTAGTTTTAAATTATCATATCGCATTTATATAAGACAAGTTTTGTTAAATAGGACAACTAATCTTGTTTTTAGTTAGTGGCGCTTGTTTTAGGTAGATAATATGACCAAACGACTTACAGATAGCCAAACGAGTTTCCAAAATAATATATTGGTCATCACATTAATTTAAATAACCCATACATGCTAAACCCAACTTCAATCCAACTCCGCCAATCCATTAAATCAAATCTAGGCGTTTCATATATCATTAATATCTTTAAATTAGCAATATTAAGCATTAAGTTAACTAGGTAGCCCATACACGACTAGACAAATCTAAAATTAACATGTTTCGTTCTATTTCAATTGTACATATTATTCTAAATCAGCATGGAACATTTACACTCATTCGTTGACATCTACTACTACTTTCAATTTGGTAACAATGCCCCTTATTCTTCCTATATAAAGCTGATGGTGACCAGTACAATCCCAAACTCTTAAAGGGACAGAACAAGAATCTCTCTGCTTACTGTTTCTAAGTTTGGTATTACCTAAAGCTACAATCTTGTAGGTACCATCAAGAAGTGGATTGGAAAACATAAAATTCAAGGTACCCCCCCCCCCCTTTTTTTTTTGAATCACATCTTGGAAAATGGACAATGTCAATCAAAACTTAAAGGAATCTATAACTATACCAAACTAGATATTCAATCCCGAGTGGTAACAGGTAAACCAATTATCCGGACATGAGAACGCATAAACAAGTATATATAGACAGACCAAACATATGTGGATTGCCTATCCATGCCATGCTAACCTCATCACTACTCACTTAATACCTTAACCAAATCGGCAGAAGTAAGGGAATGCACATAGTTGAGGAACTACTCAGATATTCATTTCATTTTTTTTTTTTTAACATGTGATTTAGATACCTATCAAAACTCAAATGATCTTATATTATCTACCAAATTTACATAAAAGGAGAAGGGGGTAGACATACTGCAGTAGCAGACATGGAAATAGGTGGACTTAATAGTTTGATTTAATCAACACATAGATACAAAACATGGGCATAAACAATCAAACCAAACTGGATGCAGAGTTATGCACATGAGGAAGAGACAAGGTTATTTTAAATAGTTATGTTCAGATGAGTATTAGACCACCTATGACTATTGGGACATGCCAATGATATATATGACCCTTTAACAAGCAAAACATACACCAAATAGGCTCCTAAACTATCCTTCAGATCACGACAGCACTTAAACAAGACACACATCCATTTCAAAGTCATTAGGTGATCCTATCATAATTATAACAACATTCTTATGCTAAATCTTAGTTCCCTTATTATAGGCAGATAAATAAATAAATAAAAACATTAATCCCTTCAATCATTTCCATACCAAATGTGACCTTTACAACCAACATAGTCATTATGTAAGCATAATTTTTAACTTCAACAATTGGTGTTTAATTAACATAACCTGCGTATTGAGTCATGGATTAATCGAACACAGTGTCTAAGAGGTTTAATATACTTCTCAAGCCACTATAGCAACATACCGAAATAATTTGTTCGATTAACCAGGGAACAAGCCTCATGTTCATGTATTAAGCATACTAAATTAGTACATGTGCTAATGATGGTTTGACCTAACATACTATGGACACCACAGGACTTAAACAATCCAAGAAGGGTTACAATGGACTAAAACTAGTATACCAATTACTTCAAAGTCATTTAAACAGATCATACAAGGTCAAATAACCTTTAAACTTAACAAGACACCACTTAACACACAAATAATCGTCACACAATACTCGAACAAGTGTTTTCATCAATGAACACGCTAGACATTAATAGAGTAGTTATAAATAGCCATAATATTCACATATATTACATAATGCTTGGCATAATATATTCACGGTTTAATAGTTAACTAAATAAGTAAACCATTTATTGCAGCAATAAGTCATTCCTGGAATTATGTAAATACTCAATTTTCCACTCCCTTAAGCAACTCGACAACATGTTTAGCATACAAATCTATTCCCTATTTAAGAGATAAAACGCAGGCTTGGGTTATTAGAACATTTTGCATTCTACATTATGATACGCAAAGACAATTACGGGGGAAATTTTAATCAAACATAAAAGATATCTAGGCAAGTCTAATTAACTGTTTAGAGGTAGTCCCACTGAGCAAAATTGGCAAAGATAGGTCCTAACACAAGTGATTTATACTCAACCCACATACTGTACAGGGACATTAACATACCACCATGTTCCGAAAGAAGTATGACCAAGACAGAATACATTTATACATAACATGGATAGCATAACTCATAAGAAAAGCTGGAACACATAAACTTAAATAGGGTAATATTACAACATGTAGAGGACCATCTACTCCTAAGCCCCATCCACAAGTAGGACAACCCGTTAACGACTGTCAACTACCTACTGAACTAATTTCAAGGACTTATCCAGACAGCTTGCTCTAGAGACAACAAACCTTATATGTACAACAGTAGCAATTCCAGTTTTTTGCATATCTCATATCCCTTTTCATATAAACATAAGCATACAAAAGAGTCATCACAACTAATAGACTTCACATATACCATGTACTTTAACCCAGATCAAACATAAAATATTTTACTCAAGAAGGCCTTGTATATCTAAGGTCTCAACGATTATCTAATATTCTAAAGTCTCAAATATTCCATGTCCCAAGCTTACATTATTTCTTCCCGTATACGAGTAAGATAGTTTCTCATAACCTCGAATTCGTATTTCCCTTCTGGCGGCTGTCGCTTTCTTCGGAGGCATAGCTGTAACACATTAATACGTCAGAGAGGGAATAACCTAATAACATAGCTCTATCGCACGATCTTAGAGTAAGAAGAATAGAAACCAATCCTAAATGTCCGGCAGCCTCCTGCGTATAAGTATGGTGCACAACATACCCATATGCAGGACTCTACTAGACACGGTCTGTAGACATTCCGAGGACTAACTGCTCTGATACCACTTTTGTCACGACCCGACCCGACGGGCCGCGACTAACCGCCCTAATGACGTCATTATACTAACATGTCATACATAATCCAACTAACACTTAATGAGTCTGAAATCCGGCAGCATAACGCCGCAATATCAACATATGTCAGGGTAGGCAAGCCGACGAGGCTTCCTTTACCCAAGATTGTACCTGTCTCCTGAGGAGTCACAACTAGCCAATATAACATAACAAGCAAGCCGACAAGGCTGCCACCAGATAGTAACGTATATACATGGGAACACCCCAGCACAGAATACAATAACATGACCGACCAAAACAGAGTCATAACCCTTACATGCGTACAACCCACCACTATCTACAGACCTCTATAAGAAGAATAACGACATATGACGGGACAGGGCCCCGTCGTGCCCCTAAATACGAACATAAGTCTAAAAGAGATTCGGTACCAAAATGACAAAGCCCTGGATCAAAGGAGCTTTCCAACCTGCTGAGTAGGAACCTAGGCCTGAGGTTCACCAAATTGAAAATATGTACCTGCGGGCATGAAACGCAGCCCCCCGAGGAAAGGGGTCGATTTAAATAATGTCTTGAGTATGTAAAACATGAAGTCAGTAAAGAGATCATAAGTAGCCAATTAAATGTAAGATCGAAGATAAAAATTAGGATCCAAATCCAACCGTGCCATAAACCATAAAAGTCACCGTGCCTTATAAAAATGAGAGTCAAGGCAAGAAAACATGAATGCCTGTCCATATACATATATATATACATCGTAACCCTCCCACTAGTGCGGGACTCGGTGGAATCATATCATAACCCGGCCCGTCTTTGGGACTCGGTAAATCATCTCTCATCTATGGATCCATCCTCGTAACCCGGCCCTCTAGTGAGGGTCTCGGTGAACAATGCAAGGTGCCACGAGTCGTAACCGACCGGGACTCGGTGAGGTGAAGTAGTAACACTTAGCACGCAGTAGATATCGTGAGTAACCATATGCAAGTAAAAATTATCATCCGACTCTCAATAAAATCATTGTAATAATGTCATAATAAACTCTTTGCCGAAAAATCATAGGCACTTCTCATAAAAATCCTCATTAGGAATTAAATCAGATAAGAATTAAGTACGTCAGCGTACTTTCATTAAATCATGCCAAAAAGAAAGAAGTAAGAGTTTCACATACCTCTTAGACGAACTAATCAACTCTATATTAGAGTACGTCTCGATTTAGAACTTCAACCTATAATAATGGTAATACGTTCGTCAATTCTATGATGGCTAGCATACTTTATATCGAATAACGACTTCTTATTTTATAAAAATTGGCAAAGACTTCCCCTGTTTATACATGTTTCCACAACTTCCAAACGAGGCTAATAACATCAATAAACAAGCACCAATTAAGGGCACAACCAAGACAACAATAAAGGGAATTTACACACCCACTTCTCATGTAAATTTAGCCTCTTAATCCACCTTAAAACAGCCCACAAAACAGCCCATGTTCCAACAACAACGAGGGTAGAATGTGAAGCATTTCTATGCCTTTCCACACCCTTATTCCTTTAGGACTTACCTTAGAAATTACCACACTTAAACATGCATAATGGTGACTAAATTTTCAGAATTATAACACCACAAAACAACCCCTAAAACAGTCCATATACATCACAACATGTCCAACAATTTCATGCAAGTTCTTGGCTACAACATGTCATAATTCCATAACTCTTATCTTAATTCCTATAATCCAATTTCGAATTTTAATACTTCCATATAACTAATTCCAACTAAATCTCCATGTTTCCTTTCAATTTCATCATGCAATTAGTGATAATAATAACAACAATCACCAACGAATCCAACAACACTAAAATCTGTCCCAAATTGGCAACTAGCCCAAAATGGTCACATGCAATGCTTAAATTCCAATTCTTCCTTAACACAAATTCATTACCTTAATTCTAACAACATGCATTCCAATTATATCATAGAAAGAAGAATTTTTATACCTCAAATTCGTCAAAACAGTCCGCAAATTTTCTGCCACTGTTTTGTCCGAAAATCCCCACTGTTTTGTAATTTTCTCCTCCTTCTTGTTCACTTCTTCAACCCCAATTGACATGCAAGTGTTCTACAATGTTAAGCCATCATCCCTACACGTTTTTCTTCCAAAATTTCATCCCAAAAATCACAATTTTCTGGGCAGATTTTCGGCCAAACAGTGGCTGTTTTGCCACTGTTTTCGCCACGGTTTTTGGTGTTGTTTTGCTTCTAATTTTTGGTGAAAAATATAGTCTAGGAAGAGAAGATAACAACCTAAATTTTGGTTATGGGTGGAGGGTGATTTTCGGATTTGTTTGGAGGAGAGAATGAGAGGAGAGTTTGGTTTTTGTTTAAGTGTAGGAAGAAGATGAAGAGGTAATGTAGGTTTATTAAAAAAAAAATCTGATTTCTTTTTTACACTTTGGCCCCCAAGTTCTTCAATTAATAAATCTCAAACCCACTTCTTTTAATTCCCGAGAATTTCATAAGCCTCGTATCCTCAATGTCATAATTTTATAATACAATACTATTCCATAACGGGAATATACAATTATTGCTATAAGTATCCAACGTCACCCTTATTGTGACCAACATCTTTTCGGAATCACATCCTCTTGTATACTAATTTCCGGATTAGCATATATAAATATACTGTATATCCAAGATTCGAATCTTACCTCCTTAATTACGCCCTCTAATTATAGTCTTAAAATTACGAGGTGTAACATAAATATTCGATTGAGAATCGAGATATTTAATTTATAATAATTATGGAATATTTCTATTTGATAGAAATTATTTAATTAAGTCGAATTGGATTTCAGATATAATTAAATGAGTTGAATATACTATATGGGTACTCGAACAAATGCAGGAAAACAATTGCGCTAGAAATTACTGGCCCAAAATTGGGACACTCGCCGTCCATTAGGACGTGTGAAGTGGACCAGCTGGGCTGGTCCACTTAACATTAATATGGACCAGGTTTTCATGTTTTGAATCTGCTTAGGTTTTACACTGACTCATATATATACAACACATACCCATAATTATGAAGTTACAGAAAATTACTTCTCAATTTCTGAAGCAGGATTTTCTAGCTTTCTTGCAAAGGAAATACACTGGAGTTGAAACTTGCAGTCGAGGATTCAATTCGCGTGGATACCTTAATATTGAATCCGGCGCTTAAAAACCTGTAATTTTCTTCTATTGTGTTTTGAACACGTTATATGATTATCGTATAAGTTATACCAAAATCGTTATTGGGTAAGTAAAATTTTTAAACTTCCGCTATGCTTACGAACCCGACAAATTTCTACACCACATACTCCTATTCTATGGTGAAATTTAACATTCCACCTTCTCACTCATTTTTCAAATTGGCAAGTTACGCTAAGCAGTGGTTTGGCCATGCAATTTGAAATTATAATTTTCATATTTTTAATTTTAACTTTGAATTCATTTCATGATTTTAAATTTCAATTTTTCTAAAAAATAGAATTTGAAATTTCAAATCATGAATTTAATTTTTTTTAAATGTAAAACTTGACCCAAATATTTATATTTAATAAAAAAAGACTCATCATTTTAAAATTTGCAAAAAAAAAAAGATTGATACTCAACATAAAAAAATTGTTCACACTATGTGGAAGTATTATATCAAAAAATTAGCTAGTTGCTACTATTGTTTTTTTAAACAATGAATCTTTATTGAATTACGTGCATATAAAATTTTGTAATAATATATAATTGGAAATATTTATTTATTAGACGAACGTGGAGATATGTGATTTAGCAATGCGGCGTCTTAGGATACTCTAATACCTTGTTAATGAACTATAATTTGCTCATTTGGTAAGATTGTATAATAGTTGGAGATGTTTTAATAGTTTTTACAAATTATGAATTTTTATATTTATGAAAAATATACTACAATATAAAAAAATTAAGTTGCATATCCAAATAAAATTTCAATTTCGAATCAACATAATTTAAAATCTTATCCAAACAGACCCTAAATTTGTTGTCAATGATTAAAGGAGACCCTGTCAATTGTCATTATAAATGATCGTGGACATTTTGCTACAAAATCAAACATAAGGAACCAAATAGATGTGGACAAAAAGAAAATATTACGGCAATGGAATGATTTTTCAAATTTTATAAGGACGCGTTTGGCAATGTTCTACAAGTCATCAAAAGTGGACGGGTAGAAAACGTCGTGTGAAATCTGGTCAGTTGTCTAATTAAGTTGAAAAGTAAGCTGAAATAGTTCCTCACAACATTATTCTGAAAACTCTAATAATGTATAGTTTATGGCATTTAAATGACCGATTAACGCAGAAAAAACACTACTGCTAAAGGAAGCAATATTCTCATTCTCATGCATTTTATGATTTGTATGTTCAAACTTATCCATCAAAATTAAAATAATTTTATGATAATGCTCAAGATTGAGTTAGTTACCAAAGCAATAGTTTGTAAACACGTTAGTAGCTTATCCAAGTTCCATTATTTTCTTTTATTTAATTTGTTGTTCTGTTGGAACATAAGCAACACTCAAATGGTAAATAAAATCAATTATTTTCTTTTAAAAATTTATGTTTGGTAAAGTCAATAATATTCAAACATTTGTGAGTGTTTTTTTAGTGGAGAGGAGTGTTTAGGTTAAAAACTACTTCAACTTTTTACGAAAAAATAAAGTTGACCGTACAATTGACCAAACACCATATTTTGAAAAATATCACTTTTGCAAAAACGTACTGCACGAACAAACGTCTTATAAGCTCGTTTAATTTGTTTAACCAACAAATCAATTGAACAATTAGTATATATTGTCCAAAATTAGTAAAGTATGCTGGTCCAGGTTGGCCTACCGTTTGTCATCAGTAGTAGTAGTTTTTATTGTTGACCACGTTCTCTAGTGACTTAGAAAGAAAAAAGAGAGGGCGGTGACACAAGTCACATCACACATATATATTATATACTACATAATTCATTTAATATAATTGTAAGTTAAACATATCTTATCGATAAATCTTCAAAATTATTAAAGTTTCTTCGTCATATTGGATAATTTTTTTTAAAAAAATTATTTATAAAAAAGCAAGTTTGGTAGGAAAATTAGCAAATATCAAAGGGACGCAAGTAATTCGATATTTCTGTTTACAACCGGGCGGAGATTCATAAATAAATTTGATGACTAGTGTTTAAATTTCCCCCCTCAAATTTTGACTATGATGGGGACCCAACCGTACCGAAGAAGGGGAAGGGGCAGTGAGAAACTTGAGCTCTTTACCGTGTTGTCGGAGGAAACAAATTTAATGATGTCAGAATAATGTGAATCTGTGACTTATTTTTCAGTATAAAAATAGGCAAAGAAGAATAATCACCCAAATCAAATCTTATCCCATCATACTATTTATTTTCTCTGTTTTTGACTAAAAAATGTGGCTCTCTGACTTGTGACGTTTCACTAATTATTTCTAGATAGCAGCCCTCGACAATTGTTTCTCCATCACTCTTTATTTTAATTAACCATTATTCACCACATGCAACTCGCCGTTACAGCGAACTTCATTTTCTTTGGTTGTTTCTAATTACTCTCTGTTCTGTGAGAAAAGAAGATTATTCTTAAACCACATGTTCCCCGTCAATGCTAATGCTAACTCAGACGTTCAAAATTTTAACTTCCGGTTCCGATGAACGAATAATCATTGAGTCCAATAGTTTTAATTTCATTGACAGTATCAAATTAGGACAATTATATTGAGACGAAGAGAGAACGTGTTCTGTCTCAACTCTTATTAATTACGTATTTGATTTACAATTAAGTCTGTTGTTTCCTTTTAAGTATACTTTAATAAATTATAGTAATAAAATATCATCGAAAATCTATCCGAAACCACCTCTCTATCTGCCAATGTTGGTTAAAGTTTAACTACATTATATCATATCAATAACCCACATGAGATTACACCAGGTATGTTGTTGTAATAATTTAATAAAACATCTTCAAACTCAAGTAAAAACTGTCTAAGCTTTCTATCAAAATTCTAAATAAAAATACTTTATCCATTCTTATTTAGTCCACGGCATGGAGGATGTTTGGTGGCATTTATGTGGCTACAGCTTTTTTCGGCAAAAAAAGGGAAAGCACAGAGTTAACGTCACGATTTAATTTATGGCCATCCCTTGCGCAATCACAGCTTCTACATCAAAGTACATGGGTACCCACTTTGTTATATGATTCAGAAGTTTCTTAAAAAATAGCTATATCTCAACTTCTGAAGTCACTTTAATTTGAATACAATAAGATTTCAAGCTACCTTGGAAATGAAGACTTTGAGACCTGGGGAGAGTAACGAGTAGAGAGGCAAAAAAGAACCGGTGCACTAAGCTTCCGCAATGTGCGGGTCCGGAGAAGGGCCTGACCACAAGGATTTATTTTAAGCAACCTTACCCTGCATTTCTGCAAAAGGTTGTTTCCACAGCTTGAACCCGTGAGCTCCTGGTCACATGGCAACAACTTTACCAGTTACGCTAAGGCACCCTGAAGTGTAAAGAGTAGAGGATACAGATAAAATAAAGATCCTTTTTTGGGGTAAGAGGAAGAGAATACGGGAAAATCAAAACTTATATCTCTAATAACAATCAATAAAATCTTATAGAAGCAATTTTCTTCCCACTACCAATGACCGGATAAGAATCAAATCACAAAACTTACAGACTATGTACAAAGGACAATAAGAAAGCAGATTGAAACCAACAGATGAAGATAAAAATGTCCACCCGGAATATAGAAATCATGCCTGAACATGTTGCGTATTATTTCTATTACATCTAAGCTTACAACAATAAAACAAACGTGCGAAAGATATCTGTGCACCTCAAGTATCTTAGCACTTCTATTGCTCCTTAAGAATGGCACCACTCTTCTAACGTAGGAGTAGCCACACCCACATTTTTCATGTCAAATATGTTCGCTGAAACAAAAATATTATCAGCACACCTATAAGTAGCTAGAGATGGATTATAAATGATATGAACATCTACTTTTGCCTTAAGTGGAACCAGGCTATAGATGACACATTAGCATTTAAAGAAAACCACGATCACTGATTCACATGAGGTTGAGTTTAAAGTTTTAGTTTCACTTGGGTCAAAGCAGGATTTTCATTCAAGATAGGATTTGCTAAGACGAGAAAAGAAAAGCAACAGTACACAGCCGCCAATTAAAGTGAGAGGCTGGATCGCCACTCTCAAACTAGGAAGAGACCGATAGTTCTGATACTATAATATAAATGGAAACTTAGTGCATAAAAAAACCCGCAAGGAACAAAATCCTTAGGAAGAACTACATAAGCTTGAATCCTTTGAGAGGAACAATTAGGCAACTTCAAAACTAACAGAATCAGTGAAACTTAGTTTATGTCTTGAAATCTTTCTGTTGTCTACCTCCAACCTAGTCCACAAATAAGAAAATGTGAAAATAAAGTCACAAGTTGAAACTGACTATTATTAGAGTTGGATCTGGTTTACAAATAGAGAAATATGTCCAATCACCAACGGCATACTAAAACTGTTTCTTAGTTCGAACGCTTTGTTATTGTTCCATGATTGAGATGGTTTGAAGGACCGGTACCATGTCTAACTTCTCTATGATTTGTGGAAGCAGCCACCAAGGGCAAATTCGAATGACAAACAGTGGAAAGTAGCTCATGTGTTTACTGAATTTCATAGTGCAAAACATGAACATGGTTGAAAGAAATTGTTTGATGTACTTCATATTTTTTCTGTATTTCCTACTATTTAAGTGCAAATAAACTTCAGAAGCTTCATCAAATAAAATAAACTTAAGAAGAAAAGATTTATCATTTATGTGGTTCAGCACTTTTTCCTAATCCAAGCCACAAAGAGAATAGTTTTATTGCTAGAGAATAAGAAGACTGTGATTGGATGAGTGATACAAATGAATAGAAGAGCTCTTCTTTTGCCTAAACCATGTTGCTCTTCTCTTCATTTTGCATCACTCATCAATAATGGTCTTCTTCTTCTTTAGCAATAAAACTATTCTTTATGTACCCACGTTGCGTTGTGGAATTTCACTGGGTATGTTGTTGTTGTTGTTGTTTCTGTGGCCCTAAATTAGGCAAAAATTGCCGAACCACATAAATCTTGTCTTGTGAAATTTATTGATTTTTTCTCTTAGTTATTTACCCCTTCTATCAGTCTAACACACTTCCCATCAACCACCAAAACTCAATGGCTATAAGTCCATATTTAAACCATCCTCACCATCTACACAGTAAACATAAAAGCATGTATCGCAGATGAGGAGGCACATTGACCTCTATGGTATGAACTTATTATCCAGCTAAGTATTGTTAATTGTAATTTGTAACCTTTTAAAATAAGATATTCTATGGTGGTTAGACCGACTATGTTGTATGGGGCGGAGTGTTAGACGGTCAAGACTTCGCACACCCAAAAGATGAAAGTTGCGGAGATGAGGATGCTGAGATGGATGTGTGGGCATACAAGGAAGGATAGAATTAGAAACGATCATATCCGGGACAAAGTGGGAGTGGCCTCGGTGGAGGATAAGATGCGGGAAGCGAGGTTGAGATAGTTCGGGCACGTGCAGAGAAAAGACACAAATGTCCCAGTGCGGAGGTCTGAGAGGTTGGCTATGGACGGGTTTAAGAGGGGTAGAGGTAGGCCGAAGAAGTATTGGGGAGAGGTGATTAGACGGGATATGATGCAGGTGCAACTTACTGAGAACATGACCTTATATAGGGGGTTATGGAGGACACGGATTAGAGCAGAAGGATAGAAGGTAGTCTAGCGTAGTCCTACTTACGCTTACAAACTGGTAGTTGTAGTGTTAGTATTATAGGCCCGCTTAGTCTATCATACTAGTAGGCGCAATATTGTTTTATAGTCCCCTGTTGTTTGATTTATGCTGCTATGTGTTCTCTAGTGTACTTTGTTCAACTTATTTACATGCGTTAGTTACTGCTTCTTTTTTCAGAATGCGCTATCATGACTTAATCGCTTTTGATACCAGCATTTTCATACTGCTTTAAATTTCTTGTCCGTGTCACTTGCTTTGCTTTTGCTTGTGCTTATGCTTTGTCTTGAGCCGAAGGTGTCTCGGAAATAGCCGTTCTACCTATCAAGGTAAAGGTAATGTCTGCGTACACTCTACCCTC
Source organism: Anisodus acutangulus (assembly GCA_029783415.1). Taxonomy (NCBI): domain Eukaryota; kingdom Viridiplantae; phylum Streptophyta; class Magnoliopsida; order Solanales; family Solanaceae; genus Anisodus; species Anisodus acutangulus. Next base: position 2,712,384 of record CM056497.1, read on the forward strand.
CCCAGACTCCACATTGTGGGATTTCACTGGGTATGTTGTTGTATGAAGTTATTATACTAATCAAGTCAGCTAGTACCTAGATTAAAGGGTATAATAGCCATAAGCTATTGAAAAAAGTTCAATACGTAAACAAGCACTAAATAAACTGCATTGTGGAATCTGTCGCCCTTGGCAAGGTGTTGGGAATACATACCAATGTGTACATCAGGAGTAGCAGCAGCTGTGGCATCTATAATGACTGTCACATGTTGATAGTCCAATGCTACAGCATCAAAGACAGTCTGTCGTATGCAATTTGGAGTTTGAACACCTAAACAAAAAATATATCAGACATTTGACAAGTACAAACACATCAGTTAACCAAATCCTAAAGTCTACAATCTGGAGAAAAACTTGGTTATAAGTATCCAATTACCAATTATGACCAAATTGGTAAAGCCAATGCCCTGAAGATATGAATGAAGGTTCGTGTTAAAAAATGCACTGAAGCGGGTTTTCACCAATTTGTAATCACCTTCCTGTATAACAAGCCCATCAACAAGTTCTGCACCTATACCACCCTTTGATGTCGGTTTTGGTTTCCCATCACCATACAAATGCCTACGAAACAATTCAACGTCTCTCCCTAAAGGATCATGCTCGCGGACAACCTACCACAAATTTCCCCATGGGATTTATTGTTCAGAAATGAGTTTAACTTCCTTTACACAATTAGCTATATACTGACGATGAGGTCACTAAAAGATAAATACATGTAACCATACATAAAAAGTAGGATTATTAACCTAGAAAATCAGGCAACTTAGCTTATATATCAGGTTAAAATCCATTACAACAACAACTACTACTACACCTCAGTTCCAAACCAATTGGGGTTGGCTATATGAATTCTCACTGCTTCATTTAAGCTCAACTAAGGTTAAAATCACTTATAGCGTAAAATTTCTTACCATCCATAAAAAGTAGGATTATTAACCTAGAAAATCAGGCAACTTAGCTTATGTATGAGGTTTAAATCCATTACACCACCAAAAATAACAACTACACCTCAGTCCCAAACCAGTTGGAGTCGGCTATATAAATCCTCATTGCTTCATTTAAGCTCAACTCAAGTTAAAATCCATTAATAGTGTAAAATTTCTTTAATAGGTAAATTATTAACCTAGACAATCAGACAGCTTAACTGATATATAATGAGAAAACCCATTACCACTACAACTACAACTACACCTCAGTACCAAACCAGTTGGGGTCGGCTATATGAATCCATATTGCTTCATTTAAGCTCAACTCAAGTTAAAATCCATTAATAGTATAAAAATTCTTTACGCTATCAGTTCATATAAGTTAAATCCATCATGAATCACTATTAATCCAAGAAAGATTTTAACTTTGCAATTAAAAAAGACTGTGACAAAGTAAAGAAATACCCAAATAATGGGGATGCCACGGTTTCTTGCAACCTCAACAGTCTTGATAACATTTGGAACAATAGCTTCACCTCCTTTAACTAGCATAGGACCACCTGGTACTATAAAATCTTTCTGAAATTTAAGTTCAAACATACAGATTATCAAGTAATTTCAAGAAATGATTGCTACTATTATGCAGAATCAGAAGAAAGTTAAAAACATACCTGCATGTCTATGACAATAAGAGCTGTTTTGCTCCATTTACCACCATTTTCTAAGGCCATTTGCTAATTACAAACTTTGGAGACAGATGAGAGTAAGAAGTATTGGTTTGGTCGGTCTCGAGTTTATCTACCTACTTTCAACTTTCAACTTTCAACTAATCAATATTTTGTTAATATTTCAAGCTTTGACCATATTTATTGGATGGGCCAGCCTAACTTTTTTTCTGAAATCAATTGGGCCTTGACGTAGGCCTGGTGCCAGAACTCGTAACTTTTCTATGTTGGGCTGTTGCTTTAACTGGTATAGGGGATGTTTAAGCAGCCCATCG
>CM056497.1:2714499-2737013 GCA_029783415.1 Anisodus acutangulus
AAAGCCCACCACAAGATAATCTTAATTTTCCCTTCCTTCTTTTTATAAATTTCAATCCGTGTATAATATATACACACTGATTATAAGGTAGAAATGTACCAACAAACCTCTACTAAATTCTTGCATTTAAATCTTCTCTTTTGTTGCTGCACTTCACGAATGTGCCCTATGCTATTGAAAGCCCAGCTCATCCTCATCCATCCTAGTTAGCAATTTCAGTTCAGTATCAAGATCACTATCATCAGTATTGATCTCATAAAAAAAAATCTTTTAGACTTCTTATTCAAAAACTATTCCAGGAATATCATAATGAAAAGAACATAGGAATTTGTCGATAGGTATTTGATTAAATATGATGGTCAAAATATTAATAATTAATAAATAATAATAAAAAATGAATAAAAAAATTCATTTTAGTACTAAAAAGCAGGAATTTTGATCAGTCAAATAATGATATTTCTATACATATGAAATATTCGGTCTAATCAATTTGTCTATTTAAAATTATATAGGTGGAATAATCTGGAAATTGCGATGTTATTCTAGAATGAATACTCTCTTGCTATTGATTCTAAATCAATATGCTGGTAGGGATCTAGTAGCTCAGTTGGTTGGCTACCTAAACTTTCACTTTATTTAAGAGTATTTGAATACTCACGTTGTAATCCCCTCCCCCATTTCGCCTTCCCCTAATGTAATAAAAAAGTAATTAAAAAAATCAATGTGCTAGTATTTTGAATTAACCTAATATCCTAGTTTTTAGGGCCAACTTTTTTTTATTAATCAACTCAAACAAGAAAAATAGCCCATATAATTTAAACTGGATATATTTTAGAACCGGTGAGAGATAAGCGGACGAATTTCAATCGTAAAAAATCTTATTATTAAAACCTTAAGTCAATTAGCTACAAGTTTTGACCAGGACTGAAAATCTGAAAACCAGATGTATAAAATTAAGGCATAAGGATATAAATGATCGTCCGGGTGAAATTATTGACACTCGGCGGCCCAAAAATCTTAAAGGGCATTTTCTAACCTTTTCAAAATAATTTCATTTTCTGGCCATTTTCAACTAATTTCAGCATATGTATATAAATCGTATCATTGTTGTATATGTATCCCTACTGTATACGTATAAAAAATGTATCATATATATTTTTTAAATGAATTATTATTTTATAGAATATGTATCATTATTGTATATGTACAGAAATAATATATCACACGTATAGAAACTGTATCATTATCGTACATAATATGTATTCCTAAGATATATGTATAAAAATATATATCATTTATTGTATAATTTGTGTATAATGAATGTATAATCAACGTATTTTTTTGTTTAATAAATATAATAATCAATGATGCATATTTTGGGATATTTTTTGAAGGCTCAATTAAGGGAAAATGCCTAGAATACACTCCAACCTTTGTCCGAATTTGTTGTAACACGCCTAACCTTTACGGCGGTCCTATTACCCCCTGGATATATTTTTAAGAAATTTCTTTGGCATTTATCAAGTGATCTGAAAAATAATTCAAACACGTGCTGAGCAAAAGACTAAAAAACAAAGAAGTCCGGTTTCACTCTTCAAACAAGACAAAAAATTAGAATTCTCTCCTACACTTTTAATTCTTTTCATGGACAAAGCAATTAATTCTCTTGAAATTTGATCTTGTGAATCACTATATTCTTTCATGATCGAGTCTTGGCTTGTGTCGTGTTGGATTTTGGTTCGAATTTTTCAAAAGAAATGACAAAGAAATGCTTTAAAAATATACTTAGGGAGGTAATAGGACCACCATAAAGGTTATGTGTGTTGCAACAAATTTGGGCAAAGATTGAGGTATGTTTTAGACATTTCCCTCTCAATTAATGTATACTTACTAATTATACACATATTATACATGTTTTGAGATATCTTTTGAAGGCTCAATATAAATTTTTTCATTGATCTTTAATGGCGATTAAAGTCACCACAAATAGTCGTGTTCTTTTGTGGTGAACCTTTTAATTTAGTGACGACTTTTCGATTTTTATAAATAGGCGTCTGACAATACTTTGGTCGGAACTACCAATTCGAGGTATTAAATTTAAAATGAGGCCTTTTTAAGCATATTTTTTTACTGGTGGCCTGTCGATGTTTGCAAATCATGAGCAAAAATATTTAATAATCAAACCATATTTTATTGAATGGAAGATTATGGAAGTCAGCCGCCCAGCCACTACCAAAGAAAAGCTTTTGGGGAATTGTTAGAGGAAGACACGTACACACAGAAAGAAAGTATATTTAACACTTACTTTGTGAAATCAAAATCGGTAACGGCAGTAGCCACTTGCCACACCAAGCTGTCACTCTCTGGCTTTGAAAAAACTAATTAACTGTATATTCTAGCATGATGGTACTCTCTTCTTCTTTTTGATATTTTAGCATGATCATGAATTGATGATTGTTTTGACCTGTGTTTAGCCACATTTATATATACTTGCATATTTATTTATTATCTTATTTTTTATATTTGTTTTGAGATTCGACTAATTCATATTTATACTAGAAAGTCTCACTTCCATAATAAATTGTTTCCTACTAAAAAGAACTCTATTTCTGAGGTCTGAACTTGATACCTTTAATAATAATAATTAAAAAAAAGAGGTATTATCCACTACACTAGGATGTTTGATGGTTTGTTTGTTTGACATTGGACAATATATTATGAACAATAGTACAATACCAATAGACCCGTCATTTTTTGAAGCCCTCTTCCTTTGTTTAATCAATTTCTCTTTTTGCTAGTGGAAAATGATCGTGGAATGACCTATGCGTATCCCACAATAGTAGATCCCTCCCCTTTTGTACGACATACCATATTAGTTAAGTGTCTATGCATATTTTTCTATAAAAAAAAAGTTTAGAAAAATGTTTTTTTTTTCACGAGAATTATTACGTGATATATCATCGATGAATTGCGAAAATTCAACTTCTCCCTAATAATACGAATGGGTTGGGAACAAGAAGTACTTGATCACTTAGTCTAAGGGACACTGTTTCTTGATTTGATTAGTACATTTTAGAGAAAAGTCGTACAATATGTGGGTTACAACAATTGCAGGAAACGCAAAGTAAGTAAATATTATAAATAGCCAGAAAGGATAAACTACTAACGATTACAACAAATTGGAAATAAGAACGATTACAACCACTTTGAAACTTCGCTGAGTCGAGTGATGACACTCTGTTTTTAAGACAAGATTGTCCCGTATATATCCTCTTATGGGTAATAGTCTCCCAAGATAAAACAACAACTTAACAAATGAGCAAAGGAAACTCAGGTGTAGCAACTTAACAAATGAGCAAAGGAAACTCAAGTGTTACTCTTGAAGAACTTTGAGTAATGAAATGATGTTAGAGAGGAAGAAGAAGATTTTTGAAAATTTCTAAGTTTTTTTTTTTAAAATTGAGCCAAAAACCTCAATTTATAGTGTAAGGAGGATGACCTCTCAACTATCCAACTAATGGCTTTCAATAGCCATGTAATGACACTTATTGAGGGGTTACAATCAGTCCATAAATAATATCAGAAGAAGCCTCCAGCCCAGCCCGACCCGGGCGGGTGGGTGGCGGTGTCGGGTGTGGGGGCCTAGTCTTGAACCTAAGCACACCTAGGACCTCCCTCCTTCAAACACATGGGTTACCCCTTGGGGTCCCAAACCTTTGTCCACTTTTGATGCTTATAAAATGAACAATTCTTCATTTCCCCACCGATGAGGGAGATTTGTTCCACACCATATTTTTCTTGCCTCAAACATCTTACTTTGTGGACCAATATCTCTTTCATTTCTTAACGAAATTTGACGATCCTTGGCCCTACAGTCATCTACTTACATAGTAGATTATTCACGTGTGAAGAACCAAAGTCTTCAACATGCGAAACCCTAGTGTTTAAGTCATTAAAGATAGGTGGACGCAATCCCCATCAAAGGCAAATTTCCAACACAATATTCTTAATTTGGTTACTTAAAAGATAGAACAAATAGCTCGGTAATTTTCAGATAATTATATAATTATGGATTTTCTGCACCAAAGTTATAAGTACAACTTTATTTTCTCACTTAAAATCACAACACTCATGTGGTTGATCAAATGGTCCCAATAGCCGGAAATGTAACTTACGGTGGACTTCTTTTATTTGTTTCACCTTTTTCAATTTTTGAAAAATAACCATTTAAAAAACAAATGGAGATTTACCAATAAGCTCTTGATTAGATAATCCTTTTTTATATATTTCATCATGATAGATTTTAGTATCAAGAAAATAATCTTTACTTTATTTTCACAATTTACATATGAGTTATTGATGCAAAGCAAAATAATGAGACGTACGTGAATTTGTTATAAGAACATTTGTGAAATAATCAAGTTAAACTCATTAACCTAATTGACTTTCAAACAAGAGCATTTTCCTTGAAGGAGGAGTATCCAATTATCATCCACTGTTTAATAATGGAAAGCCTTAAGTACTTGGCTTCTATTTAACTCAAAATATCAAACAGAGAAGTCAACTCTAAACAATTCAATGAGTTACCAGTCTCCTATAGTAACTTCACAGCCTTCCTTCTTCTTTTTTACCCAAATCATAAATGTATATATATGGCAATTACCACATTTCTGTAGGTTAACTTAGAAGCTATTTCGAAATTCAATGACTATTATCAGTTTCAATTCATTCATATTCAAACACATAATTATTTACTTATAAAATTAACTTCATCACCTTGTAAAAACATATTTGAAACTATATAAATTGGATATCGGTACCTAATGAATTCAAATTACATATACAACACTAGTAAGCTAGCTTATAACACGTTTATGATTATTCCATGAAATAAAATGGTCATTTATTGGCAATATAGGACCATGCCACAATATTAGTGAATATTATTTAAATATTCATCATATCTCATGTACTTATTAATGATGTATAAGTATGGTAGAAATATGATCCCTATTGTATTAGGATTCCACATTGTACACACTATATATATTTGTATTAATGAGAAAGACTCCTCAAGGGAGATTAATACAATATTACATGGTATCATAAGCCAACAATCCTTCCCAACACAAAACCTAATTTCGGTCGTCTTTTCCTCCCTTTTTTCGGCGCCGAACCGACTGTATACCTTCAATCAACGCTGATATACAGCTGCCCAACCCTCCAATTCTGCAAACAGCCCCGTATACCACTGGTATAATGCTGATATACAACCCTCATTCCTTCTCTAGCTCTCCAACATGTCGTATACCCCTCGTATACAGCCTATACACACCGATATACACTATCTATATAGTTGTTATACCCTACCTGCCTCTATATACAACCTCTGTATGTCGTTATACACCTCGTATATGACTATTTCTGCCTCATATACGCTCCATATACGTCCCAAACCCCACCCCCTTATTTTTTCTCTCTCCTACCCAATCTCCGGCAGCCACCATGGCCGTGAACAACCACAAATATGGTTGTGGACAGAGGCGCGGGGGTGGCAGCAGGATCAAGCTGGGAACTGGGCTACCAGCTTGGGTCCAGCAGCCTCCACACACAACCTAGAGGCTGCAACCCAATTTCCAAAAGCAGGCCAGCTCGCCCCAGACCAGCTGAAGGGCCACAGCCATCCGACCCACCTTCATGCAGCCCCACAGTGACTAAGCAGTCTGAGTACCCATCCGATGGCCCACTGCAGTCAGGTCTAATTTCCTGGGGCCCACTTCTCTACTCCTGATATTTCCTAATCTAATTTGGGTCAGGCTTTCGGCACATTGACTCCTCGGAAGCCCGATAATGCATGGTATATGGATACGGGTGTCACGTCTCACCTCACCAACAATTCTAGTAATCTTCCTCAAATGCGAAATTTAAATACTCTACAATCTATTCTGGTTGGAAACGGTTATCGCATTCCAATTCAAGATTTTGACCACACTCTAACCCCACCACCGCATCCCCACTTCTCCCTAAATAATGTTCTATATGCCCCACATATTATCAAGAACCTAATATCCGTTAGAAAATTTGCCACATATATGTATGTATAAATTAATTTTGACATGTTTGGGTTTTCTATAACGGACATCCGTACCGAAAAACTCCTTACAAGATGCAATAGTGAGGGAGACCTTTATCCTTTCCTAACCACGTCCGCTGCCAGTGTCACCCTTCCCACATATCTAACTGCCCAAGTCTCTCCTCTCACCGCTTTAGCAACAATCTCTCCGTCTGACACAATAGACTTGGACACCCAGGAACTCATGTTTTTTAATTTTCTTCAGAACAATAATTTAATTATTTGTTCTATTGGAAACTTGCCCAACATTGTTTTTCTTGCCCTTTAGGCAAACACGTTCGCCTCCCTTTTCAGTCTTTTTTATGTGTTACGTTTTCCCCGTTTGATATTGTTCATGCAGATTTATGAACATCTCATGTTATTAGTTCCCTATGTCATAAATTTTATCTTCTGTTATTATATGAATTTTCTCACTTTATCTAGATTTACCCTCTAAAATTCAAGTCTGGAATTTTTACCAAATTTCTTGAGTTTCGTAACTTTATCAAAACAATTTGAAAAATCCATTAAATCATTCCAATGTAACAACGATCATGAGTTTAATAATTTCGTGTTTCATAATTTTTGCACCAAGAATGGCATGGTCTTCCGTTTCTCGTGTCCTCATACCTCACCCCCAAATGGAAAAGCCGAACAAATCATTTGTACTATCAACAACATGGTTCGTACCATTCTTTTTCATGCCTCTCTCCCCCCCGTCATTCTGGGTATATGCAGTCAAAATGGTAGCATATATCCTTAATATTTTACCTACCAATACTCTTCACAACAAAACCCCCACTAAAATTCTCTACCGTCGGATCCCATCCTATGACCACCCTTAGAATTTTTTGTTGTATGTGCTACCCAAATCTTGCCTCCACTGCTCTCCATAAATTAGCACCTCTCACCGCTCCATGTGTCTTAGTAGCTTTTTCGTCAAATCATAGGGGCTATTTGTGATATGACTTGTCTACTCGTAAAATCCACGCCTCTCGTCACGTCACTTTCGACGAGAGGATCTTCCCATTTTCGAATATCCAAAAATTCCAAAACACGGATTACACATTTCTCGATGAGTCAGACTTCTCCCTCATCGTCAGCTCTCTCATCTGATGTGACAGTACTATTCCATCACAGTCAATTACTATTGCTCCACCTCTCCCAGCTTCCGCCACTGTCAACCATGCACCGTCTCAACTACCATCGCCAACTACCGCCTCACCCACTTTCTGGCCAGATTTTCCAATGTTCGATCCAGTACAAACACCCACCATCTACCATCACAATATCGGCACTCAGTCAGACCCACACACCTCCAACCACTAAACCCACGATCTGACACAGACCATCTGTAACATCCCGTACTTTCGGATTACGGTTTGAATCGCTATGCGTGTGTAAATGAAACCGAGCGTTGGGAAAATTTTGGATCATATTTACGTATGCTAATAAAGAGTTTAGCATATAAAATGATTAAACCCCGAAATAATTTTGGAAGTAACAAGTGTGACGACGGGGATCGAAAATAAATTTGATGTGTGCATGAGGAGGTTATGGACTAGTGTCATATCACAAATTATGATATTTAGTATATGAAGATCCTATAAGTTATCAAGATTTAAGTGAATTGGGATCACATAATTAATTATGTGTGTGATTGATAAATCATACGGAGGCATGTCACTTAATTACATGTTAAGGGGTATGTGTCGACCATCAATGCTCTCCACCGCCAATAAATAGGCCGGTGGGAGACACTATTATGGGAATCAATTGGCTTTCATGATTATGGGGGATTATATTTATAATTTGTTTTTGAGGAATTCGTTGAAGACAAAGAATGATTCAGCAACGTGTAACTTCATTTTGGAGAACATTTCATTTAAGGAGCAGTTGGTTATGATAAAGAAATGAGACCAAAATGAGACCTCAACAATTATATCATTTAAAAACAATTCACATTAGTATTAGGAATTTGAGTAAGAAAAATCGTGCAAGTGCAGCAACAATATATTTCTTCCAGTTTAGCGAAACGAGGTATGTTAAGGCAAATTATTTCTTTCTTTTGGCATATCTACGTAATGAAATATAACTGTGATATTGATACATAATTTATTCTACTCCTGGTAGTTAAGAATATTCATGTTAGTGATTCCTATGTTAAAAACATATCTAAATATGTGTCTAAGCCCTTATTGAGGCATGTGGAAAAGGATGTTGATATTTATAGTGTCAGCTGAAGGTACATGTTAAATATTCAATGTTAACCAAAGGGAAAATGATATTATTGTTATCCGGTAAATTCAAAGAAGGTTTTATTATCATTCATGCATTTTTATTTGCATTGCATTCATATATTACCCTGGACCACTGGTCCTTGTGTTATGCACACTACTATATGGTAAATATTATATATATATGTACGGGGAATGGGAAAAGGAAATGGCGTTATATACGCACACCACCTGCAACTGGTACATACTATCACCAAAGAGCCCGAAGAGGCCAATAAAATGTGATGATGTGATGCCTTTGTGTGGCGATATAACCTGATGCCCACAGAGGCGGTTATGAGAGGATTCATGTGTGGACATTAGTATACTGCATTTGCATTATGCATACATTCATTAACCATTATATGGTATGACGCCCACAGAGGCTGTTATGGTAAGGAAAATGTCCGATGAGGCTGTTGTATATGGAAACTGTATTGTGCATAACATCTAGGCATATGTGTTAGGGCCCTCAGAGGCATTTACTATTGGTCGGTTGTTCCTGTTTCAGTTGTTGTTATATCTCTGTTATACTATTGTTTATGCCTGACATACTCAGTACATTAGTCGTACTGACGTCCCTTTTGTCGGGGGACGCTGTGTTTCATGCCCGTATGTTTAATTAAAGAAGGTGACGGTTCACGCTAGTAGGTTGCGAATCCAGCGGATTTTTGGAGCACTCCCCTTGTTCGCAATGTTGGTCTAATTTTGATACGATACATTTTTACTTGTATATAAGGGTATGGCGGGGCCCTGTCCCGACCTTTGATGTTGTTACTCATAGAGGCTTGTAGACAGGTGTCCTGTAGATAGTGGTCTTGTATGACCTTGTCGGCCTTGATATGGGTATTTGTATATATAAGATGGTTACCTGATTTTCATAATTTTCTTTCATTTAGTCCGTAATGAATTATGATTAGATGTTAAATATACGAATGACGGTACCCGACGGGTGAGATTCGGGTGCCCATCGCGGCCCTCCGATTTGGGTTGAAACACCATCGTCCCTACACCAACCCGTAACCCGTCACCAATAACTCCACCCGAAAACCCCAATCAGACATAAACATCAACCCACAGTCATACCATGACACCGATATCACACCTTGCCACCCTGCCGACCTGGACCCAGTCACCACCGTCACCAGCAAACAACAACCCGGCACCGACAAAGTCCACCCAAGAACTCGAGAATCAGGATTCCCATCTACTGCCCGTACCCGCGACTACAGTTGTACCAAACACCTTGGCTCAAACTACCCCTATACCCACCCTCCGTATAGAGACCTGTGCCCAACACGGGATTTTCAAACCCAAAGTTCACTTTAACCTATCCACACAAACCGTATCCCCGATTCCCAAAAATCTAAAATTAACCAAACTGGACCCTAATTGGAATGCGTCCATGCATGAGGAATTTAATGCTTTAACGAACCAGCACACTTGGGATTTGGTTCCTAGATCGGATGCGGTGAATGTGATCCGATGCATGTGGCTATTTCGTTACAAATTCAGAGACAGTGATGACATGGAGAAGTATAAGGCTAGACTTGTGGCTAATTGCACTAATCAGCAGGAGAGTATTGATTGTGGTGAGATGTTCAGTCCGGTTGTTAAATCGGTCACCATTCACACAATTTTGAGCGTTGTTATGGGTGAGTCTATCAGCTTGATGTAAAGAACGCCTTTTTACAGGGAGACTTGAAAGAAACTATTTACATGCACCAGCCGCCAGGGTTTGTGCATCCTCAAGCCCCTCATTATGTATGTCATCTTTGCAAGTCACTCTATAGTTTGAAACAACCCCAGAGCGTGGTATGAACGTTTTGCCAAGTACATTATGCAGATTGGGTTTGTATGCAGCAAGTGTGATAATTCTCTCTTTATTTTGCATCGAGGTAGTAACATTGCTTATTTATTGCTTTATGTGGATGATATTGTTCTCACTGTCTCATATGATGTATTGAAAATGAGATTATTGCATTGTTTAAGACCGAATTTGCTATGACTGACTTGGGGAAGTTGAGTTACTTCTTGGGGATACCCGTGACTAGATCTGCAGATACTATGTTTTTGAGTCAGCGTAAGTATGCAGAGGAGATTGTGTACAGGGCTAAAATAGCAAACTGCAAGATCATGCACACTCCGGTTGATTCTAAATCAAAACTCAGTGTTGTTAATGGTGATCCAATCTCCAATCCTACTCTCTATAGGAGCCTTGAATGTGCGCTTCAGTATCTTACATTCATAAGGACTGATATTGCTTATGATGTTCAGCAGATGTGTTTGTTTATGCATGCCCCAAGGGAGCCTCATTTTACTGCTCTTAAGCGTATCATTTGATACATTAAGGGCATACTTGATTGTGGATGGCATCTATACCCCTCTGCACCGTCCAGGTTACTATCATATACAGATGCAGATTGGGTAGGTTGTCCGGACACGAGACGCTCCACCTATGGCTATTGTGTGTTCTTAGGGGATAATCTCATTCCATGGTCTACAAAAAGGCAGGCCACCCTGTCCCGTTCGAGTGCAGAAGCAGAGTATAGAGGTGTTGCAAATGTTGTTGCTGAGATCTGCTGGCTCCGAAACCTTCTTTTGGAGCTTCAATATCCCCTGTGTAAGGCGTCTTTGGTGTATTGCGATAACATATCTGCCATATATTTATCTCATAATCCGGTTCAACATCAGCGAACCAAGTACATAGAGATGGATATACATTTTGTTCGCGAGAAGGTTGCTATAGGATATGTTAAGGTATTGCATGTGTCATCTTTCTATCAGTATGAGGATATCTTCACTAAAGGACTACCTAGACATTTATTCCTCGACTTCAGATTCAGTCTAAGCGTTCGGCCTCCTCCCGCTTCGACTGAAGGGGTGTATTAGTGAATATTATTTAAATATTCACCATATCTCATGTACTTATTAGTGATGTATAAGTATGCTAGAAATATGATCCCTATTGTATTAAGATTCCACATTGTACACACTATATATATTTGTATTAATGAGAAACACTCCACAAGAGTGATTAATACAATCTTACGCACACAACTTCTATGCTTGTTTCCTACTTAGAAATGCAAAATATATAGCATCAGCAACAGTCAGCCCAAATTTGTATATGGAGAGTGACTGCTTCTGATGTTATATCATTCTTTCCATCATATCATCACTTCATCATAATCAAATAGCAGCAACATCAGTATTATCCAAGACTTGTTACATTATAAATATCCTCCTCCAAGAGCTGGGGCCCAGTAATCTCCAACAGTAGTGTCACTTCCAACATGTTGTGTACAAGATATAGGAACCAAACACAGCCCTCTACTCCTCAAATCCTTCACTCTATGTTGAGAATCCTGAATATATTTATTTCCAAATTATACAACTATACATACAAATGATGAGGAAGATCTGATATATAGTTGCCGGAAAAAGATAACAAAAAAAGAAGCTATTTGATCACAATGCTGACAATTACCAAGCAAAAACTTATAAGATGAAAGAAATTGAAATATTCAAAACATACGAGCTGGTATTTGAAAGGACTCAATTCAACATTTCAGTTGGTTTGATTCTTCAGCAGAATAATACTCCCTCGTTTTAGGTTTCCTTTTTAGTCCATTTCAAAAAATTATGACGTGTTTAATATCGCCAATTTCAAAAACTTTAAAGCACACACAATTATATGACATATATATTTACGATCATAAATTTCATACTTATTACTATTTTCTTTTTCCAAGTCAATGCCAAATTCAACCACATAAATTAAAACCAGGGAGCTAGTAAGTTTATTATGGGATCATGTCGTTCAAGATCAAGAGCTTCAATAATTATTTGAGCTAGTTCATAAAGTTGGCAACTTTTGCACCTTAGGACAGAACTTCTTTTTGAATAGGAAATTTTGATACTCTTCTGCTTTACTAATAATGCAGATTAAAGCCTCGATCTCAAAGCTTGCTTTTTGTTAGGGGTCCAATAAAGCAGCTAGCTAGCCATGGTCATCAAATTCTTTGTGGAGTAAATCAAACAACTATATTTTTCTTGAATTCATTGGAAGAAATTAATTTATTATTCATAATAAATATTAATCAATTAATCGAATATATGATTAGTCACATGCACGTGTATGATGATGTGAAAGGGAAGAGGAATATCGGTTGTTCATTGGAAAATGTGATGAAGAAAAGAGGTGCTCACAGATTGTTGCTGAGTGTGACCCATGCTTCCTGCTACATTGCCCATATATGGAGAGCTCAATGCCTGCATATGCACCAGATAAAATAAATTACAAAAGCTGCTGAAGAGAAAACTAATTACTCCCATCTTTTTATTATATACAACGGTATTTGACGAAATATAAAATTTAAAAGGTTAAAATAATTTTCTTCCACATTCCAGAAAACAGCAATAAAATTTGTAGTCTTCCAGGTCATGACACTTTTATGACTATAAGAGGTATTCACCTCGAGTAAATAGAACGTTAATTATAAAAATATAAGTATATTACTCTACTTTTTACAAACTAAAAAGAAAAATGTCATATAAAAAAATTAAAAAAATGAATTATAGGCGAACAATAAGTGGGGTGAAAACTATGAGATCTAAGGTTCAAATTTTAATGCAGGCAAAAATATTAATAGGTGATTTCTTTTCATTTGTTCAAACTGATATTTATATATATTCACCGTATATTCTATAATTAAAATTTTAATTACAGAATATTACAGAATATACGGTGAATATATATAAATATATTCACTACCACAAACCTTGGTTGACAGAGTGGCCCGGTATTTATGTTGGTGAAGCAAACAACTCGTGGAATTAGTCGAGATGTGCATAAGCTGACTCAGACACCATAATTATAAAAGAATGGTAATTTTGTAGCTAAGATATTTCCCTTTTTTTTCCTTTGACATTATTTAGAAATTAGGTTTGAGAAAATGGAAGAAAAGAGAAATTACCTGAATTTGAGCCTGAAGGAATCTGATGTAGCCAATGGCTTCTGACAAGACGGAGGCCGTGTCAGTCTGCAAAAGAGAAACATATATACCATGCCTATCAAATCTTCTTTTGTGCTGATCACTTTAAAGACAATCTAGCTTTCGTGGCTATATTTTAAAGCTAAAGTGAAAGGAAAAAACTGTATTTTTTTGTAATGTCCTTTTTATGAGTTTCATCATAAACTACTAAATTGACTCTACAATAGTATACTACTAGTATTAATTTCAGTCATAAATATTCCTTCCTGACCACTGCCACCAGCATGGAAGGCTAAGTAATAGAACTAAGGCCCGTAAAAATAGATACGAATTCAAGATTAAAATCTAATTGATCCAATTTTTAAGATTCTTAACAATAACTTTGTTATAGTTTTGTATTCTTGGTTTAAAATTTAGTATTTATCAAAATTTTAGGAATTTTCACGAATGTATTGAAAATATTGAGTTCAATTGAACTCGTAGTTATAGTTGCATCCCCTTCTGTTAACAAGATTAGTTTTAATTTACTTGAGTTAAAATTATATAAACCATTAATATAAAAAAATAAATCAGTGATATAATATCAGGTCATTCAAAAGATATCTACATGTAATTTTTTTTAAAATATGAAAATTTCCATCTTAAAAATAAGACAGATTACCTGCTTTGATTGGTGTAGGTTGACCTTATAGTATAATTTTTTTTACACTAACTATGTAAGTTAAACTCAATTTACTTTACCTTTCCAAATGGAGAAACAAGTTGGTGGAGTGCCGTTATCCTATCACCTAGCTTCTCTTTTCTCACCTGCAATTCCGAATATAAACAAACTAAATTAATGATGAGGACTTACTATTTTCATAATGCATAACTAATTTCAATGAATTGCTCTGGTGCAAAACTAAGAAAATAAAAATATATAATGAGTAATAGATAGTAGTAAGTTTTGAAGAGAATATTGCCTTGAGAGATAGTTGAGCTGAAGAATGCTGAACTCTAGCCTTCTTAGTTACCCCACCACTGCTTGTGCTGTTACACTTAATTTCATTGAGTAGAGATTAATAATGGTAAAAATAAATTTAACAGTAAACTAAAATTTAAAAGAAAAAATAAAACGAAACAGGTTAGGCAAAACATACTAAAAGGGTGTAGAACTTATTACACACAATAGGTATAGATATTTACAAGTAATTGTCTTGATAACTGACCTACTATCACGTGTTAAAATCACTGATTTTGTATAGTATAACTTAAATCCTAACAAAATAGTGATATACTTAGCTAGCAAAGTGAGTAAATACCAATGAATCTGACTTTTACTACTCTATGATTAAAATTCGTACTAGGTTAATCATGGAGTGCTTTGGCGTTTATTATCATAATCTTTTTGGAATGTGACTTTATTCAAGATCACGTGATGAGAAAAATCCACTTTTTTCACCTTTCTTTTTTTTAAAGTAAATTTTTTTCTTACCTCAGATGAATGGTCTGGATGTTTATGCTTAGCTTCCACTTTGTTACTGCTGGTAATTTTATTAGCAGCTGATGAGAAGTTGAAAATATTATGGTTTAAATTAGTGGTAACACAAGAACTAGCTGGAGATGAAGCTGCTGGCAAATCTTGGTAATTATTGTACAGTAATTGGCCCACTAATTCTGGTTTTACATCAACAACAGGAACCCTAAAACTTGAACATGGAATATTCTGGATGGAATTTAAATTTTGGTTTTCTTCCCAGTTCTCCAGCTTCTTATTATACTGTTGATGATCAAAATGACTCATGGCAGATTTTTCTTGATCACTAGACAATCCAGCCCTGCAATTTAATTAAAAAGAGCAGAAATAAGATGATAATGAAGAAGAAACTTAAGATTACACATAGTAATCCATATAAACTCCAATTAATAGGAAAGAAAATTATAGGAGCCAGCTAAGTTTGTGATGATATTCACTTTTTTATACTAGATAGTTTTGAATTTTATGGGTAAATAACCATTTTAGTTGTTGTGGTCAAACTCTATTATGAATTTCTTACCACATTCTAGATAGCCGGATCTTTTTAATATCTCTTCCATCTTTGAGCTCCGGTTAATCGGTTATGAAGGACAGAGAAGAAGGCATTTAGCAACAATTGATTTTATTATACAGACAACTTAATTATGATGTTCATATCGATTTATAGGACCGTAAAACTCAAATCTCATAGGATGAACGTTTTTTTTCCTTTAGAACCAAAAAGTAATTGAGCCTTTGGCAGTTTGATAAATGTAAAACTTCCATGAATAATAAAGCTTTTGGCATAGAAAAAGAATATTGCAAAGACAAAGACTACTAATGTTTGTGGTATGTAAAATCTTTGAACCCTCTACACACACACAACTATTATAACAACAACAATTACTACACCTCAGTGCCAAACTAGTCAGCTATAACTTCGTAACAAAAAAGAAAAGCTAGAGAAAAGGAGATTTACAGAAGTAGCTGGCTCCATGAGCGAGGGAAATCTTGAGTTGGATTATTATCAGCCAAAAAATTAGAAGATCCATAAAAATGTTGAGTCGAGGAAGAAGAAGAAAGTTGATGATGCTCATGAGATTCATGTGGATGCATGCTTGTGTTCATCATCATGTTCCACCAGTTATTACTAGGGCTTCCAGCCATCAGAGAGATTATTTTGAACAACACATCATACTATATGTTGTTTCTCCTTAATTTAAGATCCCTCACAATAGAAAGAAAAAAGATATCCTTTTCATAATCTCTTTTTTTCTTTCTATCTTTCTTTTTAGGTAGCTTTAGCTGATGGAGTACTAGATATGATATCAGTAGCAGCTAGCTTTGTCTGTCTTTTTTCCTTGTGAGAGCACCAAAACGAAACTTTGTTGAAGCTTTCAGGGCTGTTTTTGCTTTTCTCATAAGAGTTTCAAGAAACCAATGTGTCTCTTTCAACCAAAGTAAGCCTTATATTTACTTAGTAGTATTTCTTACTTGTGGGGTTGACAATTGCTTTGAGTTTTTTTGTTTTTGTTTTAACTCTCTAGCTTACCTCTACCATCTTTCAATTATGTTAACTCTCCGCGTTACTGTTGATGTGACACACTATTTTTTAATCCGTTCTAAAACGTATGATTCACTTATAAAGTTGAAAATAATTGCTTTACGCTTCTTATTTTATTCTTAATGAAAAGCTTTTGTAATCACACAACTTATAGGTGATACATGATTTTAAATAAGTTTATGAGTATTGACTTACAACTCATTTTGTTTATTGGGTTCTTACTATAAATATAAGATTTGGATTAAAGCGATCGCTTTTATCGAACCTGTAACTTCTGTTATGCCCCGCCCCTAACACATTCAAAAGTTTTATCTTGGCACAAATGTATAGCACAATTTAGAATACAAATTTTAAAAAATCTTCATTTTTTAGCTTGGCTCCAATTCAAATTAGGCAACATGAGAAGAAGGAAGTATATTCTTCTTTGTTTTTTGATTTCTCGCTTGAGCTTTATTGTAAAGTTGGGGCAGGAAAAGGGAAAGTGGGGGAGTGTTTTCAGGCCATAAAAAACAAATGCTCGTGGGGTTTTAATTCCTTGATTTAAGGTGGTAACTTTGGGATTGTTATTTTTCTCTAACTAGCTATACTTATATCGGCTATATATCAAGCTGTCTGCATAGATTCTAAAGGATAACGTGCTCTTTTCCTGTTAATGCAGGTTTTTTTATTTTTCTATATACTCTATCAAGCTTATTATAAAGAATTGCTCTATGTTATTGTAGACCAATCTTATTTGATAGCACAAAAAAGTTACTACTAGTACTTATCAGGTCAAATCCTACCATTTATTTTACTAGTTGATAGTAAAGCCTTTTAGTTGTGTTTATGTACCCTTGACACAATTAAGAGAGTTAACTTTTACACTCTTATGCATGTAGTCATTTTGATGTTCAATTGTGGGCTCAAAATTAGTAAAACATCATATTCTTGCAACTTGCTATGCAACAGAAACTTTGTGCAGTATATAAATTTAGAAATTCTGACTTAAAATAGCCAAAATCAACTTTGCGCGTGCTTCCCTCTGCTGTATATGTGTGCGCGTATGGATAATTGAAAGTATAGATGTCTATGGTGGCCATCTCATTTTTTGTTTGGTGTTTGCCCATTTGGGAATAGGGCTGGTCAGGTCTACAACATAACCTATGAGTTGACGTGAATTCATTAACTTTTGTCCAGATCATATGTGTATTTAAAAACTCGACTCAATATCTATAAATATTTGATAGTGAATATATGAGCCTAAATATTACATTTAACTTGAGGCCATTAAGAACCTATAAATTTTAAATCATGAATCTACCTCTATGTCCAGGTTGTTCAGATGTACATTGCAGTACTGATCAACTACTTGTGGTGTCCTTTTTGGCCTATCTGGATCCCACTGACCCATCCAATTTTATTCCCATTCTCAGTTGGCTAATAAGGATTCATATGAAGACTTCCTTTTTCACTTTTCTTGAGTTATTGAAATGGAACCAGCTTATACTGCATGACCCTTTAATTTGCCAGTTCGATTGATTTATTATACAAACTAACGACTGATTTAAAATATTGGCCCTGGTAACCATGGCAGGTAAGACAAATTCAGATCATTCATGTATATAACATAATTCCAATAATTAAAGCACTTATTGCACCAATTCAGGAGTCTTATTATTGCTGACGGCATGCACCCTTTTTATCCTAACTTGCGTTCGAGCTCAGACTGCTATATATTCAAGGACAAGTGTTGTTTTTATTTGAGCTTTTTTGACCTTGTAGACCCAACCAAAAAAAGGAGGAAAAAGAACTATGATGCTGAAAGAGGTCTTACCTTCAATGTAATCCATTCACCTATAAGCCCATGGAAAGAGGGGGTCCAAAAAAGGGATAAAAGGATTAGTGGACTCTAAGTCCCCACGAAATCACACGTCATGATGAACTTTTGTTGCTCAAATACTTCCAACGGCTACTAACTTTTGCTACAGTAACAGCAGCTGGTTAATTTGGCTTAGCAATTCTCAGTTTAAAAGTATTATAACCTGAACATCACTTGGCAACTTTACATGCAGATTCAATGACACACAGCATACTGGCTTACAATTTGAAATTGAAACTGTAAGGAAATGAAGGATTGTTCTTTCTTTTCTTTTTCACCTTTTCTTTTAACTCGGAAGTTACCCTGAACAAAGCAGCTATAAAGGGCTGCTTGAGCCATCTGATAAAATTGAATCAATTATGACCTGAATGATCAAACTTTTAATAGAATCTTTAAAATAAACATATAGATGAGATTTTTAGGAAAGAAAGGCTACATTAAAAAGGACAAGAAACTTTAACAAATGAATGCACTCAATAAAGCAGAACCAGTTGCTTTATCAAGGAATCTTGATTCCTAGCTCAATTTCTATATTATCTTTGGGTAACTTTTGATCCATAGTTTGTCTGAAGCTTGCCTTTCCCGTCATTTCATTTCACCTTTCACAAGAATTATTGTTTCTGACGAATATTATTGACCGAACCACCATGTCGTTGCATATCAGCAATCAGTTCGCCATATCGGGGGCAACGGAAAGACGGAGAAGCAGAGCACCGCGTTTGAAGACAGTAGTAACAGTAGCTGTATAGTAATGGAGATGCATAAAATTCACATGAACAGCAGTTTCTAACAGAACAGTAAAAGCAAGAGATTGACACAGGAATGCCGTCAAACCCAAATGGATGACAAGATGAAGGCACAGGTAAATATCCCCTCTGCAATATCTAAAGATACAATGCTTTAATAGTTGATTGACTACCAGGTATTCGTGTTACTTCGTCTATTCTTGGCTGTACATGACAACTTAGTTATACTAGGTAGTTTGTATAGGTATCAGATCTATCCTGATGTTCCATTCTTTCCATGTTTTGACCCATCTCTTGGGTACAGTCCCCCAACTCTATTTGAAAATGAATTGGTAAGATAAAGTTTTCTTCTAGTTCCGCTTCTTGAATTGATAATTTAACTGACTCCGAGATTTGAATGCCACGGTTGTCTGTAAAACACAAGATGTGAAGTTCATATTTAAGGATATACGAGGATGTGAGGCTCTGAAATAAACTATTTTTCAACTCGCAAGGCTGCTCTTCTTTGCAAACTATAAAGTTACACCTATGTACAGCCCAAACCTCCAAATATACAATTAGCCTACATAAGCATCAGATTCCTTCTGCAATTTCAGTGAATTCAACTTGTTCTTTGAAATTCCATCTCATGCTTTCATTAAGTTTCGATATAACAGAATTCCTATTAAAGATATTAACATTTGAAAGATACAATGTGACGCCATTCTACTGCAGAATTGTAAGCATGCAATATATGTACCTGTGCTGACAAAGGATAGCTAAAAATGGAATTGTTGGCTTTCCTTGGCAGATTGGACACAAAGTGTCATCCACTGAAGAATCTGAAGATTTGTCCTTTGAGAATGGACGAAGAATATTCTTGACGGATGATGAATTAAGAAGGGGAAGAAGCAAGAGCAGCAATTCCTGCATAGTAAAACAGTTGAGAATGTACATTGATTTTTTCAGAAATGAAACAAAAAGAATGTACTTCCATCCTTATTGTTTGCTAAACAGATGCACTCATCAAAAATATAAATACCAAACAACTAACTTTAAGTTTTTACTGCAGAAGACCAACTTCGGAGCTCCATCCCCATCCCCATACTGCCAACAAAGAATGCGTGACACAAGTTGGAAAACAATATCTTTAGCCCTTTGGCAGCATGTAAAACAGCTAAAAGCAAAAAAATGTTCTTTATGGGCCCCTTCCCTTTTTTGACAAGGTTAAGGACCTCTTTCCCAAGTCCTAACAGATGATTGATAGCAAAATTGCAGACATAGATTCTCAGGTTATTTGTCATCAATATTCTCCTCCATTTGGGAATGACCTTATAAAATCTGCAACACTCTGCAAATGGATGGAAAATTACCGAAAATTCATTCCACACCAATTGGTGATTCATGTGCTCGAAGCTCACGGCTCTGTTCATATTTGGGCTCCCATAAACAAGTCTGGCTCTTAAAGCTATTTCAATGAGATTCCTATACCTGCATGTCATTGATACATGTAGAATAACCAGTAAATCCCAAAATATTGGAAGTTATATTCTTAGTTCCAGTGAATCTAAAGGCCACATGTACAGGACACTCATAGCAGTCAACCCATGTTCAACAATTGAACCATTTTCAAAAGGTCACATCAACAGTATAATTAAAGCAGTCGATGTACGGGTATACAACAGTTAACCCTGTTACCAATAATGCATCTAGATTTTCTGAACTTCGGTATTTTTATAACCGAGAAATTCTGAGGACCTGCCTTACAGCTTGAAACTCGGCGGATAATAACCTTCCTCTCTACCCTTCTCCACTTAAATACCAGGATTTTGTTTGTGGCAGGTTCGAACCTGTGATGTACACAGTGCACCTAACCCACATACCTAGCGTTGCACTTACCACAAGACCAAAGTCCTGGGGACATTTTCTATCTTCAGTCTTATATTCTTAACTCCAGTCAATATAAAGGTCAAACGTACAGGACACTCATAGCAGTCAACACATTTGGTTTCACTGGACAGAGCAATTTCAGAATGTGCAGCAACAACTTTTAACCAAAGACTTGGCTCGACTTAGTTGGCAGCGAATATCGCAATGCAGAAATTCATGACTTGGAATTAACCAGTTAAAATTTGCCATTGCATTTACTCTGAGAATCAGTAATGGAAACCTGCACCAACTTATTGATATATGAACTCATAACAAAACATAACCAGATATAACGCTACTAAAATCAATTAAGGGATTACAAAAACCTAAACCATAGAAATTAAAAATTTCAATGATGCTGCACCTCCTTAATAGTTGGGAAGCCCAAACCCCAAACCCAAGCATGCTTTCCATTCTCAATTGATGTGGACAATTTCGATGGTTGCACCAACCAAGCAAGACAATGACAGATATTATGCTAGTAGTTGACTACAGTTACAGATTAGAATTGGATGTACCAGCCAGCACAAATTTAGATGAGGCCCTTTTTTAAGTTATATAAAAAATGGCCTTTTACTGAGAAGAATGGAGAAAAGACTGTATACTTTGGATACAATCAATAGGAACAAATTTGCTTGTGTCCATTAATCCAGGATATTCCAAGCATTCTGCATTTCCAATACATCCACTTCCTTAAATCTCCATGGACACGTTTATTTTCCAGTAAACACGTGATAAAACACCACACAGCCTTGCAGATCTGCTTTGTTCCGTGAGTGTTCATTGCTAAGTTAGTGCACTGATTCAAGTAGCACAAGTTCATCTTTTTTTTCTTTATCAAATCAGTAGTATGACGTAATGCAACCTCTAGGAGTTCGTACATCCTTTTACTTTATTTATTAGGTAGGAAAACATACCCAGTGAAACATGTCACACATCTTTTTAAGAAAAGAGAAGTATGTGTAACCAGATATTAAAAGCAAAAAATATTTCCAATCATGCTTTCAACAAAATAAGAAGCAAAAAGTATTCACATTGAGAGATGTACCTTCCTGTGTAAAGAAAGAGAAGTAGATTGCTAAAAGCTGCTGCTTTATAGATTCCCTCCATGTGTTGTATTAACAACCATGCTCGGCGTGCCACAGACCTCTGAAGCAACCACAAGATTAACAAATCAATCTTAAATCGTAGAATTGACACTTGAAAGTTACTATTTTACCTGTTCAAATTCTTCTTATAAAATTACTACTGCAATTCTATTTTGGATGACCAAATTTACTGGACAACATATCAACGTAAGATTTAAATTGAACCATTCAAAATTGTGTGGCTTTGGAAGCAGTAAAAAGTTAACCTTATTTATGACATCGAACCTTCATGCTTCCTCAATTTCATCAATTAGTTCTAAAATGATCTCCACTTTCCTTCGAAGGAAAGATCTACCACATTGCATTATACCAAATGCACAACACATTACTAGTTACTACTACTTATCTCAATATAGATAGCAAAAAGTATACTTAACAATCACATATTTGTATCCATCACCACATGCATG